>CM031083.1:13055278-13512907 GCA_018257905.1 Gillenia trifoliata | reverse complement strand
CTTAATATTATCCTTGGAAGAACTTAATTTCCTAAATTTAACTTTCTTGAACCTTGCCTAAAAGACTTAATATTTGGTTTTGTGTGAATTATAAATTATTGTTAGTTTTATTCAGATATTCTGATAATTTACCTATTAAAAAAACAAGACAAAGCCTGCTTCTAGGTGGGGGTTTGCTTTTCAAAGTTTTCCATGATTTGTTTTTTCTTCCTACCACTTAGATTTCAAAGGCTTACTTTAAAACTAATCTATTCTATTGGAAAGTAAGATTTACAAGTAACTAGGAAGAACGAATCAACTTTAGATGATGGACCTTGAGTTCTCTACTAATTGCTAATTAGTTTGATAGCGATGCATCAAATTTTCAACTTTGGATGCAGGTGCTTTTTTTTCTGTTTTTTTTGGTCAATGAGTTCTTCTTTTTCTCGACTCCATCTGCTCTTGACTTGCAGTTTCCATTTCCCTTCTTATGGTGCTCAAAACAAAGACCAGTCAACCTAAACATTTCTATTAGCCGATTAGGTGATGTGTTGTTCACTACTTTTAACAACCACCACTCATTGGATTCGTGTTATTATATCAATACTTTGAACTTTATATTATGTTGCTACTTCTTACAAATTTAATAATGAATGAGTTATAAACACACTTACCCAAAAATTTATCACATACTAATTAACATAATCACAACTAGAAATAGTTTAACTTTAAATACAATTTAAACTTTGAAGAAAAAAACCATACAAATATGTATTAAGTATTTGAGCTGGTTAGAATACCCAAAACATATGTGAAGGAGTACTAGTATCCCTTTGAGTATATACTTGAATACCCTTTTAGGATATACTCGAATCCTACTTGAGTTGATATACCTACGTTACGGGCACATGTGAGGTGTTTTAACTAAACTCTAAAACTTAAGCGTTTCCAACAAAACCACTTAAGAGAGTGCTTGCTAGAGAAAATCATGGGAGATATGCCACATATCCCTCACCTTACGAATAACTTATCTTTACCCTATGCATTTTATAATTAGAATCGTTCAATATTTTAATATTCTGACAAATATTCTTATAAAAAACAATTATTTGGATAAGAGATCGTTTATGCATTTAAATGTATGAAACAAATTGACAGTGTGAGTACTAAGTAACATATTTATAATGAACCGTCTATTTATTTAATACATTTGTCCGATTCAAACAATTTTTATGTAAAATTGATCTTCAAATGAAGATAAAAAAATTAAGCGGTTCCAATTATAGAATCTATATAATAAAAATACTTTATTCACAAATAATGAAATAGGTGTTTTCCTCGATGAGAAGATGCAAATACTATATTAAGCAAGTGATTAAAAGCCATCTCATCCCATGTTCCCAGAAATGAACCATATGGCCAACTTCCATTATACAGATGAGGCTTGACGTTTAGCCAACTAATCCCAAATATCACCATTCACCAAAGCGTTGACGTAATCTCTCTATGTTAATTAGTGTTTGCTGTTTCAGACTGTCGCCAATATATAACAAAGCTTCATCAGCTTTTCTCTTTTATCCCAATCCCATTTCCCAACCCCATTCGCTCTCCCCCTCTCTCTCTCTCTCTCTCAAAAATGGAGCAGAGGACTCTGGAACTCGAACTCATCTCAGCCAAAGACATCAAAGACGTCAACCTCCTATCCAAGATGGACGTATACGCCGTCGTCTCCCTCCAAGGCGACGACGACTCTCGCGGCAAGCAGCAGAAAACCAAGACCAAAGTCGCCCGGGGCTGCGGGACCCACCCCACCTGGAACTTCCCCATGAAGTTCGTTCTCGACGAGTACCTAACTCAGCAGAACCGCCTCTCCCTCGTCATCAAGCTCGTCTGCCAGCGCAGCCTCGGCGACAAAGACATCGGCCAAGTCGTCGTCCCCGTTAAGGAGCTCTTCGACTCCGTCAAGGCTGACGCCGCCTCCATGAAGTTCGTCGCTTACCAGGTCAGAAAGCCGTCAGGGAAGCCGAAAGGTGAGCTCAATTTCTCCTACAAGTTTGGTGAGAAAGTGACGGCTCCAGAGGCGGCTGTGACGGCGGCGCCGTCGAAGGGTAACGAGCCGGTGACGGCCTATCCGGTGGTTGGACCGTCAGCCCAGCCTATGGTGGGGTATGGTGGATACCCGCCTCCAGTGGGTAGCTCTGCTGGGCCTCCGCCGCCTGGATACGAGTACTCACAACCACCGCCGGGATATGGATACCCGCCACCGGGATATGGGTACCCGCCACCACCACCGCCACCAGGGTATGGGTACCCGGGACCACCACCTCCCGGGTATGGATACCCAGCGGTGCAGCAAGCCCAGCCGGAAGCAAAGAAGAAGAATAAGTTTGGGATGGGGCTGGGGGCTGGATTGTTAGGAGGGATGCTTGGTGGGTTGTTGATTGGAGATATTGTATCTGATGGCGGTGGCTGTGGCGGTGGCGGTGGCTGTGGCGGTGGATGTGGTGGTGGTTTTTAGTTTTTTAGATGTATGTTTTTAACTTTTTGTTAGAGTACTAAATTTTCTTTTTGAATTGTTATGTTTGTTTGATGGTATCATGGTAAAGTTGGGCATTGACATTTTGTGAATCTGATGAAATAATTAGCTAGCAAATTTTCTTTCAATACATGACATATTTTGACATAAACATAATTTAATTTTTTTTCTATACCTAAATGAAATATTCAATGAATATCGAGAGTTAAGTTGTGAAATTTGAGTTTTAAGAGACATAGCAAAAAATAACATTTTCTTTACTACGATAGTTTAATTCTTCAAACATATTGCCAAACTCCCTTAATAGTGTGCATAAATGTGTCTGATTTTTTTTGTCAAAACATAGATGTGTCTGATGAAATACATATATTTGCAACATATATTACATAAAAAATGACAGTTCAGTTTTGGATTAAAGTCAAAAATGAAAAAGGCTTGCACTTTTATTTTCTCATTTATTTATTTTTCTTAGCCTTATATAATTGAATAAATTAAAAGATAATGAACAAATACAAATCATACCCTTAATTATTTCTGGTGGAGGGCTAAAAGGTTCAAGTATCCAAAAACGCACAGAGAATTCCAGCATGAAAGCAGATAGATACTGCCACCACCCGCCCTTAACCAAATTTCCAAAAACCATTATAAAATGCTCAAATTGGAGAAAACCCATTTTAATTTCTAACATCATAATTAAGACTTTAAAATTAATAATATACACGGCATGTATGTATCTATGGTTCCATATGAGCATGAGATTGACCAGCTATTTAAATTGAGGAATCTACTAGAACCAACCACATTTCTTATTATTTATCCATTCATAATATTTTTTCACCTACTATTAAAATTTAAAGACTACTGCTAAATCCACCTCATTATTCTATTTTCTCACCCACATTATAATTTCATCCACCATAAAAAGTTAAAAAACTACGGCTCTTTCCACATAATCATCATTTGTCACAATCATGTCATCTACATAAACGATTAGCACAGTAGTTTTACCCTTCTTCTGCTTTAAGAAAAAAATATGATCAGAATTTCTTTGTTTATACCCAAACACCTTCATAAACTTAGTGAATCTTCTGAACCATGCTCGAGGGGATTGTTAAGTCCATAAAGGGATTTCTTCAGTTTGCATACTTAATTCTTAGAAACAATCTTACATCTTCTCGGAGGATCTATGTAGACTTATTCTGTTAGGTCTCCATGTAAGAACACATTTTTTACATCAAACTGGTGAAGTGGCCAACCTAGATTTGCAGCAAGAGATAGGAGAATTTTGATGGTATTGATTTTTGCAACCGAAGCAAACGTCTCCTGGTAATCAATTCCATATTTTTGTGCATACCTTTTTGCTACAAGCCTGGCTTTGTACTGTTCAATTGATCCATCTGATTTTAGTTTAACTGTGTAAACCCACCCAGTGGCGGATCCAGGAATTTTATCCCAAGGGGTCAAGATTTAAACATAATAAAAAAATTAAAAGAAAATAATAATGAAAAATGAAATGATAATATATTCATTCATAATTCAAGATAAACAAATTACAAGTTACAATTGTCCACGACGATTTTTCATATTCTGAAAACGTTGCATTATAGCTTCGTTATCAATACAAGAAAACCCATCTTTCTCAATGTAAACAACTAAAGTATCACTCAACCATTGATCTCCCATTTTGTTACGGAGTGGACCCTTAATAATATTCATGGTAAAAAATGCCCTCTTCACTGAAGCAGTGGCAACTGGTAAAACCAAAGCCAATGTAATAAGCAAATATACGTATTTAAATTGTAGATGCACTTTTGTCTCCACCATTTTCTTTGCAAGACTACTAATCTCATGCAATTGTGAAAAATCATTCCACGTACGCATATGCTTAATATAAGGCCCAAGTTGATCTTCAAGTGCCATTAGATCCAACGCCGAAAAATCTTGAGGATAAAATTGAGCAAGACGAAGTAGCTTGTTTTTGTCAAAAGCTAGAAAATTATCATCCGGACTCAAACAAGCCAAGCAAATAAGCAACTCAGAATTTACCTCATCAAAGCGATTATCTAATTCTGCAAGTTGCTCATCGATGACATAAACAAAGCGCTCCACACGATAATGATGATGGTTAGACATTGTTGGAGCATTACGCCTTGACCTCCCTCCAATTATGTATGGCTCATCCAGTTTAGGAACATGGATATTATGTTTCTCACAAAAAGAAGATACTCGATCAACCAAAAGATTAAACTCATTATTCCTCATGTCATGGAGTTGTTGCTTACATGATTTGACCAAATTCATTGCATTCACAATCTCTTGATCTTTTCTTTGTAATGATTGTGACAAATCATTTGTCACTCCCAAGATCGATCTCATCAAAAATAGGTTAAACACAAACTCAAAAGTTTGTATTTCCAACAATAACCTATTTGCTTCACCCACACTATCATTGTTACGATCCTCAACAATCATTTGAAGCACCTTCACCACCGATGGGAACATGTGAATCATACTAAGCAAAGTACCATAATGTGAGTTCCAACGTGTATCACCGGCACGTTTGAGACTAGTTTCTTGATTTAAGCCCCGACCCGTTAGAAGAGAATCATTTTGCAAAGCTTCCACAACTTCTTTTTGGAGTTGCTCTCTAAGTGCATCACGACGCTTACATGAAACACCAACAATATTAACCACACTATTAGCCAAAAAGAAGAAAGTGGCAACTTCAACATTTTTCTTTGCCACAGCCACAAGTGCCAATTTAAGTTGATGAGCAAAGCAATGAACATAAAATGCACAAGGTTGTTCTCTTAAAATCTTTGTTTTAAGGCTATTGAACTCACCTCTCATGTTGCTAGCTCCATCATAACCTTGTCCCCGGAGCTTAGAATAACTCAATTTGTGGAAAGAAAAGAATGCGTCAATGGCCTCCTTCAATTTACTTGATGTGGTGTCCGTAACATGTTGGATACCCACAAACCTTTCAATTACTTGCCCTTTTTTATCCACATAACGCAAAACCACCGCCATTTGCTCCTTTATTGAAATATCTCGCGACTCATCCACCAATAAAGAAAAGAAATTATCTTGTATATCACGCATAATAGTACTAATGGTCTCAATGGCACATGAATTGACAATATCTTTTTGAATCGTAGGAGCTAGTAACTTGAGATTCCCCGGAGCATTTTCTAACACAAAAGGACGAACTTTCTCATCATGCTTAGCAAGAAATTTCAAGAGCTCCAAATAATTCCCTCTATTGTGTGAAGTGTTACTTTCATCATGCCCACGAAAAGAAAGCCCTTGTTGCAACAAAAACCTAGTACACTCAAGTGACATTTAAGGAAATGCGATATTCCTTTCAAGCTTTGTCAGACTGTTTAATCTTAACAGTTTCAATGTGTGTCTTGCTTCATTAGATTGTGTGCCGCTTCTTTACATTTATTGTGAACACTATTCACCTCTCCAATATGCATCTAAATCCTCTCAAGACCATTCTTCCATTTATTAAAGCCTTTCTCGGTGAATGAGTCGTTCCCCGAATAATCAAAATCAGATTTAAAAAGATAGCAATAAAAACAATATGCTTTATCTTTAGCTACACTATATTCCAACCAATCATTCTTGTCATACCATTTTTCAATGAAGCGTCTCATAGATCCCGCTTGTTCACTTTGTGGGTAAGTATGACTTTTTAGCTGAGTAGGTTTCTTTAGTAGATACGCTCTTCGGACCTCATCCCGAATATTATGATGATAATCTATAATTCGAGGACGTAGTCCAGGATCTGCTGGAATATTAGACAAAATATAGTCTATTTCGCTTTGTGTTAGCCTTGAACTAACCGGAATGCTTGAACTAACCGAAGTGCTAGAACTAACCGGAGTACTAGAACTAACCGTAATGCTAGAACTAACTGGAATGCTTGAACTGAAAGGGAAGCTTGAACTAACCGGAACACTTGAACTAAAAGGAAAACTTGAACTAACCGGATTACTTGAACTTGAACCAATAGGATGGCTTGAGCTACCCGAAGTATCCGTAGACCCTGAACTAACTTCTGCAAATTTCCTTTTGTAATATCGTTCCATAGTTCTACAATATCAATTAACACACACATAAGAATCAATTAAATTATACAAATACCAATGGAACATACAAACACAAATAAATCACAAGACCAAACCCAAATGGGTCTATGAAAAAGACCGAACAAACATTAGAAAATTTAAATTAATTCGATCCCATCGACATATTTATGATCGATCCCATATTTGTGATCGATCCGAACAAACAGATTGATGAAATGACATATTTATGATCGATCCCATCGACAAATTACTAGTTAACTTGACATACATTATCCTATGGGGTTATGCATCATCAACATGCACAAACAAAACTAAACAACTATACTAACCAAGTTATATAACTTGAAAAACCAATACAAAAATTTGGCACGGTACTTTTTAAAGACAGTAACAATAGATCATTAGGCCTCTCAACCAATAGCTATGTCAAACATTATAACCTATCGTAAAGAGAAACCTAAATTGTAGGACTTGAGTACATTATTAACTAACAGTGGGCACAGCAGCTGGATTTATATATTACACAAACCTTTCAGCAACTAAATTAATTCCCAAATCAACACAATGGATTACGGAGGTAAGCTAGAATGCAGACATAATAATTAGTGACTGACTACAAACTAAATTAATTCGAATGACTCTTTCAAACAAAACCCAGATAAGAAGCAGCGTTCTAACCCCAAATCCATAAACAAAAATCCCTAAAAAATTTCATATCCTAAATCCCTAGAGGCTAGAGCAAACATGAAATTCAAAAATTTAATAGTCAGAGAAGGTTTCAAATTAACTTACCAAAAAATTGATTATTGAAGCCGAGGGAAGGAGATAGCACGGAGAGGGAGGGAGAGAAGCTGACTTTTTCTTTCTCAAAGACACAGACTCAGGTCAGACAATCTCTTGAATCCAGGAGCCCTTTCAATTTCAAAGGCACAGAGACTCTGCCCTTTCAAAGATGACACAGGACTTTGGACTTTCTCTTTCTGAATTTTTTTATTTTTATTTTTAAACCTGGCTCAAAACGACGTTGTTTTGGCTAGGTGTTTTTAAAAAAAAAATTTGAACCTCGCGCGCAGCGCGCACCAACTTGCTACTACATCAGGCGAGCTGGTTCAGACATTTCGTTGAACACCTGCTGTGCAGGTCAAGCTCGCTGCCCAGAAAATCAAGGGGTCATCCATGGCTCTCCCCAACCTTTTTGCAGACATCCAAGGGGTCAACTGACCCACCTTGACCCCTCGTGGATCCGCCACTGAACCCACATGCATCCCGCTGTTCTTTTTCCCGATGGAAAATGGATCATTTCTTGAGTAGCATTCTTCTGTAGAGCTCACATTTCTTCGTTCATGGTATCCTTCCACTTTGAGTACGATAATGCTTCTTGAACATTGTGTGGGATCATAACAAAAGATAACAGTTCCACAAAAGGCACAAATGACTCGGATAACCTGTGTGCTGACACATAATTTCTCATAAGATATTTGACTTTGGCCTTTGTATCTACTTCATATTGTGCTTTTGAAACTCCTGTGTTCTTCCGCAAAGGAAGTTTGTATGATTGTACATTTGTGTTGTCTTCTAACAAAGTATCCGTTAATTGTAAATCATATACTTTGGTTGAATTGGTTACCTGAGCTTATTCGGTGGGAAAATCCTCGGGAGATAATTGGTTTGATGGCGATGGTGCTAGAGATGTGGGCAAAAGACATGCTCGGTCTTGAGTCTCCCCTTGACCGGGAGAATCCTGGAGTTATGTATAAGGTGATCGGTCTTGAATATGTGGTTGATTGGTCTCATCAGAAAACGACGAGAAAACTGGGACAGAAGCAATAGGCGATCGGTCATGTCAGAGGTCAAAGATGTGGGTATCTCGGGTGACCGGTCGTCCCTATCTAGGCGACCGGTCATGTTGGAGGTCAGAGATGGGAGTATCTTGGACAATTGGTCGACAATATCTGGGTGACCGGTCGGCGGAAACAGCTGCTCGTCCACCTCTAAACTGAAAGAATCTCCCCTTGAATAATACATTTTGAACTATCTAAAAACCACATTCATTGTGACATACAATTTTTTAGTAGGAGGATGAAAACACCGATACCTTTTTTGATGTTGAGCATATCCTAGAAAGACACACATGAGAGCACAAGGATCCAATTTACTTCGTTGTTCGTTGGGAACATGCACAAATACCACACATCCAAACACATGCGGTTCAAGGATCGAAATTGGCAGTATGAGGCAATGGTGAGTGAGGGTTTGGAGTGGAGTTTGAAAGTGGAGAACACTGGAAGGTACACTGTTGATTAGATAAGCAGCAAAGCATACAATCACACCCCAAAAGGAACACGACATATTAGCTCCAAAGAGAGAGGCATGAACAACTTGTAGCAAGTGACGATTTTCACTATGCAACTCCATTTTGTTGTGGAGTGGATGAGCAAGAGCTCTGGTGTTCAATGCCATTCTCTTATAGAAGTTTTTGCAATTCAATGTTAATAAACTCACCTCCATTGTCTGAACGAGGGATTTTAATCTGTCGATCATATTGTGTTGCAACCATTTTATAAAACCGTTGAAAGTTAATACACACCTCACTTTTAGATTTCAGAAGACAGGCCCAAGTCATGCAGGTGCAATCATCAATGAATGTCACAAACCATCTAGCACAAGTAACAATTGAGACTTTAGCCGGACCCCAAACATCAGATTGAATAATCATAAAAGGCAAATCACTTTTATTTAGACTTAAGGGTATGAAACCCGATGATTCTTTCCAAGTTCACAAACATCACATTTGAATTATGAATCACTAAAATTTTGAAATAACAATGGAAATAACTTCCTAAGATAGCCAAAAGAAGCATGGCCTAAGCGATGATGTCAAAGCCATATTTCTAATCTTTGTTCTCTCTGACATACTATTTGTCTGAAACGCCTAACCCAGTTCATCCACTTTAGCTGAAGTCATATCCAAATAGTAGAGCTTGCCTTTTCTAGCACCATAAGCAATTATCTTCCCTGTGAGGATCTCTTGAAAGAAACAATGAGAAGGCCAAAAGGTTACAGTACAATATAGGGCATCAAAAATTTGTCCAACAAATAATAAGTTGTAGTTCAACTCATCAGAAACCACAAGCACTGAATTAATAGTTATAGAATCTATAAGTGTAATAGAGCCCTCCCCAATTACTTAGGCTGGATTGCCATCCGCAACTGAAACATCCGATTTAGTTGATTTGTGAAGGTTTTCGACCAAGATTGCATCACGAGTCATATGGTATGTAGCCTTTGAATCAATAATCCATATAGATTTAATTTTAGTATGCAAAACACAATTTGAGATACCTGAAGTGGCCACATGAGTTGTTGCATGAGCAGGGACATTCGAACTTACAGAAGTCAGCTTAGAGGATGACACTTGTAGCAACATTTGGTTATTAGAGATGATTATGGGAATTTTTTGGCTAGATGTTCAATCACCAAGCCCTAATTATTTCCACAATGACCCATGATAATTGATGAAGCACAATATAAACCCTCTCAATCCTTTTAGATTCATTTGGGCCCATCTATTTTTCATGTTGTACGTCAGCATTTTTTACTGCTATTTGATAGAAGAATCGGAAACATGGTAAAATAGAGCTAATTTTGAGTTTCAACAAGTAAAGTGGCGACTTTTAAGTTACAGAGGGCAAAGTGAAATCAAAATCGAATTTCATGGGGCGTAGCTAAAAATAAGCCTACTAAGATTCTAACATAAAGTTTTGCCACAGGAACAAGTAATCAAGTTCAAAATATACTTTTTTTACTTGGTTTATCAGGGCCCGTTCTGTAAAAAATCCTAGTTGTTAGAGAGAAAAACAAAGAAAAACCATGTCACGATCCCATCAATTGGCTTCAGCGAGGAGACAATCCTTCTTAATCTCTTCATTTTCTTTCTTTTCGTCTATGAAAGTGGGGACTCTCTCACTCTATTAAGGAGAGCCTTCCTGTTTGTAGTCACTCTCTCCTTCGGTTGAGGAAAGACTTTTGTAGCGGTTATGCTTTACTTAAAAAGGCAACATTTGTTCAAATTTGAGGCGGTGGTTTTGTGGTTTATGCTGTTAGTAAAGGACTATGAGGAGGAAGCTCGACATTTGTTGGAGGTGACTCATAGCAATCATTTTTTTGCTGACGATTACAAGATCATCAAAAGGTGATGTAGTTTTTCTCTCATGGTGCCGTTGCGATGGCATGAGGGGGTTCATATGGTTAGGTTTTGTGTTTTGTATTTTTTGGTTGCGGTTTTGTCATATGTCCCCCTAATAAAGAACAATGAAGACCTTTTTGTGATGACTGATAGGGTTTTAATGCAAGGTTTTGTTTTCGGGACTGTTATCTTTCCATGTGGTTTGGATGTGATTCTTATGTAGTTGAAATTTATATTGTCTTTTTGTTGTGTTTGTAATTGTGGAATTGTATTCTGATAATGTTGTTCGTTTTGTTTGATTAACGGAATGTTACTGTTTAAAAAATATAGAATATATCACATGAGTGTATATTCAATTGACATTCAAAATTTAGAATATATACCTTCTATTCAAGCAATAAACTTATTTAAGTGAGACTCACTTCACATTAACTTTCAATAATTCAAACTGCTAAGTTTCATATTAAATTTTAATGATTCGAACGATTAAGTTTTAGATCTTGCCTCAAAGAGCATTGTTGCTAAATCATTCAAATTCTCCTCAACTAGAGTTGTCATTTTAGTATTATTTTTGAAATATTGTCTTCGTCTATTTTTTAACTACAATTAATACCTTAGTAGTTTTATGTGTATCTAATTTTTTGCAAGAATAATCTTCAATAAAAATTAAAACATAAACGATTCATATCATTGAATAAAATCCGAAGTAGGACCTGATAATGTATCTCACCCTCAAATTAGTTATTTGAGGGTTTTCTCAATAGAAGTTGGAAAGATAAATACATGCCAACCAGATTTTCACTAATAATTTGTAAAACAAGGTTCTGCCAATTTATTTTTCACTAGTATTTCGTAGGAATATATTTTCACTAGTTAAGTTGGGACTCTTGGAGAAGAAGTATAACCCATAGATGAAATTAAGTTTATCTTGTTACCGAAAAAAAAAATCTACACTGGATAGTACTCTCTTTTCTATTTTATCACTAACACTACAAAACTCACTTTCTCCTGTAGAATAAAATACTACTACAAAACTCATTCAGTATTAGAATCGTATAAATTATGTACTATATTTGTATTTTTAAGATGAAGAAAGGTACTATATGTTCTTAGTAATGAATCAGTTTTATAAAAAAAGTTGTTTTAAATTATCTATAGTACACATTGTTGTATCATGCAGTAGTCTGTACTCTCTTAATTATAATTCATATCGGAGTATAACTCCAATTTTCCTATACATCTCTCCTCTTAGTTATAGCCCAAAATTTAGATTTGAATTATTCGATCCCCTCTGAGCACCTATACACTCGAATACCTTAATCTCTCTCTCTCTCTCTAGATTAATGGAGCAGAGGACACTAGAAGTGGAACTCATCTCAGCCAAAGACATCAAAGATGTCAACTTCCTTACCAAGATGTCCGTATACGCCGTCGTCTCTGTCCTCGGCTGCGACTCCCACGGACAGCAGAAAACCAAAACCTTCGTATCCCGAAACTGCGGCACTCATCCCACCTGGAATAACTTTCACATGAACTTCACCGTCGACGAGTGTCTTGCCCAGCAGAACCGCCTCGCCCTCGTATTCAAGCTCGTCTGCAAGCGCCGCCTCGGCGACAAGTATATCGGCCAAGTGGTTGCTCCCATTAAAGAGCTCTTTGACACCATGGCCAACCCCAACTCCACCATGACGTTCGTGGCTTACCGGGTTATTACAAAACCCTCGCGTAAGCCCAAAGGTGAACTCCACTTCTCTTACAAGTTCTGCGATAAAGTGGCGGTTTCACCGGCAGCGCTTTCGTTTGCTTGGCCTCAATTCCGATATGAACATACTGCATGGGGGCCACCGTATGCTCCAAGGCAACCTCAATATCATGAGTATACTGCACTGGCACCGCCTTATGTTCTGCCTCGAACCCAATATGAGTATACTGCAACGGCACCACCATATCCTCCGGCGCAACCCCTATATAAGTATACTCCATCTGCACCGCCACTATACGGATACACGTCCCCACCACCCCGATATGAGTACACTGCTGCATCAGCACCGCCACTGTATGGATAACCGCCTCTCCTACCAAGAGTACCCATGCCAGCGGCAGTGCCAGGTTACAGGTACCCGCAGGTGCAGCATCCCTAAGCCTGAAGGCAGGTTCGTCGGCCAATTTTAGAAATACGCTATACATCATGTAATGGTGGAGGTTCATGTGATAGTTGTGGTCGTTGTTGATGGTTCTTAATATTTGGAGTTTTTTATTTAGACCGAGTCAACGAAATAAAATAAAAAAAACTCACTATCTACCCCCATTAAATGCAATCTAATTAATTTTAGAAGACAACCCATTTGAGTAAATAATAGCCCAAATTTTAATATAAAATATATAAATATTACCATTTGTAACGTTTTGTGTACAAATTATGGCTACAACAGTACTTTTTACACTGTTTTGAATTAGAACATGAAAGAACTTACATAATTGATATTTTAAAGTTCTCCATCATAGGTTGGTTGTGGTGAGGATTGTTAAAATAATAGTTACCTATTTTTTAGATTATTTGGATACTCCTCCTAGTCTTGTAATCTAAGTCTACCTAATCTAGATAAATTTGGAAAGTTTTGATTTTATCTATTCGCATAGATTTAGGTTCTATGTTGATGCAAAAATAGTGTTGTATATGAACTATGAAGATCAGTTGGGGTTGCATTGGATATTAGATTCAAGACGAGTAGGAATTGGTTACCTCAATTGTAGATTTGTGATTTATAGGTAGTGAGTTACTTGTACTTGTGTGCAATGGAAAATGAAAACCCAATGTTTGTCTAATATTTGTGGAAGGATAAAATAAGTATAAAAATAGAAAATTGTAACTAAAACTTTTATATGATTCATCTCTATTAGAAAAAAGAAAGTCTGCTTATGTGAATGGATGATTAAAGAGTTTAATTTAAAATACAGGATTTTTCTTAAAATATGCTAGTGCTTTTAGATTTAAATCAACTTTTCTATATTTTTAAAAAAATAATGCTAGACACACCAAATTTAGATCCCAAATTACATGACATTTGCCACATCACCATTCCATTTACACATGTACTTTATTTAACAGTAATTAATTTATATTAACCCAACAAAAAGTGATAACAAACTTTGAGTTAACTCAAAAGCCACAACACATTCACCAATGCAGTGCATATCGTCTTTATCTCACCGTCTCCAAAGTCTCAACCTTGCAGACCGTCGCAACACCACGGCTGCCCTCGACCACTAAACCACCATGCCCCCGCTGACCATACATCAAAGAAACTTTCGAAGTTCGAAAGTTGGTCGATATCATGATATCTTGCGTTGGCTCGATCGGTTTTGATGTAACAGTATCAGGAAATAAATACATTGGATCATATAATCCCCCACAGCTTGGTGTTCTTGTTTTTTAGGCGACCAACTTGTTCCAATAACAATTATAACACTAAGTTCTCTTCGGAATTTTCATAAAATCCTTTTCCAAATCTCACAGGATAGGAAGCAAATCCCTTTCTACTTGATTCTGTCAAAGTGAATATTATAAATTTTCAGTCACCAAAATGAATAGAACAATTTTCAAACAGCAATACTGGTGAATAAATTGACAGGTATTATGCGGCGATAACTTTAAGATTTAGCGTTAACTCAAGATTATTTTTCTAATTCTTTTATTGAAATAAGTTAATTCCAGAAATATTATTATTATTATTATACATGTGTCAATTATATTAATTTAAAATTGATGAAGTGGCATGAGCCATCTCATTTGGAATCCAAATTTGGTGCACAAATTTTGATATCCCTAGCATTATCCTTTTTTTAAATAGGTGCATATGGCATCACCTTTGATATTTGTATTCTTGTTCTTAAATTTCTTAATCTCTGGTGTTAACGCCAATATTTGATAGGGTTAACAAATAGTGGTTTTTATGGGGTAAGGTGGTTTTTAAGGCTGGGATACTAGGGGGTTTTAGAGTTGTTGCCTGGTTTCCTTTGATCTCTAGGGTTTTACTCATTTCACCTGAACATGGAAACAAATAAGGATCAAAGGGTACCGTTGTGGTATCGGCCTAACCACTCTGATGCATTTGTCAGTATATTTGGGGAAGAAAGAAAAATACGTAGAGAGGATATTATGATTTTAGATTTAGGGTTTGCATGAGAACTTATCTTTCTTAGGTTATCTTCCTTCTCTTATATAGAGCTCGGCATTGGTGTCTCAAGGTGGGATCCACACGTTTGCTCTGCCCCTTGTATAAGACCTCGGATCCCACCTTTAATTATCTCTTGCTTCTGCTACTGACGAGTGGTGCTTCAGATTAGACTTTGTTGTCTCATCATGTCTGAGAGTAGTGATCAATGGCGGTTAAGAGCAGTGGCCTGAGCTCGGCGTCTGACGCCAGGTGCTCGGTATGAGGCATCTATATGCTTTGATTTAAAGTCACCGACTGGCGACTGCTAGTTTCTTTGTCTAGAGACTGAACTGGGCTGATCCTAGAGCCTCTATGTTCTTTTGGGCTTTTTGTGATTTATCTATTTGGGTCTAAATACTGATAATGGGTTCCTGTTGATCTGTAATGGATCTTAAAAGGACCCGTATTAACATCTAGTTGATGAGTTTATAATTCCTTAACCTATCGCAGATCTAGCTGCTTTCTATGGTGCGACATTTTTTTTTTTTTTCAAACATATGTACATATTATTAATAGGTGCAATATGTTGATATATAGGAGAATTTCTCCCAACAATCTTCAATTTGCATGAATGTGTAACTTGGTAGTTCAAAATTTAGCTTAAATATCTACCATTATTCTTTACTGCGTTTAATTGCGCTATTTTAAAAACTGCAGTCAAGTTTATGAATGATCATAATTATACAATCGAAGTATCAACAGTGTCAATAATATCAATATAGTTTATACAACATTTTCCAAAAGTACTTGCAATTAATTGTATGGAGAAAAGTTAACCTAGTTATCTATAATTTCACACTCAAAGTCAAGCATTTTTCTTTTCAAAATAAATCACCGAGTCTTTACATTTAGCTTCGGTTCATCCACAATCATAGTAGTGTATAAGTCACCTCATCAACACACATATATGAGCTTCTGCTTGGCCCTTTATTTATTTATTCTGTTTTTTGTCAAAGGAAGATTGGCCGATTATTTAAATTTGATGAGACTTTGTCTTCCATATCTTTCTGTCCTTTCTTTCTTTCACAGCGGTTCAAAACATTTTCAAACTAATTTAAAGCTCAAGATTATGCCACATCAGTAACAACCCTCAAACTTCTACAAATCCAAAACGACAACGTCCTTGAATCCAAAAGAAAATCGTACGATTTGCTCCTCGACGACAGGTTTTGCGATTTCTTCCATCCCAGTTTCAACCTTGAAAATTGAGCGGCCACTTTCATAATATTTCTACAGCCATGTGCTTGTAGAAATGCCCGACTAGGTGTTGTGCAAAGGATGCGTCTTGATAGAAATCCACTAATATATTTATAATTTTAGTTTCTCATCAGAGTTCATTTGGAGAATTTTGGAATTCAAATAATAAGAGGAAAATGGGGTTTGTGTTTGAAGCTGAAAAAAGTTAATTAGTAATTAGGCTCTTACAAATTGGTTCAAGTTCAACTTTGTTATGGTATGCAGGTGTTAGTCACTTCTGCTTGTTTAGTTTCCTAATTATGTCACAATTTAAGGCTTTTGATTTCAAATTTTTATTAGATGTTTCGTTTAGTAGATTTGAACTCATTGCTTGCTTATGTAAACGGGTTTTTTCTTGATGGTGGTTGCCTTTCTGTATACATGCTTGCGTGTATATGGTGATTAGGCTAATCAGTTGATCAACAAATGTAAGGCTGTTGTTGCTTACATGGCACAATCTTGACCTTTGAATCATCTTGGAAATGTTTTGAACGGCTGGGAATGAAAGGAGGGCATAAGAGGGCACGTGAGATAGGTGGGGAGAGAATCTGGATCCCTTCAACCTCGCCCTTTACATAGATAGCTCATATTGGTAAAACTTAACCTATGTCCAGACTTAAAGTGTTACAGCCCGTTTCGAAAATTAGAATTATTTTATTCCCGGAAGTGGGAAATGACGAAAATACCCTTGGGTTGACTTTTTGGTTGACTTTTGCGTCGTAACTCATACGACCCTTCCCTTTTTATTTTCTTGTCGTGCTCGTCGTTACGAACGCGTGGACGCGAGCGGGACGTCATTCGGACTCCGAACGAATATTTTACAGGCGTTGATTTTCGACGTTTCTCGTATTTTCAATTTTGGGACAGATTGGTGGTTGGGCTGGGGCCCAAATGTCTGCAGGTCCATGTGGCTTATCCCACAAAATCTGAAACCTTGTCCCTCATCTCTGTCCCGTACTCCCTCACTCTCTGCAACTCACTCACCCTCACTTTCTTCTTTTTCTCTACACACCCGTGGCTCCTCCACGAGCCAAACCTTGGCCAACCAAGTTTCCAGGCCTTCATCAATACATTTGAGCCACTTGAGCTCGATCCTAGACCCTGCAAACCCAGAAACCAGAGAACCCAGATTTCCCAAATTTTCCGGCGAGGCTCGATTTCGATCCTCGGCCATTTCTCAGTGAAACCTTGGTTGAATCCCCTCAAACTGATCACCATTGAGTTCCTGGAAGTCCCAGGGACCTTGTTCAAGCCTTGGATGGCGACGTTTGGCCGAGAAACAACGAAACCCGATCGGCCTCCTTGCACCCGTGGGTTCTCCCCCATTTTCAGGCCACTTCTGGCCAGTTTTTGGCCCCCAAAATGGTAAATTATTATTCTCCTCACTCCTAGCTTCATTTTGGTACTTGAATCGTGCAATTTGGCCTTGAAATGAAGAAGTTATGAAGCTTTGAAAATTACCCAGAAATTCCGGCCAAATTTCCCAGATTCCGGCGACGGCGACCGGAAAATTGGCAGGGATGACTGGCGCTGACGTCAGCAAATCGGGTCAGACCGGCCTTGCTGACGTCAGCGAACCGGTTCAGACCGGCGCTGACCGGCTCGGCTGAGCCACTCGTGGAGTCGCGCGTGGAGGCGCGTGAGCCGCGTGTGAGATAGCTCCTAGAGCCGCGGCTTGCCGCGCGTGGGGGCGCGTGGGGACTCCTTTTTCAATTCCGTCTTCGCGAGGCGACTCGTGACGACGCATACTGCCTAGGGGCAGTACGTATGATATTTTTCGAGGTGTTTTGGACCTCCGTGTTGAGAAAACAAGGGATAGGTTTAATTAATTAATTAATTAGTAACCTTTATGAGTTTAATCATTATTACGGTGATATCTCATATAGGTGAGACCTATCCAGAGGATTACCGGGGCTACCCAGGACCGGGGGGCTTCGACCCGGCTACCTACAGGTGAGTGAGTGGGTCTTTGTTTTGATAAATGTATATATACGTATGGTTTTCAGTGCTTTCTTCAAACTGTTAGCATAATTCATATCATATACGATTGTTGGAGGTAGAACATTCATATTATATTTGCCATACATGTTTTCATATTGTTGCTCATCAGTAGATGTATAACACCCCAGGTATTAGTACTCAGTCTTGTGGCCAGGACTAGCCTTGACGTTTGGAGTAGTCACTACCAGTACCGCTACGCAGCTTTGGATCCATTGTAGGTACTAGCATGTTCTAGGTTGCACTAGGCAACTCGAACTTGTGTGTATTTGCACTTTGTGCACCGGTAGCTTGGCGTTAGACTCGCGTCATTGTAGTACTTTCAGGCGTATTGCTTTATACCTGCTTTGTTCCTTGTGGTTTAGCCACTTGGACTTGTGTGTTTACATATGGGTGAGCATGCTTCGGTAAATCATTATCGAGGAGTGCCAGTGTATTTTCTTATAGTATTTTAAGGTTCATGCACGAGAGTATGACGTATTTCTCAAGCATGCCGTTTTTATTGAGGGTTAGTAGACTTTTGAAAACAACGGTTTTATCAAACTTTGCTTTTTGACCCATTCACCATTTTATGTTTGCGCCCCTCCCGAGTTTAGTTGGCGAGAGCTTGCGACGTCGAGACGCGATGGTATGTAATAATGTAGGGATTTTCTACGGAGTTGAATTAAATTTGTATCTCTTACCTTGTTCACACTTATTTTATTACTATTCTTCCTTGCCTTGCCTAAAATTAACGGCTCTGGCCCTTATTTAATTCAATTTTTCTTTATTTATTATTCAATTCTTCTAAATGGCTTCGTCACCTAACCATTAATAAATACGACATTCCCATACACTGGTGTGTGCGGGATCGGGATGTGTCATAAAGAGTATAAGCGGGTTGAAGACACCCGGTTTTTAGCCAAATTAGCTAGAAAGAGTGTGTTCATTTTTTTTGAGCTTAAGTTCGTAATAAAATAAATATGTACTTGATTAATAGTGTAAACTATCGTGTGTATGAAAAATAATATATGTACTCGATTTTTGATATATCTGCTATAGTTTACCAAATAGTGTTAATCTTGTTCAAATAAATGAAGTTCTAAGTAAGCTCAAATTTGAATAGATTATTTACCATATCTGGCAAACAAAATTTGATAAATAAATTTAGGAAAAAATAGTATCGGTCCTAGCTACTAATGTTTATTGAGACTTTATTGGTTTTCGGGTTTTGATGAAGTATACGACATTAATGTATTAATGAATTTACATGCGATTACATAATTTTTTATTTAAACAAAAATTGGTAATTGATTTATGATTTCATACTCACATCTTCACCAATCTCTAATTAATTAATTTTCAATTTAAAACATTTCCAAAATACAAAAGATAAACAAAAATAAAATAAGTTTGCACTCAATAATTTTATATAAAAAGATTTTTAATTTTTTAATCTTCAATGTACTGTCTTAAATATACCAATTTTGTTATACGTAAAATGTATCAAATTTTTTAAAATGTAAAAAAATATACTCATTTTTTATATGTAAAATCAATTCACTTTTCTCTAATCCATTTTTAAACTTATATGGGTACATTCTTTTGTGGTTGTGAAGAATGTGCCCTTATATATATATATATATATATGGGGAGGGATCCATGGCACCACATTTTAGACATAAGTTTAGACAGATCTTAGGTCATTACGTTAGCCCACTATTAGCAGGTTGAGATTTAGTCTTAAATCTAATTAATTATTGCTAATTCTTTAAATTACTTTTATCCAAAAGCTGTTATTTAAATAAGAGTTAATTAAATGCACCTTAACCAATGTAGAGTCATAGTTTAAGTTTACTCGGTAGAAAAACTCTCCATAGTTGTCTTCCTCCAATTTCCTCCATTCACCATTGCGATTCTGAGACCAAGGAGGCTGACCATTTCTGTAACCAACACCAAAATCCCATGTTCTCCTCCCTATCGACGGTACATTGAAGCGAAAGAACCAGTTTTATTTTAACCCCTCTGTCTTCCCCAACCTGACTCACCGAAATTATAGAAAAAAAAAGGATGAATTTCCTCTCTTGACTTAGAAGATTGAGATGAAGGTTTTTGCATCGAGTAATTAAATTTTTCTTAAGAAATTGTCAAAATTTCAATCCTATTCCTATACAAAAGCAATGATCTTATTATTGGAAAGTACATACAATGCATTAGGGCCACTATATGCAATGGCCATCAGGGAAGAATTAGCATCCCAAGGCATGAAGAGATTCAAGTTTTTTTAATTTTCTCATACAATATTTACCAATTTACGAACCCAAGTTTATAGGGATAGTGATATCGGTAGCAATTTATAAGTATGAGAGAGAGAGTTTCTTCCCAGGTTTTCTTTATTAAGTGGCTTGTGGAAGATGAAGTGGAAAGAGTTTGAGAAGAGGAAAATTAAGTGAGGAAAGGAAATATAGAAAATAATCGGGTTAAGTAATTTAGTGATAATTAGGGGAGAGAAAATTATCACCATTTTATTTTTTAAGTTAAAATTACATTTAATCTTGTTTTTTTTTAAAGTTACATTTAATCTCAGCAGATTGATAGTGGGCTAATCTAATGGCCTAAAGTTGTGTATAAACTTGTGTCTAAAATGTAGTGTCATGGATCCTTCCCCTATATATACGCACAGCACACACATAGGTTTAGGGTCTTTTATTGATTTTGAATTTTCTTTCATTGTTGGATGAGGAGTAAAATTTATCTTTTAATATTTTTAATCCCACAGATTATAGGTTTTATTTAAAATCTCATTAATATAAGCAACTATAAATTTCAACTTTGAAGTTAAAATATATAACCAACATGAAAAATACATTAATACATTAATGTCGAGGACTTAGGTCAAAATTGAAAAGTAATAAGGTTTTCGAGTCAAAAAACATTGGTAGATAGGGACCGCATCCAAAGTCTCATAAATTTAATATCTAGCATTAGCAATATCTTAATCAATGACTTGCTTCATTAATTTGTTTAGTTTATTTGCTGCCGGCAGAAGTTGAATAGAACTAGACAAATTAATGGAAGCAACAAACTACATGTGAAGAGTATAGAAACATGTGGCCATAGATGACATAGAAGAGTATAGAGACACCTCACAATTGAAGGACAAAATACAATATCTAGCCGGGGTTGATAAAAATATGTGTATATTTACATCTTAAAATTGAGGAAACCCCGGTCTGTTGGATAAAAAATCTTGTACATCCCCATTTTCTATCTGTGCTTGCAAGTTGCAACTGTATATCTTCTCCTGATGCTCTCTTAGCGTAAAAGTATGGAAAGTACAATTACTACAAGGGCTTCAGTCCTTGCATAAGGTTGGAAGTCTTGGGTTGCTAATAGTACTTTTGTATATCTATTATGTTGTTTGTAAAAAGAAAAAAATGTTTACTTTTTGGAATTCTAATAATCTAATTAAGAACTTAATGTGTGTTTGTGCTGTTCATATAGCTAGCCATTTGGAAATCTCTCGGTCTCTTTGGTTATAGTGGAAAATTCTTTGAGTAGTGCGTCTTGAATTCCAGTGAATGCAGTAATTTGAAAATGGTCCCAGTTAATTTGCGGTGAATTAAGAATGAATGTAGCCCAGATTCAACCCGATGCGTCTTAATTAAATGATGCATTACCGAAGTTGGATCGGTTATAGTTTTTAATATATATAAATGGAGCCTGTGATTTGATAAGTCTTAATATACCTTTTTAACACATATCTAATAAAAAAGTAAGTTGCCTTTTCTACTTGTATAAATATTTCAAAAGTACTAAAAGGGCATAAGATCAAAAAAATAGGCAAATCAAAGTATATGAATAAAAAAAGAACAAATAAAAACATTGAATAGATCATATTAAGGACGATATATAAGTAATACTTAAGAAGAAAATTAGATGACAGAGAAAGTTGAACAAAGTTGAAGCTGCAGATGCAACAAATTAAACGGAAAATATAGGAAAGCGATGAACAGTAGGAAAACATTGAATAGATCAAATTAAGGACGATATAAGTAATACTTAGAAAATTAGATGACAGAGAAAGTTGAGAACAAAGTTGAAGCTGCAGATGCAACAAATTAAGCAGGAAAATATAGGAAAGCGATGAACAGTAGGAAATCGTTGAAATGAGGGTTTTGGGAAAGAACTTCTTTTTTCAAGATTTTAAATACATGACTTCTGTGTGTATTTGTTTAATCCTCATTTCAACAACTTCCTGCCACTCCTCTCTTTCCCCCTTACTTCTTTATATCTGTTTATTTTCCTCACACTACACCTATTTTTCTGATGAAACAAACAAACTAAGTAGGAAAAGTTAGGGAAAGGCGAAAAGGCAGGGAATTATCGGGATGAGTGGTGTCGGTAAGAAGAGAACTCCACATTTTTGATTTTTCTTTATTTCTATATTTCTGGGTCTTTTCTTTCTTACCGATCGATCCACTCATTCCGATAACTCCCTGCCATTCCTCTCTTTCCCCTTAATCCTCTCTATTTTATTTTCCCTCACAAGATTTTCGCTCAAAGAAGAAGAAGATGCGTGTTCAAGACTCTCAGTCTCATGTGTGTATTTATTGGGAGAGGGAGAGATCAAAGGACAAAGGTGGTTGGAGATTTTTAGTTTTCGGATTTCAAAAGAGTTTAATCACGCATTTAATTGGAATTTGAAAGCATGCAGCTGGATGGAGATATGGAGTCTGATTTTTTTTTATTCACTTAAAGCACTAGACGACATGAATATTGTACGGGTGAGACCCTTGTTGAAGGTAAAAGATGTTGTGTTAATTACATTTTACACTCTCAAGGTTTTAGATGATTTTCAAAATGGGTCACGAAGTTTCAATTTTCTCACATTGTCCCATAAAGTTTTGAAATTGTATCAATTTACACCTTTTGTCTAATAAATTATTTGAATTTTCATTAAATTGATAACATAATGAGGATGAAATCCGTAACAATGTTGACATGTAAGCCACATTTGCACCATATAGCCTAAAATTTTTATCAATTTAATAGATAATTAGACATTCAAATATATAAAAAGGTGTAAATTGATATAATTTCAAAACCTTAGGGGGCAATGTGAGAAATTTTTTTATTATTTATATTGTATAAATACACACAAAACCTAGCCTTACTTAATTAATGGAGGTTTATTATTTGTTTTACGACATAGGATATTTATTAGTTCAACCCATTTCTTAAAATTCATGAAAACTTTATTCTTTCAGTCGCAATTGCACTTGCATGCAGGAGGCGTGCTTTGGAAGATAGAAGATTATTGATTTCAAGTTCAACTTATTCAAAAGTAAAACGGCTAAAAGAAAAGAGAAGGAAGCTTTTATACACACCCCACAATATGTTGAAACCACCCCGCACCACAAAATTGTTTCTCAAAATTTCAGTTTTAACCCTTCTACTGTTGAAGCCACCCCCCACCTTGTGAAAAAAGAAAAGAACTTCCAACAACCTGACTCACGACTACAGTCAGCCACTCACCCCCTGCCACCTTCGTCGCCTGCATCGTCGGCCCACGTCATCCACCCACCTTTCCCCGCCAATCTCTATATCTCTCTCCATGTATTTGTAAGTTTAAATTCGGCACGATGGTGGATGGGTTTCCTATTCTTGCACACTTGAAACAATTAGAATTACAATTAGACTAATGAAACAATTGAAACAATTGAAATTCCCTTGAAACAATTGAACTACTGAGATCAAAATTTTAATTGTGTTGCCATGGTGGTGGCTGACGAGAAGGAATTCTTAAGATTGTGGGGGGTTGGCTGTAGGTGTTTAGTTTTTTAAATTTTTACTCAGTGTATTCATAAGATTGTGGAGTAAAACAGGAAGTTCATATAAAATTAAAAAAAGTAGAGTGTATTTATAAGATTGTGGGGTGTTAATAACACAGCCTAAAGAGAATAGCAAAATTTATTTGTTTACTAAAAACAAAAATCCAGTGCCCACTAGTACTAGGATTTTATGGAATACATAAAGAAATCCAACATAATGTAATATTTTTTTTGTTCAACCTATGAATGCAATTAAGGCCGACCAAAAATCTGATCAGCAAATCTGGTATAGTTCATAGAAGTTAAATTTTTTTTATTATCCGAAACAAATAATCAAATATGATATATTTTTCATTTCCGATACTAAATCATGTTACCAGATTGTAATACTAATTTAAAAGTTAAGGTAACTTTTTTTACATTTGACTGATTCGCACCACATTCCCAATCTTATTTTTAGTTCATGAGTACCAAGGCAACTGCGATTACTTCTCGTCCCCATGTCACTGCTTTGGTAGAACAACATTTCCTCCAAGCCAGCAACGATGAAAGTCGATCGCAGCTGGCATGAAGCTATAGAATTAAGTGATAATTGATGTTGATTAGTAACAGTATATGACGGTATTACGTTCATTGTGAAAAATAGTTTTTCTAAACTGTGACGCACACTCGAGGCCCAGAAGCATTCTTGGTTAGTTTTCGGCTTTTGGTCTATAGCCCAGTATGTGTTCCAGCCCATGTTTACAAACAGTTTCTACTTTTATAAATACCTTAGGGCCTAGGCTACTGAATGTGCACCAATTAATTTACAATAAGAAGGGAATATCATTAAGCATAACATCACCTTCCATGTTCCTATTAAGAGGAAATTAGATTTTTCCCACTTCTTTGTTACATGTTTTATCTGTTTCTTTTTCAGATTTGATCAAAGTGCTTTGACCAATACACACGTCAGCATTTTTTAATCTATTTAAATTACATATTATTTTTTTGTTTTTCTGAAACAAAGATTAAATTTATCTTTTTAGTTATTGGATAATTGTGTGTTTCCTTATCTGCTAGTTATTTATTAATTTATTAGCAGAATTGATTTAATTAATCATCAAAATAATATCTGTTTTGTTATAAACAATATCGGTATAGTGTGTGATACATCCCGTCCATAATTATATTGTATTTTATTCCCCGAAGTTGTAAATTACGAAAATACACCTGGTGGGCTAAGTAGGTCCTACGTGGACATTTGATTTTCTTGTCGTAATTTTGTATCTTTCTTGTGATTGTTGTCTAGTACTCTTCGCTACAAATCCGTGAGCGCAAGCGGGACGTCATTCAGACTTGTAACGAACAAGTTATGAGCAAGGGCAAAATGGTAATTTGCATTTCTCAATGTTGTTGTTGTTGTGGGCTGTTTTCGTGGATTTCATGCAAACCATGGTGCCCTACACCCTCTGGAATTTAGTCTGCAAACTTGCATGCTTCTGGACAAAGTTGCATGCAAATTTTTTTTTATAATTTCCTTGTCTTTAAATTGTTGTGATTCTGTTGTGGGATTGCACCCACTCAACTCAAACCTAAACCTTTCTTTTCAGTCTGTCACTCTCTCTCTTGCCCTCATTCCCGTGCCCAGACTCAAAAAACACACACATAAACTCTAACACCCAAATTTTCCCGAGGACACTACCACCTTCACCTCGAAGTTTTTCTGACCACCCACCATCACGATCCCTTTAGCTCACCACCATCACACCCAAAACAAACCCAACATCACAGACCCAAAAACCCAAAACCTCGTGCCCAGAAACTTCGGCGAGTTTCAAAGATTTCCCGATGAAGTTCTGTCGGATTTGGACCTCGATTGACCCTACTTTCACCACCAAACGATTCCTAGTGAGTCGTAGGACCTATCCCAGGCCTTGCATGCAAGGGTTAGCCTCGGATTCGATGAAATCGACGAACTCCACATTCGGCCGAGAGCTTTCGAGGCATTTTTCAGCCACCTTTTAAGGTTCCTTTAGGTAAAATCGAGTCTCTCACCTTCCTAGCTTCATTTTGGTATATTGTGCGTGAAAAATTGTTGAGTTTTGACAAAGATGCGTACTTTTGAAAATTTTCGGCAATTTTTCCATATTCTGGCGAAGTTCCGGCCGGCAGCGAGTGGCGGCCGGGAATTGCAGAGGTGACCGGATTGCTGACGTCAGCAAACCCGACTCTGATGTCAGCCAACTCGGTTCTAACGTCAGCAGACCCGATGCAGATTTGGTCGAACCGGGAATATTCCAAAGGTATATTCCTTCCTTAACTGATGCCGGTTGAGGAATATTCCCTAACGGCGACAGAATATTCTGTAACGCCGTTAGAACATTCCGTTAAGTATATAGAATATTCTGTTAAAATTAACGGCGCGTGTTGCCGACTTTCAGCCGGCGCGTGGTGGCGCGTGACGCTCCGTACAACCCTGTGGCGGCGCGTGAGGACTTGTGGCGGCCCGTGCAAGTGCTTGGATCACTTTTCCAACACTTTTAACTTTCGAAATGAGCAAACAAAGGGGATTTCAAGTCTTTTCCTTAGTAGAATTTAGATTTGACTTGTATAATGATTAGTATAGTGATTTCTCATATAGGTGAGACCTATCTTGAGAAGTACCGAGGCCAAGTTAGGTACGGCGGCTACGACCCGGCGACTTACCAGTGAGTGGGCCCGTTTATTTTAAATTATATTATATTATGTGTTTTAAGTTGTGTTTATGAACTATCGTATAGCATGCCATGTTTTAAGGATTAGCAATGATTTTATTAAATATCTTTATTTGAGTTTTAGAAATTTATTGTTGGCATGACTACACATTTATAATTGTTACTTATCATGCATACTTGCACGGTGTTAGTACTGTCTGGGCCAGGACTAGCTTCACGTGTATGTTCACATTGCACCGACACGCTCACTTTGGATCCATCGTAGGTGCCAGTTTGTTCTAGTTGCCTTGACATCTTGAACTCGTTGTGACGCGCTTAGCGCCAACTTCACGTGTATGTAGTACTAGATCGTAATTATAACACCCAGCCTGTTCATGTGGCTACTTCCTACATGAACTCGTGTGCTTGTATTTATTTGATAAGTAAACTTATTTATATTCTACTGCTGATTATCTGAGTACCCGTATCCTTTTTGGGCTTTGTTCTCAACACTTGATGTTATTTATTATGTTATTACAAAGTTGTATTTTTCGGAAACTTCTACAGGTTTTACAGCGAGGGGTTATTATTTTCGAAACTCAGGAAAAGTTTTAATAAACTTTACTTTTGGCCCACTCACCCTTCTTGTGTTTTTGCGCCCCTCCAGGACTTAGAGACTAGGCATGGAAGAGTTGTGGCACATGCTGACTCACACTTCCGAAAATGTATGGAAGAGTTGTTCTGTGTTTTTAATATCCATCCTTCGGGATAGGAATATTATTTCCTTTACTGTACTTTCCATGCTCTGACACTTAATCCTGTAATAAGGGTTCAATCCCACTCTACGCACTCTTTGAATTCTTTTCTTGCTATTTACTTTTAAATTTCAACTTTTCTTCAAAATCTTACTTCTACTCCACGTCATGACTTCGTCACTCCTCCAGAGTGACGGTCAGCACGCCTCAAAATCTGGAGTCCACCTGGATATTCGGGTCAGGGTGTGTCAGTGTGATTGTGTAAATCCTAGGTAGATATAGATTAGAATGCTATCATAATCTAGTGTTTCTATTCTATTATGTATGTACTTGGTTTACTATAAATAAAGCACTAGCATGAGGGAAACCATTCATCACAATTTTCTTCATCCATATTTCTCTTTTTGCCTCTTCCTCTCATTATCAATATGCTTTTTTCGTTGTGCTAAAGAGAATTATACCGGAGTTTTGGCCATCTTCAATCATGGGGAGTATTATTTTTCAACAATTCTTATTTTTATTTTATTGAATTAATATATTTGCTATTGATTTAATTTTCTCCTTGTTATTTAATGTTGAACGAGATTCAAGCATTGAAGATGGAAATTAGGAGTTGAAGGCAATTCTCCTACAAATTGATCTACTATCATCATCTACAAATTGAAAGGAAAAATTAGGGTTTTTTTCGTTTTTTTAATTTTTTGAAAAACCTCCCCCTTCCCCCTGCCCCTCACCCGTGCGGAGCCGGCTTGAAGCTGCACTGAGCCGAGCCGAGCCGACCAGACCCCTACAGCCCTAGTTTGGGCCCTCATCTACCCACTCGGGCTGCACTTAGACCAGCCTATGTTGGGCCAAGTCTCTCCTTTCATTTCCCCTGTCAACCCACGAGTAGGCCTAGCTCACTACCACCCACATGCAGCCACTTGGGCCTCTTGCCTGAGCCTACCAGCTGGCCTGCAGTTAAGCTACCCCAGTTTTTGGGCCCGCAGCTCCAAACCTAGTCACCAAAAATTATTGGGCCATGACATTCACATCTCGTGGGCCCTGTAGACCTGTGTTCATCTACATGTTTATGTTATATATTGTTGTTGTGAATTAAATGTGTAAAATAAAAAAAAAACTTAATCTTGCTTTTGAGCCGCGGCTGGAAGCCGCCAAGCCTAGTTGAGCCAAAAGCTCATGGCACACCAGCACCATGGAAACGACATTGTACACGTCGTCTTCCTATTCAAAACACCGTTCTTTTGACTGCATCGAGAAACTATGCACTGGCAGCTACGAGTCTTCACTGATCTCAGTGGATCAACGGCCAACGTGACACCAGAAGTTGTCCCACTAGCATATTTGTCATCTTTAACGACATTAACCTAAGAATTCTGTCTAAATTCTTACCGGAATTTCTCTAGACACCCACGGTGCTCATCCCCTCCACCTGCTGGAAACCACGACCACTTCGACTATATTCGAGGCATGGTTTGCGACTCAACAGTGACCGTGAACCTCTCTTGCGCCTGCAGTCGCAGAGCTCGATGTCGAGATTTCCTCGACTTAGGGTACCGGCAAGACGCGTCGGACCGACGACAACGCCTCACCGTGATGGCATTAGGGTTCAGACGAACCCTGCCCATAGGGCTCTCGGTTTTACAACCAGAACTGGGTTGGATTGGATTGGTTTTTAGGCTTGGATTTTTTCTCCATTGCAGCCCGTCAAGGCTCTACCTTCTTTTTCTGGGCTTATCAGGCCACTCTCTCCTCTGTTGGTCAGCAGCCCACGTCAGCCCCAATTTTTATTTGGGTTGTTACTCACACATGGGTCCTGAAGTAACCCATATTCTCTTTACCTATTTTCAATTGCTTTATAAATTGTATTGTATATTGTGTTCGAATCCAGGTACTATAAACTTGAAGCATGTTTTAATCTCGAACCTGAAGTTTTGAAAAAGTGCCATAGAAACATTTTCATGTTTCCTAAAAATCACCAGTCATGTAGAGACCCAAAGTTCTCTATGATTAATCCACTAAACCAAACCATGTCTTGGAACTCGAATGTTCTCACTTTAATGCTTATGGAGAATTAATTTCCCACAAGCACCAACCACAATCTTGTTCCCTCCATCCAATGGATTATCGAACCGTAACAAGTTTGATTTCACCAACATGGAAGTTTTTGGCAGAAACTACTTTATGTGGACATGAGTTGTGAAGCTCCACTTGACTACTGCGAAGCTGAGACCCATTGAAGCCAACAATGGCGTAAATAGAGCTAAATAAGCCTCCGCCACGATCTTCATTCTAATACTTATGCCTGAAGCATTGTAAATGGAAGTACCTCGATGACGAGGATTCCATGGCTCTTTGACTCGCTCTACAGACCATTCCAATCATGAAAAGATGATCTTGCCCAGAGCAAGACATATCTTGCTCGACGTAAGACATGATTGAAACCCATTTGTAAATAGGTACAATTCTAAAGTTTATAGAATCCGAATGAATTTT
Organism: Gillenia trifoliata; assembly: GCA_018257905.1. NCBI lineage: Eukaryota > Viridiplantae > Streptophyta > Magnoliopsida > Rosales > Rosaceae > Gillenia > Gillenia trifoliata. The sequence continues at coordinate 13,482,922 of CM031083.1, read as the reverse complement.
GACCAGAGAAGATTTTCTCGTCCTTTCATGCTTCTTAACATGTTCCTGAAGTAGCACTATAGAAAGCGAAGGTTCACTAAATTCTCGAATCTGATTACTACCACATTGCTTACTGAAAAGCACAGCAGTGAAAGAGGTACCCAAGTGATTCGGCTAGGAGGTACCGAACAGTATAAACCCAGCTTTGACTGGAGCCTACTGAATGGTGTGACCCATCTTCGACTAGAGTCTACTAAATGGCATGCTCTACTTCGGCAGGGATGTACCGAAGGTCACGCTCTGCTTCGGCAAAGATGTACCGAACAAAAGGCTCTACTTTGACATACACCTACCGAATCTGCTCATCCATCTTCAGCTAGAGAATACCGAATAGTGGTAGAACCAGGGTCTACCAAGGTGGTGGCATCACGACCAAACACATTATCCCTTGGCAACTAAAACCCAAAACTTCAAGAATAAGGGACAGTATTCCCGAACCTCAACCGTGCAAAATCTACTTCCGTTTTGATGAAATAAATCATTGGTTATGCACTTATTTGTGCCCCTACCAATGTTGTTGAGGAGTACCATTCCCGTAATCAATTTGTGAGACTAATTTTGCTCTACCTAACACATATGGAAAAGCAAAATTTTGACATTGAATGCCATGTTGGCCATACCCCCTATCCAAATTTGGTTTACTTTGTAAACAATTTTCTATGTTCTCGGATTCAAGTTTGGTGTTTATTTTAGTTATGAATATTGTTATGGATATTGTCCTCAAATATGAGTTAATTGAATCATGTTTCTTATACATGTGACCGAACTCAATTAACATTTGATAAAGGTATAAATGTGGAGAAGTTAGTTGACTTGATAAATGTGCTACTACGCATACTAACTTCATACCTAAATCACCCCTCTAACAACGAATTCAGGTCTATCTAACCTGATTACGGGCATTGGCACTGCTCCTCGTTGTATTAATGGTATTGAATTACCATTAAGGGGCCTTATATTCTTCGTTCCAGAAGGACGTCATTAAGTTTTAAGGATATTCGAGAGAACAATGATCATCTAACCACTGTAGAAAATAGAGTGAAGTATCTTTGCATCACCTCCAAAATATGAAGCCAAAAGCTATATTTTGGGGCCAATGGGCTGCCTCCCAACTGGGACGTGCCACATACAGGCTAGCCTAAAGTCGGGTGATTTGAGCAGTTTATTTATTTTGGCACGACCGTTTGGGACATTCAGGTCAAAACACGATACAACATATTACACAATGCATCACCTTACCTGAAGTAAGGATCTTGTGCCTATAAGCACACTTTGCCAAGCCTGCTCGTTGAGAAAATTGGATTTCTATATCATCCCTAGCAAAGATACTACATAACCCTCTTTTCATAGTGGATTAAAAGGAACAATGTGGACTAATCCAACCAAAATGCGGACCATGTAAATATGATTTTGGTTGATATATCGACAAATGGTCACATGTCTGTCCTCACACAACACTGCTGAACTCCTGGTCCTTTCTTACTTAAGGGCTTACCACCCTAATTATCCCATAAAGTCTGGAAGACTGGATAATGCTGGAGAGTTTATATCAAAGAATTTTTTTTATATGCATTGCATGTTTTTGGGTTTGAAATTAAACATTGAATTCCCCATGTTCAACCCCAAACAACCTCGCAGAAGCGATTATAAAGCGCATTACCAATTGATCGCTAGGACGTTGGTGAATGCACCAAGTTTTCAGTTTCTGCATAGGGCTATGCAATCCTGTAAGCGGCTATGTTGGTCCGCCTGAGGCCCATTATCACCCAATAATATTTTGGAGTTACAGTTGGTAACTGGATATGAACCTGATGTTTCGTACTTACGCATTTTGAGTGTGCACTTTATGTGCCATATTGCCCCGCTACAAAATACCAATATGGGACCTCAAAGAAGGATGTGAATCTTTGTTAATTATGATTTTCCTTAGAGCCCTTGCACACAATCTCTCTACCGCCCGTTTGCATATTATCATTTCGATGAGACAGTCTTCTCGCCATTAGGAGGAGATAAGAACGTCCCCACTACGTCTCATCTCAATCCCCGTATTCTAGATTCCAGAGTGTTGCCAGACCCTTTCTCTAATCTAGCTAAAGTGATGAGATCATATATACTAGCTGCAAACATACTTGTAAGGATAGACGTACGTAACGGACGCCAATTTAACATCCCCGAAGGGTGAGCTACCCCTGAAGGACGGTTAGTCGCCTATGTTGGACGGCCCAGTACGTTGGCGGCTAGCCAATCAATCTGTTCTCGGCCTAAAGCGCGACAGATCACTCGGTTCGAAGGATTCACCTCTCTAATAGTGAAAAACGACGATATCGAACTTCGTTCCATTGATGAATGTTGACATAGAACTGATTTGTCAAACTGGAAACAGGCAATCTAGGTCGAACTTGATTCACTTGCGAAACGTAAAGTGTTTAGGCCTGTAGTTCCTACAGCACCACATGTGAAGCCCGTTGGCTACAAGTGGATTTTCGTAAGGAAGCGTAATGAGATGAATGAAATAGTGCTAAGCACTCCTTATGGCGCAAGGCTTCTCTCATAATGCTATGGATTGATGGCAACTTATGAATGTGGTTGTAATGTATCTATAGGGATCATGATACATAAATCTACATAGAAGTTTCCGAAGAACTTTTATAGACTGATTCAAATAGTTCCAAACCACATAACAACCTTTTTATTAAATTGAGGCGTTCACTTTACGGATTGGAACAATCTGGGTGGATTTGGTATACCCGTCTAAGTGAATATTTGATCAATTAGGGATATGTGAATAAATTATGCCCCTGCATGTACAAAACCGAATTGTTAGAGTTGCAGTCTATGTCGATGACATAAATCTCACTTAGACTCTGGAAGAGCTTGAGAAAACTGCCTTGCACATAAAGTCAGAATTTGAGATGAAAGATCTTGGAAAAACTTGTTTCCTTCTCGACCTGAAGTTTCGAGCACAGTTCAGATGGTATTTTGGTCCACCAGTTGAACTACACCTAGAAGGTGTTGCCTTTTAGTACACTCATAACTGTCCATACACTAGATGCAAATGAGACCCTTAAAAAGGTTGTGAAACCTAAAGTTCCATATCTAAGTTCAATTTGCGCTTTATTGCACTTAGCTCATTGCATTAGGCATGAAATCTCTTTCGTTGTTGATCTTTTGGTAAGATTCAACACTGCGCCTACACACTTCTACCAAATTGGTGTTAAAGACGATTTTTTGTTACTACGGATTTAAGCTTATTCTATCCTTACGCATCTCAAAATTAACGACAATCCTTTGATTATCGAAATGATGCCTACCTTGTGGGATACGCTGACACGAATTATCTGTCTGATCCGCACAAGGCACGTTTCCAAACGGATTATGTCTTTACCGTTAGGAACACCGCAATATCTTGGAGGTCAACCAAACAGACCTTAGTTGCGACGTCTTCGACCTCATCGCCATACACGACGCCACACGTGTGCATGGGAGCATATTCGAAGCACCTGCAGTTTTCATCCATTGTTGAGTCCCAACGACGATCTATGAAGACAACGCCGCATATATCGACCTGACCATAACATGATACATCTAAGAAGTCAACACCAAGCATATTGCGTTGACATCACATTAACATGAGCATCAGAAGATTGAAGTCAAGTAGATCCGATCTCGAAGACAATCTTGCCGATCTCTTCACGAAGTCACTGCCAAAGTCAACTTTTTAGAAGCTTGTTCGAGGATTTGGTATGCACAAATTTTCTTATATGCAACACTTGTAGTTCTCAAGGGGAGTTTTGTCAAACTCGGGAGGAGTATCCTGAAGTATACTCACTTGACCTTAATGTACTCGTTTCCCTATGATCAAGATCATTTTTTCCATTGGGTTTTTGTTGTCTGACAACGTTTTGATGAGGCACCCACATCAAAATAGTCACACCCTTGTGTGTTTTCTTACTACTTACGTCTTGAAGATGTTAAGTATTGACATTGAATTAACTCACACTTTTCTCCTTAGACTATGGGTTTTGTCCTACCTTGGGTTTTACAATAGCCAAGTTTTTGTGAGACTTACCCTTATGTGCAAATCCCTATATGAGACTCGCGTATTCTCTATCGTGCCTACGAGACAACTTCATCAACTATCTCTACATCATCTTGAAGATCGGATTCGATATCTACTTGAGTATTTACACACTCAAGGGGGAGTGTTATAAATAATATTGGCATAGTGTGATTGCGTAAATCCTAGGTACATATGGATTAGAATGCTATCATAATCTAGTGTTTCTATTCTATTATGTATGTACTTGGTTGACTATAAATAAAGGCACTAGCATGAGGGAAATCATTCATCACAATTTCCCTTATCCCTATTTCTCTCTATTTTCTCTTTTTGCCGCTCCCTCTCCTTTCTCTATCTAAATATAGGTCACAATATGTTTAAATATAATTTTTTTTATATTGTCAATGATGATGGACGTCTTGATTTTTTTTTGTCAAATATTTTTTTGTTTTAATCTATGTCTTGGTCTGGTATGTATGATTTAGGACTTATTGTTGATTGGTACGTTTAACTTTAGTTTTTGATATGTTTGATTTAGTAAATATCGTGGATTGGTACATTTCTGTTAGGTTGGGGTACGTTTGATCTTATACATATTATTTAAACTGATTTTATACATATTGTTGATTGGTACGTTTAATTTCATATCTATTTTAAAAAGTTAATTTTGTGTTAGTAGGCATGTACTTTAAAGTACTACTTTAAGTGACATGTGTAGTACCGGTAAATAAATTAGGTCGGTATGTTTTAATTTCGCATTGGTCCGTTTTCATTTGGCATGAATATGTTTTCATTTAGGGTTGATATGTTTTAGTTTGGCTTTGGTACATTTTCATTTGGTACGTCTCTATTTGGTGTTCGATATTTTTATAAATCTCCTAGTTTTTAGGCAATTAGTTGTTAGTTAGGAGACTTCACTAAATTCAATATCAAACGTATAATTTTGTACATAAAAATGACTTAATTGATTAGAACAATTATTTTAATCAAAAGTTTGAAAGAAATGGATATTTAATCAATAAAAGTAGTCAATGAGGCATCTAAATTGAAAAGCCTCTATTTTTATTACAACCGAATTTCTTCTTTAAGTTAGATTGAGGGGAGGGGGTACGTTTTGAATCCAAAATGTAGCGGGATGAAGATGAAGGTTTTGAATCCACTAGGACAATCGAACTACATTTTAGATTCAAAACCTACCCCTTTCACTTGCACATACTTATTAGGAATTTGAATCAACTAGAACAATCCACCACTTGCACATCCCATACTTACAATTTGTTGCGTCTATCGTCTTTGTGACAGATTTATGTTGATGGCGATTGTTGTTTTTTTCGTGCATGTAGTAGCCGTTTAGGAGTTTACTCAAATTGTTTGTTTGAGCATATTCACTCTAGATCAATTTCTTAATCACTGGAGTATTGTACCCAATTGGCACCTATGTATCCGTTTGTAATGTTTAATTAAATATCACTCTATCACTTTTTGTCAAATATACAATTAAAATAATAGGAAGCTAATTCTAACCTAATTAGTACAATATATTAATTAGAATAAAATCATCGATCTTGTCATTATCAATGAATTTGGAATATGATTAATAAAAGAATTCAGTCCTTAATCTTTGTTCTTATGAGGGAATTGATCCTACATTCCAAATGTTTAGTACTTTATTCTCAAAATCATTTTAAATGGCCTAAATCCATCTTTCTAAAACAAATAGGCATAATCTAAGACTAGATAAGCACATCATTCTCTCTAGCTATTTGCTTTATTTTATTTTGTTCTCTTTATAGAAAAATTCTCTCTCTATATATACACATCGCTATCTCACTAGAAGAAAAATTCCCATTGATATCTTAGCAAAACCTCAAGACACTCAGCTTTTAATAAACCCAAATACCCAATGATTTTTTGTTATATTATAATACAAATATAATGGAGAATAAGTTCACTCACACAGGCATGAGAGGGCATTGGTTGTATTTAAGATACTACTACTTTAATTAAGAAGCATAATCATTTGGAATTACTCACTTCAAGCGGCAAACCCCGCTTTAAAGATGTAAGCAAAGATTACAAGGTACTCCATTTTCCTTTAGATTATATGCATTCTATAGTTGCCTCTTCATTAAGAAAATTAAGCGGATCTTCCTCTCAAGCAAGGTTCTAAAAGACGTTAGGCGCTAGTCGGGCGGTGAACAGGGGCCTAGCGCCTAGGCACCTAGGCAGGGGCCTAAGCGGACTAGGCGGATTTAAGTAAATTTATTAATATCATATAACTAAGTGCCTATTTACACTTTAAAAATAAAATAAAAAACTATACTTATACAGATTTTGGAGAGATAACAGCACAGCAGTATACAAATGTTGCTATGTTTTTCAAATTAACATAATCACAACATCACAATCACTGAATCACATCACTCAAGCTTCATAGAATCACAAGTTCTCATTAACGATTAAAAAAAACAAAAAACACACACCTCCCTGCAAGCCACAGCTCCCAGTCCCTGCGATGTAACTCCTTGCAACTGCAACTCCCAACGATAGTGCGATGCAACTCCCTGCAACTCCTAGCAAGCCACGACCAGCAAGGCAGCAACTCCCTACAACTCCCTGCAAGCCACGACCTGCAAGCTCCCTTACGAATCTCGTCCCTATATTCTTTGCTTTATAGGCCGCCTATCTGGATTCGAAGATAGATTGAATTACCGCCCATGGATCTTGCGCGCTCGAGAATGGGGGTTGTTTCCAGTTTCCTGCTGACACTGAAAGGTGGCTCAGTTGAGTGGCAAACCTGCTGAGAGGGCCACGAGGCACAAAGTCGACTTGAACTTGAGGATCACACCGAACCTAGGAGAGAAGGGGAAGAAGAGGCACGAGAGATGGGGAGAAAAATAAAAAAAGGCAGCACAGCCCAGCCCCGCCTAGGACAGCGCCTAGCCTCGCCTAGCCCCGCCTAGCAGACATCCAATTTTTAGAACGATTGCCATAAAATCTCCTCGGTTCCCATTCGCCTAGGCCCTAGGCGCCGCCTAGGCCGATTTTTAGAACAGTGCTCTCAAGCAACTTTGGAAAGATATGGTTAAACCGTTAAAGCGTCTTAATACATGGGCTAGGACTTTATCAAAATATATTAAGGGATTTTCGCACTTAACTTTTCTTCCCCTGCATTCTTACTTTTTTTTTTTTAGTCTTCAGATCGAATAAATCAAAAGAAATCAAGAGATTGAAACAAAGAAAAACGTGCTGAAAAAGAAAACGAAAAATTAGATGAAATGTGAACATATATGATGGTACGAGGTAAAATGACTAATAATAATAGTTCAATAAGAAAATTGGCCTAACTAAAGATTCAAGAAGCAAATCGAAAAGGAGTAAAAGTTCAAGAGGAAATTGTCCAAATACTCAAAATAAAAGCATTGGAGTAAATTGCATATTCAATCAAAATTGATAGAAGCATCCTCCTCACATAACCTAACACTAGCAAACACATCTATTATCGACTTCCAACGAAATTACATCCTAATCCACATCCAAATATTGAAATTTTGTCTATAGGGCTAAAGCATCTACTCGTATAAATGAAGTTGTGCTTTAAATTAATACATAATCTTTTTTTAATACAAGCAATATGAGGTGAAAATTGAATCTAAGACCGTGCAAGAGTAAAATGCTCCTAACCACAACTACAATCCCCTTGCAATCCATAAATAAACTTAGTCACATACATTCACGTGAATAACGAGAGAATATATAAGCATAAGGTCTTGCCCAAATATATTACTATATATTTAGGAGAGAACTTACATTTCTTTTAGTGATTAAGATAGCTAGGTCGTTGCTTTATTCTTGTAAAGAAGAGGTTACATTTAAAGGATGATGTACAAATATCTTGCTTAGTTAAATCGAAGACTTAAAAATTGGCTTTTCTTGAGGGACAAACACATGGGCATGTTGTATATATGTCACAAGTAATAGAGCTTTCCTTACTTTATGGAGACTTATACTTACTGTGATGATACAGAGAGCTAGGGTTAAAGCAAAGCAACACCATGCATGATGAAAAAAGCTGGTCGGGAATATAGAAATGTTCCCAAAAAATAACTTGGAATTTCCAGGAAACAAAATTGGTTTGAAGAAAAAGATGGATTTCAGCTGATGTGACACGTTGCATAATACCTTAGGGAATGAATTCAATGGAGGACTTAGGTTTGAGAGAATCATTGAAGTCTGAGGTGAGAAATTTCTAGGGAATGAATTGAATGGAGGATTTAGATTTGAGAGAATCATTGAAGTCTGAGGTGGGAAATTTCTCTGCATACGTCATGATCTTGATGCATTGAAAATTAGTTGTTTTGCTTTTCTCTGAAAAAACAGAAAAGGGATGGTGATGGTAACATTACTTTCTTGAAGTTTCTAGCTGAAGTCTTGATAAAACGCATGCACATAAGTGAAGGTAATTGAATATGATGGTAGAACGTTCTACTACCATAATTATGTTGCCGGTATGTGAAAATAAACTACATATTCTAGTAAAATGAACGTGATTAATGATTTAGAAATTAACAATTTGACAACATAAACATATTACGTCGACAATGCGGTTAGAGAAATATTTCCCATCAAATAAAAGTGATTATTCTGAAATATTTCTAGAATGATTGAGTGCATATATGGTTGTAGAAGGAATTAAAGAAAAAGTACTTGAAAAGATTCGGGGCGGGGGGTCCAAACTTATTTGATTGAGAGGAATTTCAAGGAAGAGATGTGACAAAATTGGAAACCCAATTGGGCAAGTTCATTGTCATGAGAAGAGAAATGCTGGGTTTGGTATTGGGGGGTCTGTTTCAGAGGGCCAAGTGGCTGGAGGAGGAAGAAGCAAAATCTAACAAGGGCATGATCATAGCACTGTGGGAAAAGAGAATGTGTGTCCTAAAGGCCAGCATGCTATATGCATTTATCACACCATCTTCATTGGTTTGGTTGGGTTGGACTGGATTCTGCTGGAATCCATCACTGCCTAGCTAGCTTTTTGGAAATTTCCAAGTTTCAAGTTGTTGTTGGTTACTCCGCCTAAGACAAATAACCCTAGCTAGGTAGCTAGCCAAAATAGAAGACGCGAAAACTATAGGGGTGTCTCATTGTTCTTGTTCGTATATCTAGAATGCTAACCCTATATAGCAACTTCCTCATTAGGGATTTCGTTTTATTGTAGCAAAAACAAAATAAAGATGGAACTATCGGAAGGAACATGTACGTATTTATTATACATGACCTCTTATATATTTTATTGTTTCTCTTCTTTTTGCTCTGGAATACGAGAACCTTTTGTAATATATACATGGTTTCTACACAGATATTATCGTCTCAATTTTTACTACAGTAAAACTGAATCTCTACTGAGAAGGGCTCGTCTAATTAACACACAATGCTAACCTAGTAAAAAATTTCACTGGAGTCTGCTTGCAATGCATCAAGATCATAAATATAAGGGCTTTATGTAATTAACATTATAATGTTTTTCAATAAGAAATAAAATAAAAATTGGAAGCAAATTAATGATGCATGTAGTCAACGGTTAGGCAGATAACTATTTTTATGCATGCACTAGGGCTGGGGGTATTCGCATTGGTCATCTTTCTACAGAAAGTGAATTACCATGGTGCTCCCAAATATCCCTCTCCCCAGCAACTAGAATTTAGAATTTTCTTTTTGGTCCCATCCTTCACAGCTCATCTCTTTGCCACAACCATTCACATACTTGGAAAAAGACATTAAACTTTTATAACTGTACAATGCCTTGAGCATCTCAAATTTTTCCTCTTAAAGAAGTTTTATTCCATGGTCATCCAATTCCAATATAATTGAAACCGAGAGATACTTCCCTCTATTATTCTATTTGATATGATATTTCAAAAACATATATATGATCAAACCTTTCATGTATATATGAATGTGACAATTCAACTCAACTATAAATATATACTCTTGTTGTCTTGTCTAATGAAATGTTTATGTTGTTAGATTATGAACCGATTGATCAATATACAATAATCTAAATTACCAATCAGCTAACTACATAAGTCTGGCAAGAGAGCATCAAATAAACTCCGTCATTCAATATCTTTGAAGATGATAAGTGTTACAAAGTAAATTTCATACCTAAATTCAAAATACTCCACTTAAAGGTATATGAGGTAGCCTACATAGCTAAGTGAATATTACATCATGCATGAAGTCTCCCTCAAAACCCATCAACATCCAATCGCCTTTAGCCGATACCCTCATACAAAATATCGGCAGTGTTAATCCGCAACATACAAATATTGATAGCTTTATATACTTATGCCCACAAAACCACAATGTTCAAATCATAATCATTTTCGATTAGTCTAGCTAGCTAATAATAAGTCTCCATCCTAATATTTTTCCACAAACAATCTCCATCCTAATATTTTTCCACAAACAAAACAAAGATTCCCGATGTGGGGAAAAAGCCTTGGGGAGAAAAAAATTAATGAAAAAAAACAAACAAGGATTCTCCTATCGGATATTTGATATGCCCACACTTAGATAGGTGATTGCTACTGGTCCATGGCTGCATGTCCCAAACACCATGACCCTTATTGTATCCTTACTAAGACTTCCCCCAATCAAGTGGACCCCAACTTACCCTACTATACCCACATCCAAATATGCCCATAATTTCATTTCTCCAAAATTAAATTCACGACATTTCATTTTACCTATAAATACACATACCCTCCTACATCCCCAAACTCATACAAACAACACATTCTCACTTCTCCCTACGAGCTTTTGCCTACTTAGTTGTTTAACCTTCTCATCATCAAACATGTCTGGGGTTTGGGTTTTCAAGAATGGGGTCGTCCGGTTGGTGGACGGGGCGGATTCCTTGCAAGGCTCCAACGCCCGGCCGCGCAAGGTGCTTGTCCACACTCCGACTGACGAGGTCATCAACTCTTATGCCGTTCTCGAACGCAAGCTGTGCTCACTCGGTTGGGAGCGATACTACGACGATCCGGACCTTCTTCAGTTCCACAAACGATCCACCGTCCATCTAATCTCTCTCCCCAAGGATTTCAACAAGTTCAAGTCCATGCACATGTATGACATCGTTGTTAAAAACCGTAATGTGTTTGAAGTGAGGGACATGTAGTCCTTGGACTAGTTTGTGCAGCGTGCTGGATGTGTTTGTGATCACTTTGATTCTGTGTTAATTTTGTGTGTGTTTGTATGTTTCTGGTTGGGGTTTAGTTTTGGTTTGGTTTGGTTAAGGGTTTAGGGAAAGCTAATTAATTAAGTAGTTTAAGGGTGTGTTTGGTGATTGATTGTTGGGTAATATTACAGTTTGTACAAATTGTTATTATCATTGTGCAATGAAAATTTGGTCTTGACTCTTGTGTAATGTTCCACACCCTCTTGTTTCCTTGGAGAAAATCAAAAGAGACAGTAGTTTCACTCCCTTTATAAATAAATCTTTTACTAAAAAGAGAGGCGAATTTCAGTAATATTGTACGTGTGGCAATTGGTTATTTTAAAATATAAATTTATATTTATGTAATTTAAAAATTAAAAATTTTAAAAAAGGGTTAGTAACTACCCCAATGTGGGGTGGTTTTAAATTACATGTATAATTTTTTTTTTTATAATTAATTTAGTTTTCTCAATAATTATATGTAAGGAGGAGCAAATTTAATATTACGAATGTTTTACCAAATTGGTGTGCTCCCTTTATATATAGATTTTTAGAGAGGTAAATTCCACCGAAGATGTTTTGGCCTCTCTTGGTCACTCCCTGCAATCTTTCCGAGTTTGCATGGAATCATGATTTTCGGTCTCTCTTGATTGTTCTGGATGTGGTTACGGCAAGAGTTTTGGGTTGTAATTTTCCCCTTTTTTTTTTTATTTAAACCCCAGCAAACTGTAATGTGTGAAAGAGGTTGTGGGTTAAGAGCATTTACTCTTGTATCCGAAGTGTTAGGTTCAATTCCTTATTTTTATAGTATCTCTTGCACATAAAAGAGATTAATCCAAAATATTCGAAATGATGTGGTTTAGAACATTAATTATATGTTTCACAAATATCTTGTGGATGAAAAATTTTGATCTAAAAGATTGGAAGTGATGTGGAAATTTCATTTGGCATATATATGTGGCATTCTTGGCTTTGATGGATGTCTTGTTGACATGGACTAGGAAAGGAAGGGGCAACAACACTATGAGAATATGAAAGTAAAAGAGTCTCACATTGGTAAAAGAAGAAATTTTGCAATGGCTTATAAGAGGTTGGGCTACTCCCCATATTGCCAATTGGTTTTACGGTGGAACCTCAACTTTTTTCATGGTATTAGAGTTAGGTTGGCCCACGTGTGAAACCTAACGGTCACACGTGCTCCACGTCACCCAATTTGTGTTGTCCATGCGTTTGGCTTGAAAAGCCACACGTGATGAGGCCTGTGAGGATGTAAAGGTAAAAGAGTCCCACATCGGTGAAAAGAGAAACCTTGGAAGGGCTTATAAGAGGTTGGACTACTCTCTATATTGTCAATAAGTTTTATGGTGAAACCTCAATTTTTTTCAAACACGACATTTAATTTGCTTTGTATGCTTTTATGGTATGAGAGACTTAGACTAACCTAGATAATGGGTCAGTCATAATAATTTGTTTAGAGTTCGTTATTGACGAGAATCAAATCTAAACATCTAACTTACAAATAAAGAAAAATATTACTAGATCATAATATATAAATAAGATGTGTCAAAGATTTTAGATGGAGGGGGTTTTATCAAAATAGACATGGGAGTTTCATCATGAAAATTTTTGGTGTAACTAAGTATAAATTTGATCAATTTTCGATGTACGACTATTTTATTCTTCCACAGGACGTAGCTGGTTTACCATGAATTCATGAAAAGCCAAAAATACGAAAAAAAAGTGGATCACCTTAGGCCAACCATTTTCTTTGCTTACCAACAACGTGGTGCCGCCACGTGTTTATTTATATACAAGTGGCGGGTCTATCCACTCAGTAATATGCATTTAAAATGCTGAAATTACCCTATACAAAGCGAACAACTGAAGGCAAATTATGGGGTTTTCTTGGAAAATTCTTTAGTGGTACGTACAATTCAATGGTACGCCCATTGAATGATCCAGATTAATTTGCAGCGGGTCCCAAATGAATCTTAAACCATTCAACAGTACGTATTATTCAATGGTACGTACCACTGAAGTTAAACCCAGTTTTCCTAGCCCAAAAGTGGAATGACAGACATGCAAACCAGCAAGCGGCAGATTTTGGGTGACACAAAAAGAAGACTTTTCTTGAAATATCCAGACTTTATCTGGATATAGTAAAATCAACTTCTACTCAAAACGGAAAATTTGCCAAATATGGAAATATACAACTTGTCAAATACCACAAAAATTGTTTTGAGTATTGACTTAGGCAAATATATAAGCAGAAATGTTATTAGTTTGAATTTCTTTTGGGCATCATATTGTTATTTGTTCAATCTGCATGTGGGTGAAGCACTCATACATAGTAGGAACGCAAGATATACATTGGAAGTTTACCGTAATGACCGTTCATCTTGTGAATACATCGAGAAGTACATACGCCTATATTGTTGAGAGTAAATCTCACATCGGAGAAATGAGGAATTTTGCATGTGTTTATAACTAATTAAGCTACTCTTCATATTGTCAATTGGTTTTTTGGTGGTATTAGAGCAAGTTGTCCCATGTGTGAAGCTCAACGGCCACATGTACTCTACGCCACTCGATTTGTGTTGTCTACATGTTAGGCATGAAAAATTGTCACACTTGAGGGGGAGTGTTGAGAGTGAATCCCACATCAGGAAAAGAAGGGACCTTGTATGTGCTTATGAGTAATTAAGTTACTCATTATGTTGCTAATTGGTTTTATGGTGAAACACCAACTTTCTTCATATATCTTCATTAATTAATCGCCAAGTTACAATTGTTTCATTCACTAAATTTATCAAATGATCATATATGACAGTTTGATTTATTTAAATCTCAGCTAATACAGCCGAAACTTCATTATTTGTAATGTACAAGATAGAAATATGTAATGCACATATCATTTAGCGATTAAGTTTTAGGTCCAGCTTATGATGAGCATGTCCAAAGAGTAGCATTAGGGTTCGGCATTATCATTTTTTCCTCTTTATGATATTCTAAATAATTTCCCGAGAAATATGAAGCACCATGCATGAATGAATCCAAAGATTTTGGAACCATCATCAAGCTGCCATGCATGGAGCATGTCCAAGCAACATGTGCTTTAAAGAAAGGTTATGGGAAGTCTCCTGATAAGTATCCTAAGACGAAAGGACTGAGGCACTAAAAACTCATGTGGATAAGAGTATATTATCAGCATGTGTCTAAATTAAAACTCATTATTCATCATAATATTGTCTGTATATATATGCCCATCCCTTGATTGAATGGGGTACAATCCACTTTTCATTGAGTGGTCAGTTCCTTCAAATCAATAGCCTTCTCAACAATTCCAAAGGGCAATAATAATTGAACAAACCAAACTGAGAATAAGGATCGATATATATGTATATATATACATGCCCTTGATCTAAAGGGATCCCAAAAAATGGACACTAGTTGTAGTGACACACCGCGCTCACGATATTCAAGTGGATATTGAGTTTGGAACGTGTTGGCCGACACTCGGAAGTGACAAAGCCATTTTATGCATGACAACACTCAAAATATAAAATTTAAATTGCCAAAGAGTTTGCAAAATTTATTACAAATATGCACAAAGTTCAGAGCGTAACTAATGTACGGCAACGGAAATTAAATAATAGAGTTAAGCTCCTAAAATTTCTATCCATAATAGGGATGGATATTATTAAAGAAACTGAATGAAAAATAAACTCCCTACATTATTGGGAGGAAACCAGAGCCACCACACTATGCTTCAACGTCACTGGAACGCATCGCTACTAGGTCCTGAAGGGGGCGCAAAAACAGGAAAGTGTGAGTGGACGAAAAAGAAGGTTTTCTAAAAACTCTTTTCTCTTTTCGAACATAATAACCCCTATTTGGAAACCAGTATATATTTATATAACACCGTACTACATATATAGTTGTCATGTAAAATCTCAACGGGTAGAAACATAAGTTCATAATATTTCCTTGTACGAGATAAATTCAAAGTAAATCACAAAAATCCAGCTTATTACGACAGAAACCATTTTTCCAAGATATCACGAATATATAAATATACAAGAAATATCACAAGGTATATAAGCAATCATCCATGTACATGCTGAGGGACCTCTCTCCAACCCTATACAAGCTCTTTACGTTATAATCACTTTTGTACTCCTAGTACCACACCCATGTAAGCTCATGTGCTATCAGCGCGTCACATCCAAGTCCTTACGTTGGGGACCTCCCCCAATAATAAACACAAATGTAAAGATAAGCTTGCACTAAGGTATTTACCGGACAATACCCCTGGAGTACAGTGCGTGTGACCCATACATGTGAGACTTGTCCTACGGCTATGAGACGATACTAAAACGTAATGAAAGCATACCAAGTGTGTGTAAAAATATACGTTCATCCATGCAAAAAGCATGATCATGCCCAAGTAAGAAATTCGTATCTCAAATATCATATTTTCGTAAATATTCAAGTGTCGTATCAAAATACATAATCAAGAAAAGCAAATCTCAAATATCAAACATGTGTAGGCATGATCAAATCAACGTTTCAAAACCATAATTAGTAACTATATATTTATATGTATACTAGGACATAGAACCATTATGCAAAACAAATGTCCACTCACAAATACTCGGGAGTGTAATCCTCCTGCGTGTCGTACTCCTCGAAGCGTCTAGACGAGTGTTGCCCAAAATATTAGTAAGAAATAAATTAACACATTTTTCAAATATGAAAATAAACCCCCTAACTAAAAGAATTTAAAAATACTATTATTTCTACGTAAAATGGCTCAAAAAATTATTCCCGTAGTCCGAAATTGTGTCCGCCTCCTTGCACTGCCGCACGCGCCTCCAAAGGACCACACGGGCCCTCACTCACCGGCAACTGCTTGCCACGAGCTAGTTAGGTGCCGTTTACACACGCCGTTAAAGTTAAAGGCGTGCCATTAACTTTAAAGGAAGATTCCAGAATATTCTAACGGCGTTAGAGAATATTCTGTTTGACACTGTTAATCAATTAACAGAATATACCTTGGAGTTAACGAAATTTGCTGAAGCCGTCACGAATATTCCGTCACCGTTACAGAATATTCCTCCGTATTCTTCCTCTCGCCGGTCGCCGGAGCTGCCGCCATCTGTCTCGCCGGAATCTGAAAAAATTATCTGAAAAATTCCTGATTTTTCAGAGCTTCGAAACTAGGTCAAAACTCAACCAAATTTCAAGATTTTTATATCAAAATGAAGGTATTAAACAGAGGAATTCAATCATACCAATTGGAAGTCAAAAACATGATCGGAGATAACATGAAATTGGCCGGAAAGAGCTCGGGAAATGTCTTCTCCGTTCTGTGTCAAAATGGTATCAAACGTCACGTATTTTATATCATTTTGAACCTACTCAACGAGATAAAGCTAATGGCAAAGGTCTTGAGCCTTACCTAGGTCGAAAACAACGTGAAACTCGCCTGAAAGTTTTCGTTTCGTCGCGGGTCTAGGTTCGAGTTTGACAATTCTGAGGCTAAGGTTGTGTTCAGGACAACAAAGCGATCACAATGGATGTAGTTGTGGGTTGTGGTTCGACGAAAATTCAAGAGTCCCAAGTTTGTGGGATTCAGTGTGTGTGCGTAGGGTTTTTGCCGAAAGAAAACAAGAGTCGGGGAGAAAGGCTGCGGGAAAGGAGCGAGAGTGACAGCTTGAGGAAAAATAATTAGGTCAAAAACCCTCTCAGAAAAACCCTAGTAAAATACTGACGTGAAATTACTAAAATGCCTTTGAACTTTAAAGTCCCGTAAAATGTTTGTTCTAACTCCAAATTACGCTCTGCTTGCGCCCACGCGTTCGTATCGACGAGTACTATAAGGATAAGCTGAAAGAATAATTGATACTTGTCATGACGACAAAGTCAACACTTACCCTCTAGGGGTATTTTGGTAATTTCACAACTATGCGCGAGAATCTACATGGAAAAATTAGGGAGGGGATGTAACATGTAGGGCTCACTCTATATCGAACCTAAACTATTCAAACTGCCTATTTTTTAAGTCTCCATTCATAGATTATCCTTACAAAAAATTAATTAAATCCGAAATCATTTACCCATTTGATTGTCATGATGAAATTTCAATACTTCTTAAAATATATATAGTGTTCGTCAATTTTTTTAACTCAATTAAATGCCTCAAATATTTTCAATTTAGCTAATATTTTATAAAAATAATCCATAAAGTGCAACTTGAAAAATATATAATTCGAATCCTTAAAGTTCAATGTGAATTGGAACCCAAGTCCTTATTTTTACAAAAAATAAAGTGTTGTTGTGGACAGTTTTTAGTGAAAGGGTGTGGCAAGAGAAGAATAGAGAGAATTTGGTGAAACTGTAGTGTATGTGGAATATGTAGTTCATATATTCCACATACCAGGTGCCTTTATTTATAGTAATAGAAGTACAAGTACAATAGGATACTAATCCCTTACAGAACGGAATAGCCTAATCCATATCTACCTAGGATTTACACAATCACATTTAACACATGTTATATTTTATCTACAACACTCCCCCTTGAGTGTGCAAATACTCAAGTAGATATCGCATCAGATCTTCAGGATGATAGTTGATGAAGTCGTCTCGTAGGCACAGTAGAGAACACTCGAGTCTCATATAGGGAACTTGCATATAAAAAGAATAAAAACTCTCACAAAACCTGGCTATGGTAAAATCCAAGATGGGACAAAACCCATAGTCTAGGAGAAAAGTGAGTTAATGCAATGTCGATACTTGACATCTTCAAGACGTAAGTAGTAAGAAAACACACAAGGGTATGACCAGCCCAGAATGGGTGCCTCGTTAAAACCTAGTCAGGCAACAAAAACCCAATGGGAAAAATGATCCTGATCGTAGGGAAAAAGAGTACATTAAGGTCAAGCGAGTATACTTCAGGATACTCCCCCTGAGTTCGACGAAACTCCCCTTGAGAACTACAAGCGTAGCAAATGAGAAAATTTGCACATACCAAATCCTCGAACAAGCTTCTTCGGCAATGACTTCGTGAAGAGGTCGGCAAGGTTGTCTTCGGATCAGATATGCTTGACTTCAATCTTCTGATGCTCATGCTGATGTGATGTAGACGCAATATGCTTGGTGTTGACTTCTTGGATGTATCAGGTTATGGTCTGGTCGATACATGCGGCGTTGTCTTCATAGATCGTTGTTGGAACTCAACGAAGGATGAAGAATTACAAGTTCTTCGAATATGCTCCCATGTACACGGGTGGCTTTGTGTATGGCGATGAGCTCGAAGACGTCGCAACTAAGGTCTATTTGGTTGACCTCCAAGATATTGCGGTGTTCCTAACGGTAAAGACATAATCCGTTTGGAAACGTGCCTTGTGCGGAACAGGCGGATAGTCTGTGTCAGCGTATCCCACAAGGTAAGCATCATTCTGATAACCAAGGGGTTGTGGTTAATTCTGAGATGCGCAGGGATAGAATAAGCCCAAATCCGTAGTAACGGAAAAACGTCTTTAACACCTATTTGGTGGTAGCGTGTAGGCGTAGTGTTGTATCTTACCAAAAGATCAACAACGAATGAGATGTCATGCATAATGCAACGAGCTAAGTACAATAAAGCGCTAATTGAACTTAGATATAGAACTTCAAGTTCCACAACCTTTTCAAGGATCTCATTTGCATCTAGCGTATGAACGGTCATGGGTGTACTCAAAGGCAACACCTTCTGGGTGTAGTTCGATTGGTGGACCAGAATACCATATGAACTTTGCTCGAAACTTCGGGTCGAGACATAAACGAGTTTTCCCAATATCTTTCATCTCAAATTCCGACTTCAGGTGCGAGGCAGTTTTCTCAAGCTCTTCCAGAGTCTAAGTGAGATTTATGTCATCGACATAGACTGCAACTCTAGCAAATTCGGTTTTGTACACGCAGGGGCATAGTTTATTCACATATCCCTAACTGATCAAATATTCACTTAGGCGGGTATATCACATCCGCTCAGATTGTTCCAATCCGTAAAGTGAAATGCCTCAATTCAATAGAGAGGGTGTTCTGTGGTATAGAACTATTTGAATCAGTCAATAAGTCATTCGGGAACTTTCACATATATTTCCGTATCAAGATCCCTATAGATACGTTACAACCACGTACATAAGCTGCATATTCAGTTTTTCGGAAACTACCAAACTGATAAGGTAGCGGAACGTTATGACGTCCATTACAGGGGAATAAGTCTCCTCGTAATCAATCCCAGGGCGTTGAGAGAAACCTTGCGCCACAAGGCGTGCTTCGTATCGCACTATTTCATTCTTCTCATTTCGCTTCCTTACGAAAACCCACTTGTAGCCAACGGGCTTCACATGTGGAAGTGTAGGAACTACAGGCCCAAACACTTTACGTTTCGCAAGTGAATCAAGTTCGACCTGGATTGCTAGTTTCCAATTTGACCAATCAGTTCTACGTCGACATTCATCAACGGAACACAGTTCGATATCGTCGCTTTTCACTATTTCGGGTAGCTACCATATACGTGAATATCATCGATGATAATCTCATTCCAATTCCATTAACTCATCCATGCATGCATAATGGACCAAGACTACAGGTCTCGGGATAATCCGGATTAATTTCATGAGGTGGAATGGTTGAGATAGCGAACGAGGAAGGGATTCATTTTGTGCCATACTTCTCCACTTCTAGGGAGGTGAATCCTTCGAACCGAGTGATCTGTCGCGCTTCAGGCCGAGAACAGATTGATTGGCTAGCCGTCGGCGTACCAGGCCGTCCAACAGGGGCGGCCAAACCGTCCTTCAGGGGCGGCACACCCTTCGGGGATGTTGACTCGACGTCCGTTAGGTACGTCTATCCTTGCAGGCATGTTTGCAGCTGGTATATGTGATCTCGTCACTTTATCTAGATAAGAGAAAGCGTCTGGAGCAATACTCTGAAATCTAGAATATGGGGATCAAGATGAGACATAGTGGGTACGTCCACGATAATTCGCGCCGTTCTCCAGGAACGTTGACGTTCTTATCTCCCCCTAACGGCGGGAAGACTGTCTCATCGAAGTGACAATCCGCAAAATGGCGGTAAAGAGATCGCGTGCAAGGGCTCTAAAGAGCTAATTCGAAGGAGAATCGTAATCGACAAAGATTCACATCCTTCTTTGAGGACCCATATTGGTACATTGCGGCGGCGCAATATGGCAGAATGTGCATACCCAAAAATGCGTAAATACGAAACATCAGGTTCGTACCCAGTAACCAATTGTAACGCTATAAAGGATCGGGTAGCAATGGGCCTCAGGCGGACCAACATAGCTGCATACAAGATTGCATAGCCCTAGGCAGAAACCGAAAGCTTGGTGCGTTCACCAAGGTCCGGGCGATCAATTGATAATGCGCTTTATGATCGCTTCTGCGAGGCTGTTTGGGGGTTGAACATGGGGAATTCAATGTTCAATTTCAAACCCAAAAACATGCAATACTTATCGAATACTGTTCGATATAAACTCTCCGGCATTATCCAGTCTTCTAGACTTTATGGGATAATTAGGGTAGTGAGCCCTTAAGTAAGAATTGGCCAGGAGTTTAGCAGCAATGTGTATGTGGACAGACATGTGACCATTGTGTCGATATATCAACCAAAAACCATATTTACATGGTCCGCATTTTTGGTTGGAAGAGTCCACATTATTCCCTTTGATCCACTGTGAAAAGAGGGTTATGTAGTAACTTTGCTAGGGATGATGTAAAAATCCAATTTCCCCAACGAGCAGGCTTGGCAAAGTGTGCTTGTAGGCACAAAATCCTTACTTCAGGTAAGGTGATGCATTGTGTAATGTATTGCATCGTGTTTTGACTTGAATGTTCCAAACGGTCGTGCCAAAGCAAGTAAACTGCTCGAATCACCCGGCTTCAAGCCAGCCTATATGTGGCATGTCTCAGTTGGGAGGTAGCCCATTGGCCCCAAAACATAGCTTCAGGCTTCATATTTTGGAAGGTGATGCAAAGATACGTCACTCTATTTTCTACAGTGGTTTTTATGATAATTGTTCGCTCGAATATCCTTATAACTCAATGACGTTCTTCCGGAACGGAGAATATAAGGCCCCTTAATAGTAATTCAGTACCATTAATACAACGAGGTGCAGTGCCATTGCCCTTAATCAGGTTAGGTAGACCTGAATTCGTTGCTAGAGGGGTGATTTAGGTATGAAGTTAGTGTGCATAGTCGCACGTTCATCCAGACAGCTAACTTCCCCACATTTATACCTTATCACATGTTAATTGAATTCGGTCACATGTATAAGAAACATGATTCAATTAACTCATATTCGAGGACAATATCCATAATAATATCCAACAAATTTAAAGCAAATACCAAAACAATCATTCAAACAAAAAGGAAAAATTGTTCAAAACTTAAACCAAAAAATAGGGGGTTTCGGCCAACAGGGCCTTCCATGTCAAAATTTTGCTTGTCCATATGTGTTAGGTGAAGCAAAATTAGTCTCACAAATTGATTACAGGAATGGTACTCCTCAACAACATTGGTAGGGGCACAAATAAGTGCATAGCCAATAACCAATGATCTATTCCATAAAAAATGAAAGTAGATTTTGCACGGTTGAGGTGCGGGAATACTGTCCCTTATTCTTGAAGTTTTAGGTCTTAGTTTCCAAGGGATCACGTGTTTGGTCGTGATGCCACCCCCTTGGTTGACCCTGATTCTACCACTATTCAGTACTCTCCAGCCGAAGAAGGAAGAGTAGATTCGGTAGGCCTCTGCTGAAGCAGAGCCTTAAGTTCGGTACACCTCTGTCGAAACAGAGCAAGACCTTCGGTACATCCCTACCGAAGTAGGGCATGCCGTTCGGTAGACTTCAGCCGAAACTGTCTATACCGTTCGGTAGACTCTGCCGAAGCTGAGTCTATACCATTCGGTAGGCTCCAGCCGAAGCTGGATCACACCGTTCGGTACCTTCCAGCCGAATCACTGGGGTGCCGCTTTCACTGTTGTGCTTTTCAGTGAGCAAAGTGGTAGTATCAGATCCGAGAATTTAGTGAACCTCCACTCTCTAGGGTGCTTCTTCAGGAGCATTTTAGAGGTATGGAAGGACGAGAAAAATATTCTCCAGTCAAAATTCAATCGGATTCTATAAACTTCAGAATTTGTACCTATTCACGGATGGAGTTCAATCATGCCTTGTGTCAGGCAAGATATGTCTTGCTTCGGGCAAGGTATGTCTTGCTTTCGACAAAGTGTGTCTTGCTTCGGGCAAGGTGTGTCTTGCTTCGGGCAAGATCATCTTTGCATGATTAGAACGGTCCGTAGAGTGAGTCAAAGAGCCATGGAATCCTCATCATTGAGGTGCTTCCATTTACAATGCTTCAGGCATAAGTCTTCGGATGAAGATCATGACGGAGGCTTATTTAGCTCTATCCACGTCATTGTTGGCTGCAATGTTTCTCAACTTCTCAGTAGTCAAGTGGAGTTTCACAACTTGTGCCCACATAAAGTAGTTTCTGCTAGAAACTTCCATGTTAGTGAAATTCGAATTTGTTACTGTTCGAAAATCCACTAGATGGAGGGAACAAAAATTGTGGTTAGTGCTTATGGGAAATAAATTCTCCATAATCATAAAAGTTAGAACATTCGGGTTCTAAGACATGGTTTGGTTTAAATTTTCATGAAAACTACGGGTTTCATGGGTATTTAATTTTTAAGGAAACTTCAGGTTTCATGGCACTTATTCGAAGCTTCAGGTTCGAATTTATGAACTTCAAGTTCATATATACCTGCAATCAAACGCAATATATATAGAACAAAAATAAAAAAAATAATAAATTTGAACATATATTGTGAATGGGTAGTGAAATATAGATCTACGGGACCTTTGGGGTTTGCTTTAATTGAGTCATATAATAGCTACCTATTTTCATAAAGTGAGGGTCAAAAAAAGGGGCAGTCAATTAAATTCGGGTTGCATCCTAAAGAAATTATGCGGTATAGCGGAGGTACAGGTTGGACTACTAAATGAACTAAAACGAAGAAATGTGATACCAATCCATGGAGACTAACAAATTTGTTTCTCTTCTCTTCAAAGTGAATTAAATAATTCAAAACACCAGTTGAATTTTCAATATCTCAACACCGAGCGTTAATCACATTTACTATTATTCAACTGGTATTTTAAAAAGTGTTTTCTTCTCCTTCATCTTATATTTATGTAGTACTTGCATCAAGTTCCTTCCTTTTCAACAATTCACTCTACTCACCAAAAATTCACCTGATTTCCAAGCCTAAGTCAGTTGAGCTAAATGCAAGTCTTCTAAATTGTTGAAAACCAAAACAAAACAAAAACATAACAAGACTCAAAATTCGAACTTCTTTCCTTTTCCCCACAGATTTTCTCAGCAACCAAACAGTTAAAGACTCAAACTTTACCAAAGCTCCGAAAATTCAAAGCAAACCCCAGTTCAAAAAAGCTCACTAATTTCCAACTTCCCACACTACAAACCAAGCAAAGCCAGATCTTAAATCCTCACATTTATCTGTTTGCACATTAGATCCTTCTCACATGCAATTCAAGCTCCCCGGACTGTTTTGCTTCCCAGGAAAACGAAGAAAAACAAACAAAACAGAAAGCAAAGAGATCAGCGAGCTGGAATCCGAATCGAACTACGCACCGTATCCATCCTCGACAAGGAAATTGAAGGTGTGGTGATCGCAGTTGTAGGTGAACTTGTTGTTGGCGGGGCAGCTTCTGGAGGCACTGCGCCTTAATCATGAGGAAGTTGCGGTGAACTCGGTGTACTCGACAAGATCAATCAACGCTCTGTATTACGAAGCTGTAGATGAACGATTCCTGACTCATTTCCGAAGTTGGCAGTCAGCTCGCTCGGAGGTGTGTGGAAGAAGCAGCAGTAGCAGACAAATCAGAAGGCTCTGGTTGGTTGTTTTTGTTTCTTTGTTATGTTAAGAATTTTTGCTTTTGGTTTTGTTAACAATTAATTATGTAACGTTCATCATTAAGTCACTAAAACAGTGGTCTCTCTGAAATATCTGGAATTAATTATTGTACAATTAAATTTAGTGGACAGGGATTCTGTTTTGGCGCCGGTGATGTTAATCTTTAATGATAAAGAGTGATTAAAAAGTGTTTAAGAAAATGATTTTGGTGGACTGAAAGTCGTAAGCGTCTCTCCGCTTTGACTGGTGAAAGAGTGGAATGTCGGTAATGCCTAATTAGGCTGGAGCAATGAAATACAATTGGCGATCCAGGTCTGCAGTGGAGGGCATTCTGGGAAACATATCCGTACTAAATCAAAAACAGCCGGCGGCTGCTAGCGTTGCCTTCCCTCATCTTTAAAAATTTTAAATTTTGGCTTTTATTGTTATGTTGTCTTGAAAAAATCATAGCTGGTTTACTGATTCGTAATTGGATTTAGAGGAAAATAATCCCTAAATTTGGATTCTTTTTGAAATTCTTTTACTAAAATTTTTGTGTAGTCTGAGTAAAGAAGTAAAATTGATTTCATAAGACATGAATATCAATCAGAAATAAAAATCAATAGGATCACTAATATACTCTTGTTTTAATACATTATTTTATATGTTATTTAATAGTAAACTTGTTTTAATACATCTATTTCGCCTGGAGTGAGATCTCGTCATCTCTTTGGTGTTGTTTTAGTCTTGATTATTTATCTTCTCGAAGAAGATAGAACAGCTTTTTCAATTTGAATCCCCTGACACTTGAAGAGGCTATTGAGTCAGGTAGTTTATGTTGAGAGTGCGTATAATGTTCTGGACTCTCGACTCGATCGTGCATAGTAGAACCAAGTTTGAATTTGATATGAGGAACAAGCAGCAGTTTGCTTTGTTGTGATGGGAGTTCATGAGGCTATCAATGTTACGGCCGTCTTGGAGAATAATATTATTTTATTCGGAGTGCAAAGCGTTTGCCTTAGTTGACTTCGGTTGACTTTTTGCGTCGTAACTTCGTCTGACGTTTCTACTTGTATTTTTCGGCGTGCTCGTGAATCACGAACGTGAACGCGAGCGCGACGCCATTCGAATTCAGACCAGGCGTTTACGAGGCGTTAATCTTGCTTGCTCCGGTTAATCGGTCTGTGATACGGGTGGGCCTTAGGCCCAGCCAATTTTGTAGAGCCTGGCCCTTTGACCTTATCTATATTTTCCTACGATCTCACTCGATCTCGATCCTACTTCCTGGCTTACCCCATGCTTTCTTCTAAAATTAACTGAAACACCAGTCATCACAGTATGCTGCCGAAACAAATCAAAGAAATTGCTCAAGGCACCACACCTTCAATGTCACTCCCGGCCTCGGCCACCTTCCAGCTTGACCTCGTCTTTGGTGAATCTCTAACTACACCCAAACGAGACGTGACCTAAATTCGACTCCAAGTCACGAAAACCCAAGTTAAATTGGCACACACACCCACGCACAGTCTGTCTTACGACTGAGGCCTTCGCCGGGCAGTTCGGACCTCAACCGCCCATCTTCATCTTCATCAAATTAAACTCACATGAGCTTTCAGGCTGACCAAACGAGAAGAAACCAGAAACCCGAGGAAAGCCAGGCCATTTATAGGCGAACCTGCGTCGGCGATCTCGGTCAATCGAACCGATCGACACGAAATCAACATGCTTGGAAGCCGGAAGGCTTGGAAATTGAGCCAGGCCTTAAATGGTAAAGTCGTGGATGCGGAGCTCGCTCACTTGGACGTGAAACTTTTCGCCGATTTTGACGACTCGTGGCAATGAAGAATTTTGGACCAAAGTGAGCCCAAAACAGGGGCTGGGGTCCAAAGCCCACACGGGCTGGGTGAAGGAAGGAAGGCAGCAGCAAGCTGCAGGCCTGCTGTGCATTTGGGCTGCAAAGGCCCTGGAAGTGAGGCTGGCCCATCAGGGGCCAAGCAAATAGACACGGGCCGAGAAAATCTGGGCTTTTGGCGCGGGCTGGACTACAGGTACCAGCAAAGGGGCGCGGGCCGAGGGGAAGAAAACAGGCCCAAGGAAAAATCTGGGCTTCCTCTGGCTCGGCTGGAGCTGGGCGCAGGGTCGGCTCGGCTTGGCTCAGCGCCAGCTCAGCTCGGCTACAGGCCGGCTCGGCTCGGCTAGGGTTTTTTTTCTTTTTTTTCTTTATTTTTCAAAAAAACGAAAATTTTTGTTTCAGTAAAGAATTTCTAGTTTTTTTCAGAAAAACGAAATTTGATGTTTTTTGTAGAAAAGCGAAAAAAAATAAGAAAAAACCCTTAATTTTTCCTTCGTTCACACGATCATCAATTCACTTAATATATTTCAGATATATTAAATGTCGATGCTAACACAATATTTGCAGAAGATCAATAATTCGTTAAACGCAGAAAATTGGGTTATGCATCATGGTGAAGGTTCATGCAATCAGGTCTGACAAAATATCGACAATCGAGACCGTGTTTTAGAAGAACCTGGATTGCTGATGATGATTGTTGAACAATTTGTTTGCAGGATTGCTTTCAACTCCGGATTTCCATCGTCAATGCGTTGAATCTTGTTCAAAATAACAGGGGAAAAAAATTGAATCAATAGCAATATATTAATTCAATAAAAATAAATAAATCAAAGTAAAAACTATTGAAATTAATACTCCCCATGATTGAAGATGGCCAAAAACTCCGGTATAATTCTCTTGAGCACAGCGAAAAAAGCGTGCTGATAACGTGTTGTGGACAGTTTTTAGTGAAAGGGTGTGGCAAGAGAAGAATAGAGAGAATTTGGTGAAACTGTAGTGTATGTGGAATATGTAGTTCATATATTCCACATACCAGGTGCCTTTATTTATAGTAATAGAAGTACAAGTACAATAGGATACTAATCCCTTACAGAACGGAATAGCCTAATCCATATCTACCTAGGATTTACACAATCACATTTAACACATGTTATATTTTATCTACAACAAGTGTGGATATATATATATATATATCAACTAATTATCCACAAATGATGGAGCAAGAGAGATCCTATTTGTCTTTTATGAGTTTGATTTTGACGGCAAAATCAGAGCTTTTGTCATGTCAATGCCATGCAAACAAGTTTCTATGAATTGTCAAATAGTTGTTGGAAGATATTATCTATAAAATATTTGTCTTTTATATGTAACTCCAACTCTGACTAGGTATTGGTATTGAATATATTATCCTTTTGGCTAGAAAAGTAGGGGTGAGCATTTGTTCAAAAAAGAAAAAAAGAAAAAGTGAGAGTCTGAAAATTGTATTGAATTTCAACTTTAAAACCCTAATAATCAAATATAGGTAGACCTAAAGAAATCCTATTAGGTAATTATGGTTTGGCCAAATCATTACTGACATTGGTCAATTCTATTCATGATTTTGATCCTAACTAAATCAAACCGAAATGTGCCCCCAATTCTATGAAATGTTTTCTTTTTGCTGCTTAGGAAGGGAGTTAAATACTTTTTACCGAATACAAGTAATATTTTACATTAATTTACACTAAAAAGAAAAAAAAATTAAATTCAGGATGCAATGAATTTTTTTTTTTTTAAATGTCTAACAACCATATAAATCCATCTAAAAAATGTTTGAAATTTGTGACAGTGAATATGAGGCACAGCCACACAATCGGAACCTCAGTTTTTGTTGAGTAAAAGTAACTTTTACTCAGTCAACCATGGTACATCTAAAAGATATGCCAATTGAACTCGCTCAAAAGTTAATCAAAGATACATAATCTAAAAGTACTTACTACTTAAACCTAAGAAGGATTAAATATAATTTTAAATACGTGAATCCAACATTTTTATGCCCGTGAATTCAAAAAGAAAACAAAATAACTCCATGATTGGTGAGCCAAACATGATTAAATAATGTAATAATCGGACGATTAAATGACAAATGTATGTTATTATTAGGAGCATGATAATATTAATATACACAAATATTGATACAAATTCTATGATTTTCTAGGGGAACCCTAACCCCTAATCCACCAAAAAAGAACCCTAGCGCGCTCTAATTTCCAATTGATTGGGATGACTATTGGGACGATGTATAAACTTCAGTTTAATTAGTCTAAGCACGCCTTTCGTACCATTATAATTTAGTTTTACTTTTCTAAAAGTTCTGTTTTAGGGTTTGAATTTATGTGGTTCAGTGTTAGGTTTTTCAAACTATGTAACTCTCTTACTTCTGCTACGCCTACCTTAATTTCATGGAAATAATTGGACTTGGACTCTTACGCAGCACTTAAAGGTCGGTCCATTAAAGGGAAAATAAATTATTAAAATTGTTCAGTAAATTTGGCAGGCCATGACTTCTGATGCTTCTAAATGATTATTAAAACTTTAGGAAATAATGAGTGGGAAGTGCACTAAAAGATGACTACGGGAGGTAGAGTAGAGGGAAAGCGAAATGTTATGGCTCATTTGATAACCAATTCGTTTTTTTTTTTTTTGACAGAGATAAAGAGAGTATATGGAAGTAATGAGAAAGGGGAAGGATGAGCGGAAGTGGTGAGAAAAAGGGAGAAGTGAATGAAATCATATGAACATAAAAACTTGTGAGTGAAAATAACTTCAAGTTGTGACCTAAAATAGAAAGAAGATAGGGGAAATCGACAGAGAGAGAAGGATATAAGGCTTGAAGAATTCTATGTATATTATTCATCATATTTTGTGCCTTTATTTATAGTAATAAGATAGAGAATAATGTACTCCCAAGTAATACAAAGTCTAATAGAAAAGATCTTCTAGATCCCGAATGAATCCTAACTTATCTCTACTTAAGATTTACACAATCACAAAATGTTAAATACTTAATTACAACATTCAAATTGTTTTCAATTTTTTAGTTTTCATTCAGAACATTTTCTTTTCACTTACTTTTCTCTTTATTTGTGAGACAAAATATGAAAACTAAAAATTAAAATCGAAATGATACCAACCATCTCTAAAAATGTTTCCCAATTAAAGCTATAATGTCCATACGCATTCTCAAATCTCTAAAATGCAAATTCAATTTCTTATTTTCATTTTCTGAAAATATTGTCATAAGACATTATCAAACGAGCCATAAATTCTTACCGACTTATTTTCAAATCCAGACTGACAAGTGACAAGAGGGAATCACTATTTGCTTTTCATAACATTGTAACTCATTTAACTTTTTCTGAGCCTGAAGGGGTGCATAAGGGGTGATTGGACCTTTGCTGTTAAAGCTTACAATATGATCCATACATTCGACCATGAGGAAAAGGCATATCCATCACTTTCGGGAAGAAAACTACCACTAGTGACCTAATCACATAGTTTAGACTCTCCACATTCTCTAAACTGTGAACACCTACCGTTCGATTTTAATTCAACGACAAATAAAAAAATAAAACAACAAAAGTTAAATGATCACCTACCGTTAAATTAAGATCAAAAAGTGGGTGACTATAAGTTTATAACTTCCTTAAACCTGGAGTCTAGGAGAACATGACTATTCGTACAATTTCTTTTGGTTTGCATTGCGTGTACAGTAGAGTATCACAAGTTCACATTTAAACTGTCAACTTAGAGCTACATAATCTCGTTACTTGTTAGAGGATCATCCGACAATAGCTGAAAAATGCAAAAAATTTGTAGCTCAAGTGGTTAACAACATTTACTCACGTACTCGAGCTCCTATGTCTGATTCCTCTTGCCCAAATATTTGCTTGTGTCAAAAATTAAAAACACTAGCTGAATAAAAAAAAACATAGGACAGATTATTTCCAACACATGCAGAAAGAAGACATCAGCTGACAGCATATGAACATCTAGTATTCGGATATTGGGAATCTCCTGATCCAATCGATCATGTAAGATTCAGAAAAGAAAAATATATCACCAAAACCTTGTTGTCTGCATTGTTGCTATATTAAAATAAAAATCTAGAAACATATATAATGAACAATTTGATAAAGACAAATGTAAGAATTCTCTCTCTCACTCTATCCCCTCGCCCGCCCCCCATCCCGCCTCTCCCTCTCCCTCTCCCTCTCCCTCCATGTTCAACACAATCTGTTGATTTGAAGCTCATGTATCGTATAATTTGAAAGCAATTGCTTTGTGCCTAAATACTACTAGTTCGTGCAGTCAAATCCATGACAAATAGAAAGCCAGATTATCAAGACCAGAAGTAAGAGGATTCCAAAAACAACCAACTTTATCTTCATGTTTTGATACCACATTTTCCTTCTCATTTGTGTCCCCTTATTTTTGTAATCTTGGGCCTGAAAAATGCAACAAGCAAACTTATTCAGCACTTAACTAAGAGTGACAGATAAAAGGGCGGGGTTGCTCTTGCCTCCACTTACCTGAGAACGAAGATCTTCAGTCTTATCAACAAGAATAGTCAGGTTTTCCCCTCTATCAATAGCCTGAAAAGCATGTGTAGGTGGAATAAGCATGAAATGGAACATCTATGGCCTGGTTAATTGGTGCAACAAATCATATAATGCAAGGTTTATACATCCCAGATGTTGACTGCGAAAAAAGAAGACATACCGGACTAATCTCCCTAGAATGAATAACCAAAGGTGTGACGAGAAACTCTTTCTGTTTAAGTGTTTATTGGGATGGACAACCAAGAGTCTCACTTTACTCAATTGTGGTAATTTGTTTAATCAGAAAGCATTTGCGTAGTAGAAGGAACTATGAATTCGTACTTAATGCTAGTAGCATGGGGGTACCTAGTTTGCAAACGAGTGAAGTACTCCAACCACCACTACAGTACAGTACAAATACAGGGACCTCCTATACGATTCTAAGAATTATATATACTCGAGTAAACTTTAAAGAGCTGACATATCACTGAGTGACAATACGTATAGCACCACAGCCAGCAATGTACATCATGACAAAAGTCCCCTTACCCCCATCTAACAGTCCATGGCACCTGTGAACTACAGAATCACACTCAAAGAGTGACAAACAAACCAACAAGGTCTCCTTGCTTCTTTATACCTTTCTGTTCCTTCTTAGTTTGGGATTCCTCTGTTTTAAGGATTAGGAACTATATCTAAAGAAATTTGACTTGCCTCTAAGGAAAGCTTGGTAGCTGTGGATTGAAACGCAAATTATTCCCTTGCCAAAAGAAGAAAATAATAATCTTCAAAAGATTCTCCATGCATTTTTACTCTCTAAAGCTATGGATTTGCCATTATCGATGACCACCACCAGCCTCGCCAAACCCCAGCACCAGAAGTACCACACCACCACCATGAATAGGTCTCTCACATTCATGATGAAGCCATTTGACACCACCACTATGAGGTCACATCTCTTTCTATTACAAACAACTGCTAGTCGTTAGATTTTTATCCATTGTGAGCTCACCAGTCTAATATATGTCTAGTTTATACACAATGCTTCATAAATTTTTGAAAGGCTAAGTTCAACAATTTACGTGGTTAAGGGTAACTTAGAAAAAAAATTTATCCCACTTAGTGAGGTTTAATGTGTCTCTCAAGTACAAATGTTGAGGGAGGTCTAAGTAAATTTTGGGAAGACAGGAAGAAACAGAGAAACAAAAACAAGAAGAAAAAGAATAAACTTCTGGTAGCAACATCACTAATTAGACCTGCGTGATGCAGATGGTATATCAATAACTAAAAGCATTCCTACTTTAATACTGAACACATGCACTATAACTAAGAACAGAAACCGTACCTTGTCAATATTCTCTAACATAATACTTTTAACTTCTGAAACTTGCGCCTTCACTTTCAATAGCTTTTCAATCTCTTCTGCATGATCAATTATATACTTCATGTGCTCTTTCATTATTGGTCTGTAGTTTTCAAATGCATCTTAGTTTCCATTTGGACAGAAATTTGTTCTCAAAAGCATAGAGTTACTTGAACATAATCTATCATGATTCATGAATGAACATACCCAAATTCCTTGTTAAGACTTTTGGCAATAGCCGTATCTGCTTTACCACCCCCATATCTTTTTCTGAAGTCAGCTCTCACTCGTTCTAAAAATGCAATAGATATCTGCTTGCCAACAGAGTCTTTGGCAACAACACAGTATGCTGCAAATTCCATGAAACACGGGATAAGAGGTTTGACACCAAAAAACTTCCCCCCAAAAAAAACTCACAGATTGAAAGTACTTTGATTTGGGCACACACATAGATGCATCAACAGACTACAGAACATAACAGATTGTACAACTAATTCGTTAACATCCATTTCATACAGAAGCTAAAGACTATCTCAAGCATATTGTGCAGTCTTAAAAGTGATAAACTTCTAAATTTACATACAACATTTATTGAATCGAACATTTGTATGCAAATAGTATTAGCATGAAACATAATAAAACAAAAATATAGCAATCGAAATGGCTCAACCCCAAGCTTGTGCTTTGCTTAGATGATCTCACAGGTAATCTCAATGGCCAACTGATATGCACAATGCTAGAACTGATACAATTTTTTGCCTTTTTAGTTTAAAACTTTAAAGGAGGCCAAAAGCCTAGAGTTGAGAGTCGAGTAGCACTCTCAGTGTAGGTGTGCGGAAACAGCTCTTACCAACTAAGCTATGAGCCTCCACGAACTGATGCTAAATTTAATTGAGTCATATAATAGCTACCTATTTTCATAAAGTGAGGGGTCCAAAAAAAGGGGCAGTCAATTAAATTCCGGGTTGCATCCTAAAGAAGTGTACGGTATAACGCGGAGGTACAGGTTGGACTACTAAATGAACTAAAACGAAGAAATGTGATACCAATCCATGGAGACTAACAAATTTGTTTCTCTTCTCTTCAAAGTGAATTAAATAATTCAAAACACCAGTTGAATTTTCAGTATCTCAACACCGAAGAGCGTTAATCACATTTACTATTATTCAACTGGTATTTTAAAAAGTGTTTTCTTCTCCTTCATCTTATATTTATGTAAGTACTTGCATCAAGTTCCTTCCTTTTCAACAATTCAACTCTACTCACCAAAATTCACCTGATTTCCAAGCCTAAGTCAATTGAGCTAAATGCAAAGTCTTCTAAATTGTTGAAAACCAAAACAAAACAAAAACATAACAAGACTCAAAATTCGAACTTCTTTCCTTTTCCCCACAGATTTTCTCAGCAACCAAACAGTTAAAAAGACTCAAACTTTACCAAAAGCTCCGAAAACCAAGCAAACCCCAGTTCAAAAAGCTCACTAATTTCCAACTTCCCACTACAAACCAAGCAAAACCCAGATCATAAATCCTCACATTTATCTGTTGCACATTAGATCCAGCTACTCCCGCATGCAATTCAAGCTCCCGGACTGTTTGCTTCCCAGGAAAACGAAAGAAAAACAAACAAAAACAGAAAGCAAAGAGATCAGCGAGCTGGAATCGAATCGAACTACGCACCGTATCCATCCTCGACAAGGAAATTGAAGGTGTGGTGATCGCAGTTGTAGGTGAACTTGTTGTTGGCGGAAGGCAGCTTCTGGAGGCACTGCGCAGCAATCGCCGGGAAGTTGCCGGTGAACTCGGTGTACTCCGACAAGATCATCGTACCTCTGGCCACGAAGCTGTAGATGAACGATTCCTGACTCATTTCCGAGTTGGCGAGTCAGCTCGCTCGGAGGTGTGGAAGAAGCAGCAGTAGCAGACAAATCGAAGGCTCTGGTTGGTTGTTTTGTTTCTTTGTTATGAAGTAAGAATTTTTGCTTTTGGTTTTTTGATGCTTAATTAATTATGCTTAACGTTCATCATTAAGTCACTAAAACAGTGGTCTCTCTGAAATATCTGGAATTAATTATTATTTTAATTAAATTTAGTGGACAGGGATTCTGTTTTGGCGCCGGTGATGTTAATCTTTAATGATAAAGAGTGATTAAAAAGTGTTTAAGAAAATGATTTTTGGTGGACTGAAAGTCGTAAAGCGTCTCTCCGCTTTGACTGGTGAAGAGTGGAATGTCGGTAATGCCCCTAATTAGGCGCAAGGGCAATGAAATACAATTGGCGATCCAGGTCTGCAGTGGAGGGCATTCTGGGAAACATATCCCATTACTAAATCAAAAACAGCCGGCGGCTGCACCTAGCGTTTGCTGCTTTTCCCTCATCTTTAAAAATTTTAAATTTTGGCTTTTTATTCGTTGTATTTGTCTTGAAAAAAATCATAGCTGGTTTACTGATTCGTAATTGGATTTAGAGGAAAGACAATCTAAATTTGGATTCTTTTTTGAAATTCTTTTACTAAAATTTTTGTGTAGTCTGAGTAAAAGTAAAATTGATTTCATAAGACATGAATATCAATCGAAATAAAAATCAATAGGATCACTAATATACTCTTGTTTTAATACATTATTTTATATGTTATTTAATAGTAAACTTGTTTTAATACATCTATTTCGCCTCAGTGAGATCGTCATCTCTTTGGTGTTGTTTTAGTCTTGATTATTTATCTTCTCGAAGAATCGACAACTTTTTCAATTTGAATCCCACAAGCACTTGAGGCTATTGAGTCATGAGTAGTTTATGTTCAAGTCGTATAATGTTCTGGACTCCTCGACTCAATCGTGCATAGTAGAACCAAGTTTGAATTTGATATGGGGAACAACGCGGATTTGCTTTGTTGTGATGGGAGTTCATACCGAGCTATCAATGGGAGGATCTTGATGAGTAAAATTGAGTAATATTTTCTAGTATGTTGTTTATTTTAGTTGTATGTGTAATAATACTAAAAACTAGGGTTGGCATTTTCTTAACTGAATATCTAAACCAAACCGAAATTGAAATTTACCAAACTTTTCAGTTCAATTTTGGTAAGCAAACCTAGTAGATTCAGTTTTACCAAAACCGAACCGAAATTTATTATTATTATTATCATCAATATATAATATATTAGTGAATTTGGTTAAGATTAATCTCAACCGTTGGTTCATAAAACTCATTATGTCATTCTCTCTCTCTCTCTCTCTCTCTCTCTTCTCTCTTATCCCTCTCAACTCAATCTCAACACTCAACAACGACTCATCTCAGTCTTACTCTCAGTCCATCTCCTCTAGTTGCTTTCTAATTTCGCTAGTTACTTTCTATTTCAAGTTTCAAATTGAACTTAAATTATTTATTATGCCATTTAAATTTTGAAGTCACATAAAAGTTTGCACTGAAACTCAAACCCTTAAACTCACATAAAAATTATACCAAAATTTGGCACTCAAAGTTTCTTAAATATGGACTAAAATTGGGAGAGCCCAAGCCTAACAAACAAAGCCCTATCCAATTTTTCGGTATACCAAACCAAATCAAAACCAATCCAATTTTTCTGTTTACAGAAACTTTCAGTTCGGTTTTGAATTTTTTTGTTAACCGAAGTTTTGGTTCAGTTTTTCGTTTTGCGTTTTTTGTTTGGTTAGCAAATCGAAACCAGCCCTACTAAAAATTTAGTGATTTGTTTGCACTTGCCATAGTCAAATTTAGTAATCTCACTTTAGGTGAGTTTGGTCGTTTTGAGGTTGATTTGGTGCTTTCAATTACTATGGAATATCATATCCATTGTTTAAGATATTTGGCAAATCTCACAATTTTTGGTTAAACATATTTTTCGTAAAGCCAATATGGTGGGTGATAGTCTAGCAAATTTAGGACATGTTTATGATTATTCAAGTGTTTCGTATGAAAATTTCTCTAGTATGGTGTTACTTGCGTTCAAATTTAGCTTCTATGGAATAAAGATTAGTAGAGGATCCTCGTTGTAGTTTATTTCAATTTTCAGAAAAAAAAAAATAAACTTTCTACTTTTGTTTCATGATTTTCATGTGTGGGTTATGAGTGAACACTTATGGTTACTTAGGCCATCTCTACTCTCTAACCCAGAATTATAAAGTACTTTTAACACGAACATGTGTAAACTTTGTTTCCACTGAGAGATATATCCTAGTCATCAAATAAGGCTGGTTACAAGTAACTTTCAAGCTATCTACTTGTAGCCTGTGAGCAGAATACATTTAGCCTTTTGGCAAGCTTTTTGTGAAGTGCACGTGAATTTCCTATCTCTTTCTTCCCTCTCTTTTTCCCTCCTCGCACCCCCGCTTGAAACTGCCTTATTTGATGCTCAACACCGAAGTGGATCAACTTCGATCGATCGGTAAGTTGTGCACCACTTACCGATTATACTGATTAAACATTTTCCTAGCAAAATATGTGTTGAAAATGATTCAGAGGACGACATTGTTCACTAGTTTTATCTTGTTCATGCGATGTACCACCTTTCTTACCAGCATTGTGTTTGTGCAGGTCGTGCTCTTCCTTGCATTTGGATACATCCCTTGACTTAATCTCGGGGTACTGCTACATACAACCACCACCTTAGCCCTTCATGCTGAGTCTGGAGACAATCTTGGAATTCTCTTCGCGAATGATATTTATTACTTGTTCAGAGACAAACATTTGCTACTCAGCATTTGGAAATTTACAGGGAGTACTAAATATTTTGTTAAATTCACTAATGCAAGAACAAAAGTTGAGTGGCGTACCATTTTACATGTTATAATTAATAGCGGTGAACGAAAAAATTAAAGATTTACTAGAAGGCCTTCAACCTTGTGTGATTCAAACACCCAATCACCACCATGTTTCCAGCTCCTCTCCACAATCAACGACGGTTATGTCTTTCTTCACTTTTCCTACCAGGGACCCCACACTTGTTTATGGCATTTAAAAATACTATCTTTATCTTCAATCACTTGGCCAACCACAACATACTTGTCGCGATAGGGATAGGTAGGGAGGTCTCTGAAAGCAATAAAAAATTGAGATCTATAAAAGTTCTTCCAGAAGCTGCCATAGCAATTGAACCTTGGAGGATAAGAAGATATGCAGCCTGTAGAATTATTAAATTGAATGGATTTTAATATCGTTCATAGGGTAAACCCCTTTATATACAATTCAAAAGCCTTGGCTGCAAGTATTAGAATTCCTAAGTAGGAAGGAAAGTAATTACAATTAACTACAATATTTGTAGAACAAGGAATTCTAAAAGGTTTTATTCTATCATGTTCCCTCAAACTTGGCGACACCGAAAAGACAAGTTTGGATCGAAGTAGGTAAAATTGATGTTTATGTAGCCCTTTGGTGAGAATGTCAACCGGTTGATCAATAGATGCCAAATAGCAAACACAATGAGTACCCCAATTGACTCGTTCACGAACGAAATAATAATCTAACTCAATGTGCTTGGTACGCGCATGAAAGACGAGATTAGCTGCCATGTAAGTAGTGTTAAGATTGTCACAATGCATAAGAACCGGACAATGAAGAGGATGATAAGGCTCACATAATAAGGAAGACAACCATAGTGTTTCGGCACACGAGTGGGCTAGTGCACTATACTCAAATTCAGCACTTGAGCGAGATACAACGCGTTGCTTAGTAGAACTCCAAGAAACAAAGTTAGGTCCAAGAAAAACAAGGAATCCTGAAGTGGATCGGCGAGTGCCAGGGCATCCAGCCCAATCAACATCAGTATAAGGGCGAATAATAGAAGGCTCAGAAGACCGACAAAAAGTGATGCCATGACCAAGTGTACCCTTTTAAGTAGCGAAGAATCTGTTTGACAACAATAAGATGAGTATTAGTTGGAGCAGCCATGTACTGAGCAACATGACTAATGACACAAGCAAGGTCAGGACGAGTAAGAGTAAGATATTGCAAGGAGCCAACGAGATGACGATACTCAATGGGGTCGGCTAGAAGTGTACCATCCTGATTAGAGAGCGGATACTTGGCGGTAACTGAAGCGGAACACGTCAGTGCGTTTGAGAAGGTCTAGTGTATAGTTAGTCTGAGTAAGATGAAGTTCACTAGAAGAGCGATGAGCTTCAACACCCAAAATATATTGAAGATAAGGAAGTCGTAATTTTACCTAAAAAGGTTTTTGGTAGTGACAAGGGTTTAAGGTGTTCTCTCTAACGACGATAAGGAAGTTATAGTTTTACCTTTTTTAAGAAAAGATAGAAAACTAATAAAAAAAATCCCTCGAAAACATAGCAAACGCATGTTGTCCCCGTGCTCCGGTTGAATCGGCATGTGAAAAGAGTAAAAAATAGGAAAATTCTTCAGTGGTACGTACCATTCAATGGTACGGCCATTGAATGGTCTAGATTAATTTGCAGTGGGTCCCAAATGAATCTTAGACCATTCAACAGTACGTACCATTCAATGGTACGTACCACTGAAGTTAAACCCTAAAAAATAGGCTTATTTATTCATTTGCTTTATGAAATTGCCTTTTTGTCTCACTTTACGGGGACTGGCTACAATGCTCGCAAGCATTGAATACTCACACCGATCTCACCCTCCTTTCCCCCCTCTCTCTTCCCTCCTCCCTCCTTTTAATGGTGAGATCGGTGTGAGCATTCAATGCTTGCGAGCACTGTAGTCTACTCCCACTTTACCATTTAAAACTGAATATTTGTCTCACTTTGCCTTTTGAAAATGCCAAATTCGAGCTATTGTGGACATTTCATACCATGCTAAAACTCAAATTTTAGCAATTGGCAACTAAATTCCCTCCCAACCCAAGTCCATTTGGTGCTAAAATTTTAATTTATCGTCCGTTAAATTTGGGAATGACTTTTTTTGTTGCTATTTTTGGTGGGGCCCACACCGTTAAACAAAATTTTTGAGTCCAACTGGACGTTGCATGTAATGCGCTAAACAGACATGCCTTGGAAAAATATGTAACGCGTTAAACAAAATGTTGGCAACATGGCCCCACATGTTGGCCACTTGCTGCTTGGTTTAATTGAGAACCAAAGGCTCTCTTTGATCCAACAGTCATGTTTCGATTTATTTTTTTTGTTTTTGTGTTCAACTATAATTTAACTAAGAATATCCGACAGTTGAGATCAAATGCAATCAAATCTAACAGTAAAAAAAATGATTCAACGGCCCAACTTTAAATCTAACGGTTAAAACGATATTTTAAAAATTATTAAGTTGGTTGGAGAATAAATCTAACGGTTAAAGTAATATTTTAAAAATTATTAAGTTGGCTGGAGAATATAAGTAGGGTGTGAGTATAATTTAATTGGTTGATTGGTGTTTGTAGTTGTCG
The DNA here is from genome assembly GCA_018257905.1 of Gillenia trifoliata. NCBI lineage: Eukaryota > Viridiplantae > Streptophyta > Magnoliopsida > Rosales > Rosaceae > Gillenia > Gillenia trifoliata. The sequence continues at coordinate 13,443,445 of CM031083.1, read as the reverse complement.
TTTTAATGAAATAAAATCTTCTTCATTTTTTATTTTTTGTCCAAATTTGAATTTTTTTAAGTTAAAATATTCGTAAAAATAAATTAAAATATCTAAAAAAAGTTGAGGCTAAAACACCTCGTTCGACATTGAATATAGTTGAGATACTAAATTATAGCATTGCAGAGTGGGGGAAAAAAAGTATTTATAAACCCATAATTTGTTCTTTATTAGTGTTCCAAATTTTAACATTTGACAACTTACCATTGAAGATGGTGGACATGACTCAATATTGACCGTTTGCAACAATCCAATTCCAATTCATGGATAAAATGAAATAAAAGAGCAGTTTTAGTGGGAAATTAATAAATAAGCTCAAATAATAACCAAGCGGCAATCTCAAAGTCCCACTCTCTGCCAAGTGCCTGCCGCCGACCCAACCAACACAAACTCAAAATTCAAAATTTGAACTTCCTCTCCTCCTGTTCCTCCCAACTGAACTGAAACCCCCAAAATTCAAGCAAACACAACACACACAACACAAACCTCAGAAAATCAAAAATCGTCATCTGATCTGGTCCCCATATGGCCACCGCCAACTCTCCTGATCCGTCGATTCCCTCCACTCCTCCTCTCCCCGCCCCTGCTCCTCCACTCTCCTCCGTACGCACGCTCCTCTCCTCTTTCTTTATTCTTACCATTTCTCTCTCTTTAATTTGTAAATTTTTTTGTATATATCTTCTAAAAATGTTTTCAACTTGGAAATTTTGTGTGATTTCAGAGCAAGGAGAATGTGACCCCGATTGGCTCCAAGCTTGCGGTAACCTTTTCTTTTTGTTGCTATAATTTTTTAATGTATTTTGTTTAGGGTTGTGAGAATTCTTACACACAGAAAGAATTAGAAAAACCCAGATGGTAATTTTGGGTTTAAAGCTGTTTTTAATTTGGTCCACAATGTTATGTTTGTTAATAGGAACTGAATGAATCGAGGTCTGAGCTACTTGGTAGAATTCAAGGCCTGAAGCAGGTGAAACAACTGACCACTACTTTCTTAATTTCCCTATAAAATAAAAACTCTGATCATAGAAGTGTGTTTGTGCCTAATTTGTTTATTTACCGATCTGGGTAATTAGGATTTGCAAAGTTGGAGGTCAAAGTTAGACACTCAAGTGAAAGTCTACCGCGATGTAAGTGTTTATATAATTTTTTTTATACATTTGAAAAGCGTGCATTTGGATTCAGTTTATAATTAATCTTGGTGGGATGGTTTGTTCTTGCTAATGTATGTGTGGTTAATGTACGATTTGGGTGCCAGTTCTTTCGATAGTACGATGATTTAATTGGAGGGTTAGTTCAATTGAGGTCTTTCTTTGATCATTGAATCAAAGTTTACCAAAAGTTGTTTTATATGCATTTGAATAATTAGCTTTTGGAATTTTTACGTTTACTATCTTAGTTGATGATGTTTGCGTTGTGTTTAGGCGTGCGTGCAGTGAGAGAGAGGGGGGGGAGGGTGGGGGGGCGAATCTGTGTGATTCAACTTGTTCAAAACTTGACAAACCATTTCCTTTGTTCTAATTCTGAAACTTTTGAGAACACTTACAAGTTACATTGACAAACCATTTCCTTTGGTCCAATTCTGAAACTTGTTCAAAACCACAACTGTTGGTGTTTCCCATTGACCTTTGATATCTATAAATCACATATTTCTGATGTATAGAAGGTGATTCAAATGGCCAAAAGTACAGAAATTGGGTTGTGCATCAAACTTGGATGCAAATAGTAAATATGAATAAGTTTGCTGAATGTGTTTGTTTTGTTATATCGAATCTCTCTTCTGATTGGATTGGAGCTAAAACTTGTTCGCTCATAGTTGTATTGATTTCTTCTTGCAAGTTTTGACCATGTTCAACTCTTGATGCAAATCTCTTCCTTAATGCAGGAGCTTTCAGAGCTCAAGAAATCCCTCAACACTGAAGTGGATCAACTTCGATCTGTAAGTTGTGCTCCAGCAATATTCATCCAAATATCATTTTGAAATGTGTTCGTTTATGCTAACTTAAGTCATTGAACTGAAACTAGGAATTTCAAGAACTGAGGACCACTCTTCAGCAGCAGCAAGAGGATGTTACAACAAGTCTTAGAAACTTGGGGGTATGTTCTCGTACACTGCTTACGGGTGTGTCTTTTCAACTAAAAAAGTTAGTATAAGAGCTGGATTAACGTCTTATTAATTTCTGCAGCTGCAGGATGTCTCAGGAGAGAAAAAAGAAGCCCAAGATACACAAGAACCAAATGTTTCAACCAATGTGGATGAAGCCAAAGAAGCTGAAAGCTAGATTGACTTTACCCCGAAGCATGCTTGGCATACGTGCATTCCTGAGCAAAATGTGATTCTTCGCGAATCCGTAATTTGTTATGGTGGTTTAGTTAGGATTTGCCACAACCTTGTTGTCTTGCTTAATGCACAACTCTTTTCTGAATCAAATTATGTAGAATTTTGCTTTAAGTATCCTCAGTTTAAGCAGCTTTCTATCGGTTTTTTTTTTCTCTACTCGCATTTGTGCATCCCCGTTATTAATATACATCCAATGTGAGATGATTTACTTTCTTGTTTTCCTAGCAAAATGTTTGTGTTGGAGAAATGATCCAGAGGACGACATTGCTCGTGTTATCGTGGGCGATGCTGTCACGGAGATTGCGCTACCAACATGGTGCTTAACATCGGATTATCTGGTGCAGTGCAGCATATATGATTGCACTATACATGTATACCTTGTGCTGGTTTTGCTACCATCTCATGGTTTTTCGATTTGGCTCTTGACAAGAAAAATAAAACTAATGGAAGTTAATGAGCAATGCTCGAGAAGAAAACACTAACTGATTAGTATTTTATTAATTATCGTGTGTTTACTTAACATGACGATTATGTTAGAATGTGACCTCTTCTAATTAAAAGTCAGTTGGCTATGTTTGAAGAGAGCCTCATATCTTTTAAGCGCTAACGCAAAGTTTCTTTCATTTTCCGATGTGAAATCTCTTAACACACATCTGGAAAAATTTAATTATACCAACAATTTAGAGCGATGAGACGTAATAACTGTTGTAGGAACATCCGTCGTCTCATCAAGATATCCACGGTTACGGGCCTTTGGCTGTCGGGTCGAGTCGATAGGGTTGTTGAAGGTGGTGGTGGCTAATCTTAATGGGCTAACAAATTTCGTACTCTAAATGTGTTATCATTTGAATTGTCATCTACCCAAAAAATAAAGTGTTATAATTTGTGACATGCAAATGTCTCTCGTCATTAATGCATAGAGAAAGAGTGTTGTCGTAATGACGTGATCAGCCTCATTCATCAGCACTGGCTGCAAACTACACTTTCCAAGGATTTAGCTGTACCTTAATGAATGGAATTCGGGTTTGTTGGGATATTTATGATCCAAATAATTGCTCTAAAGGCTTGATCAGCCTCATTCATCAACTAAAGGCTTGATTATTATTAATACATGTTTATGAGATTTTCTGGTATGCACGGGTAATTTTTGCACGTTGGATTTTTAGTTGTTGTATCACTGGCCGCACATCTAAATCTTCATTCATTCAGTGCATGCCATAAATCGGAATATAGCAGATTTTTTTTCATATTTATATCCAAAGGCCAAGGGACCTGCTGGTCTTCCTGAGCGGTGTTATGTATTATAACATAAACTCTATTGTGCAAGACAAAGAAAATCTCTATATCAGTTTATTTATTTATTGACATAGTTAATTATTTAAAACGTAAAATTTAAGATTTAAACGGTGATTTCACACCCTAAATAATTAAACATACCAATAAATAAGATTAAAACTGAAGAAAATTGAGGAATAGTGAAATTTTCTTGATGAGTCCATTCTTTAACGTCATGTTCATACAAGAACTTGATATGCTAAGGAGATTATATTGTATCACATCTTTATACAAGTATGTCTCACATCTATTAGAGAAATTATATAACACAGTCTACTAAAATACGGTCTCTCTAACATTTTCCGTGTTAATTTATTAACATTCAAAGATGACTTCATCATGTTGTACGACAACAACATGGGAAAATTTTGGTTGGATTCCAGGGGAAATGAAAATGGAAGCAGCTTTTTCTTTTTCTGTGTCAGTTTGTTTTATCTGAATACGAATTGTCCATGTCCTCTGCTAGGTTAAGTGCTCATCAAGCAAGCTAAAATTTAATATATGAAGTGGGAAAGTTTCTATTTATTGCTTTGGAGTTTCTGTTTATCCACATTTGTTGTATATTTACTGCCCTCTTCGTACCATTCCAAAGACCAAGCTAAATTATTTTTTTAATTTTTTATAAATTTATTGTATTTGTTTCTTGAGGATTGTGGTTGTTTGAGAGGGAAAGGCCTGAACTTAAATTCAATGTCCTTGGGAACCAACGGATTTATCATTGAGACCTCTCACAAATGTGAATTATGATCCACAAAAGCATGTAGTTTGGTTTGAGAATATGGAAATATATCTATGGTGAACTTGTTTGGACAAATCGATCTGATTAACTTTTTGAGTGTGGTTGTTACACACCTATATACTGTTATTAGTTCACTTATATTATATCTTCTGTTATCTATCATTAATAGTATACTCCACTGTAAGGCATATATTAGAATTAACAAATAATGGCATGTGACCCTCACACTCAAAAATCTCGTTAAACTTCTAAGAGATTTTTCAGTGTACTCGGAATACAAAACAGTAAACCACATATCATAATATAAATGGAAGGATGTTATGAAATATATCTTAAAAGTGTGACATATTAATCATATCATTCACTTGGATTATAATACGTGGCATACCACCTTATATTCCGAGTACTCATTTATTGTAGTCAATTTTACATAATTTTTTTCTTGAGGGGGAGCAGGAACTTTGAGGAAAGGGAGCATCTTCATGTCCTTTTCACCCAAAAAAAACTTTGATAGTTGCGCACTCTCCTCCTTCCTCATACTTGTTTTATATTACATTCTTCTCTCACTCACATTCACCCCTCTTCTCTGTTTTACCTTCTTCTTTTTGAACCTCTGGTAAATTTTGCTAGCTCTCTCTCTCTCTCCCTCTCTCTGTCTCTCTCTCTCATGGCTTCTCAGCAAGAACCTCTCAAATATCAGGTGCGTAAACAAGACACATTGTTCTTCTTTCTCTAGCTTGCTACTGTTTTACTTCAGAATTTTTGACACCATTTTCTCTGTTTTATCTTCAGACATGGATCTTGAAGGTTCCCATGCACTGCGAAGGTTGCAACAGGAAGGTCAAGAAAGTTTTACAGAGAATTGATGGTACAAAATTAACTCACCCTTTTTTCTTTTGAGTAAAATACATTTTAGCCACTGTGTTTCTCCTCGACCTCAACTGTGATCCCTGTATTTTAATTTTTGACAATTTAGTCACTGTATTTTTATTTCTTTGACTAATAATTTTATTGCAGGTGTTTACACCACAGCTATTGACTCACAGCAAAACAAAGTCACTGTCACTGGAAACGTCGACGTTCAGACCCTCATCAAGAAGCTGGCCAGAAAAGCAGGCAAGCAAGCCGAGCAATGGCCGGAAAAGCTCACCGGGAAAGATAACAAGTCGGAGAAGCCCAAGAACAAGGAGAAACAGAAAGACCCAAATCATCAAAGTGCAGAGAAAGTTGAAGTCCACAAGCTTACCACTGCTCAAAACAGAGTAACTACTAATACTGAAACCGACCCAACTAAGTTTTCCGGCGCAACTTCGCCGGGTAAGGCTACCGGCGGAGGGGGGTCTCCGGCAGTGGAGGTTCCGAGCAGTGAAAGTGAGAAGAGTGTGAGTAGCAAAAAGAAGAGGGGGAAGGGGCCAAAAGATGATGAGAGTAATTCAGCTGCAGGCTCTGGTGCACCAGCAAGCATAGGATCTCAAACTGTGGATCCGGTTGATCTCAGCCGTACACGTCAGATGGCATATGTGTACCCGCTGGCTCCTCATCATTTTTATGTTCCATCATCACCTTACACGTGTGCAGCAACTAGTGATCAGGAGGCTGATGGGATGAAGGCAACATATCCGGCGAGTTTGCAGGTTTTCAGTGATGAAAACCCTAATGCGTGTTTTATCATGTGATGTTTGGGTTGCAAAAAATCAAGATCTAATTGCTAAAGTATACCGCAGCGTAGTAGAATTTTCGATTGTAGTGAGGAGGAAATAAGAGAAAATTGGAGTGGAGAACAATTAGGGGAAGTATGGAATTCCATCAACAGAATCAATTTAGTCTTGAAAGGTTAGAACTAAGGGTGTTTGTGAACAAAGAATCATTTATGCTTAATTGTTTAGGAATGCTTCTGTAAGGACTAAAAATGCTTTCAAATAATCAAAAGCGCCTTCGATAACAGTTAAAAGTGTTTCCGAATTATAAGAATGTGATTTTTTCAAGAAGTGCTTACAAATGTTTGTGAACAAAGAATCATTTATGCTTATTTGTTTTGAGAATGCTTCTTAAATGACTTTAGCTTCCAAATAATCGAAGGCGCATTTCATAACAGTTAGGTATAAAAAGTTAAAAGTGTTTTTGGATTATAAGAAAGTGATTTTTCAAGAAGCGCTCAAATATTTTTCCAAGAAGCACTAAAACTTTTCATAGAAATTTTAGCCTACTTAAACCTAATAAAAGCGTTTTTGTTGAACGTGATCATGAACATAAGTGCTTCCTACAAAAGCATTCTCGAATCGGCTCATAGGGCTGTTTGTGAAGTTTGGAAAGAATAGAATACAATCAATATATTGATTCCCTTGGTTCCCATCTGAAGCTACAAATGACATTCTTAAAAAAAAAAAACTCGGGTAAAAAAAAGAGCATCCCATATTTATTCATCATTATCTGCCAGAAATATTCTGTTCTTTGTTTTTGGTTGAACGCTAGAAAATATTCTTTGAAATAATTATAAAAATTGATATGATTGATAAGAGTATATGAAACACAAGATTGCAAGATTTTGCACATAAAAATTAAGCAGTAATCTGCAGATTACTGCAATTAAGCAGCCTTTTGCCAAGCAAAACTTGATAAATCATAAACATTATTAGAGAGCAGGAGCAAAGTATATCAGACATCCAATATATACAATGTGAAACCTAAAACTAGGGCGCCAAAAATATTAATCATTCCATTACACCACAAAAAATAATCTTACACGCAAGTTGACGCCTTTGTCGTGCGCTGATTTGTACCAAGAATAATCACAATTACTGTCACATCATCGTGATACTTCCTCCTCCTTCCTGCTGGAATGTTCATGAGTTCTTCCATACTGAAACCTGCAACGAAAGTATAATATGGCTTCAAGACCTGGCAAACGAAAACTATGCTAAAACACTAGTTATTGTGTCTGTTAAAATAAAATGTAACCACCCTGTCCTGGTATTTCCCTTTTGAAGACTTCAGAATACCAAATTTCAGAAGCAAATGTGTGTGCATGCCTCAGGGTTAATCCGATCAAGGGTTAGTTATACATGCTTTTTGTGTTTAATAAAAGTACCCGAAATGATACAAAGCAAACTTGTAAGGGATTTGGAAGGAATGACAACAAAATCTCCGCATGATATATAAAAAAGTCTACCTGCAGAATTGGCTGCTCTTACTACAAGCTGCTCGAGCAGAAACTTAGCTGGATCGCCAGAGGGGTTGCTCAAGATATAGGAGTGGACAAGCTTTACTGCCTCGTCATTGGTAAAAAAGTCAAACAAGCCATCACTACCAAGTACTACAAAGCAATCAGATTTTGATATTCTATGCACATTCAACGATGGTTGAGTGGAAACATATGGCGGGCTTATAAGGTTACGAACTTGAAGAATTCCCATCAATGCATCATTCAGTTTTTTCTGCGCAAAAGTGAAAAGAAAATAGATTCAGTAATCCACTAACTGAAAATACATTGATTATGAAGAAGGGGCATAAGACATATAAACACGCCAGATAATGTCAGTTAATCTAAAAAACTTCTTTTTATCCTACTTGGTGTTGGTGCATAATTGCTAAACAGTAAGAGTAACCACCTTTTTCAAGTAACCAACTCCAAAAGCTCGAGTGACCTTCAATTTCCCTTTTACTTTTCCAGCCACAATAGTCATGGGATCGTCAGGATGTTCACACAAAACTCGCATTCTTTCACTTTCGTCATCAACTGTATGACTATCAGTGAGCTGGACAGCTTTTAACCTCTCACTCCCACTCATAAAATAACCATCACCATATGTTGCCAATACAGTTCGACTGTCACCTAAATTCAGTGTATACAAATCCTTCCCATGTAGAAGCGCAACTAAGACACAAGACCCAACAGAAACTAAATCTGGGCGATCCACCATTTCCTGGTCAACCATGTATAGAAAATCATTCTCAGCCTGACTAAGAGCTCGTTGGAGGCTATCAAGCACCCCGTGCCTAAACGAATCAGTTGATGCTTTTACTTTAGCACATGGAGCATTCTTAGAGGTATTGTCAACACTTGAATTCTTGTGTGTATAAATTCTGGATGAAAATCTTTCTTCGCTAATCGTATTTCTATCATCTCCTATATATGGAAGGGACCCATCTATATCTAGATCATTAGAAGCTTTGATGGATTCCTGACTTGATTCCCAGTCTAATGAATTAAAGTGAAATACGATGGTTTCATAGAGTGTCCCAGCCAGAAAATCAGCTGCGTCTCTTCCATTGAAACCGTCATAAATTGCACAAAAGAGCCACCCATTTTCTTCAGAACAAACAGCTTGAACCCTGTCTTCACCAGCAGCTCCACCTGCCACTTGCACTTCCATACCATTAAGAAAACCTTCATTTCTGGAAGGACTCGTGGCTTTCATTAAGTAAGAATCAGAATCAGGCGTAGATGGACTGCAACTTAAGTTCGACATACTACTCTGAAGAGAAGATGATAATATATCCAACCTCGACATAGTCGGTGAAGAGGGAACTCTGCGGAATGAATTAGGAGAGTCCCAACTAGGAAGTATTTCTGCCCCTATCAAACCATTGCAGATATTTGTGTTTGCCAGAGTGGCATTTGCACTTAAGGCAGCACCAGACAAGCAAGAGAAACTCCTGTTCCTTCGGAGTTCAGGCAGGATTTCATATTCATCGGAATTCTCACAAAAACTGCCTCTGTTGCTATTGCATTGATAACCAAAGCTTACTTTTAGTTCTCCTTCGGGTTTAACCATAGTTTCTCCTCGCACGATCTATAGATGTAAACATACAAACATCTTGGTTATTCATTAACGCAAACGTTTGCAATGTAACAACTTGGAATTGATTTGGCTATCTTTATTGCACAAATACCGAATTTTCTCCAAATAACATGAACTTATAATTCATAACTCTGCACCACTGTTTTCCGAAGTGCGTTGGTAAAGTTTTCAACGGTGAAACATTGGAACACTTGAAAATCAGTTAATATAACTACAAAAGAAAAACAGAACAACCACAGCTTCTTAACTCCAAATTCTTTTATCTATGACGATGGATGTAAAAAGTGTGTGCCTTTTATTGGATGTGTGAGAGAGAGTGAATTGCCGAAACAGAAATTTTCTGAGCTATAAGCCACAAGAATGCGTTGATCTCCAAGTTCAAGATCATTAATAATAATTTAAATGCTTATTCAGAACAAGAAAACACAGAGAAAAATTAAATTGAGCTGATCAACTAAACATGGAGCCTATGGGGGCTAATAGCTCTAATGGTCAAGAACACTACTCTGTCCCCTTACATAAACTTGACGATTAAAGAAAACAGAACGAAACTTAAAAGTTAGAGCCGGGGCAGTGTGACCGGCCCGTTACACCCAAGTTCGAATCCCCCCTCCCTTAGATTAGAATAGATTAGAATAGTTTAGAATAGAATATCGCCTTGTGAAACAGAAAAAAAGAAAACTTAGAGCTTAAGGAAATTAGAAGATACAGAAATTGTGACAATTAAAAAACAAATAGCAATCATAATATCATTCTATCCTCATTACTCCATCGAAAGATTAATACTTGGCAATAAACATACGGTTCCAAAAGTAATTCTTTTCATTTCAGACGCAAAAAAAAAACCCAACAGGGTGAAACAATAAGCAAATTCAATCATATAAAAGGTTCAGAAATATAGAAAATATGGTTCAAACAAAACCCAAGAACCATATGTGAATTGCAATTTATGTATTCATACATTATCAGAGAAAAACGAGAAGAAACAGAGTTGGGATTGAAAGCCCACCTGGCCCTGTTGTTCTTCAACAAAGAGGCCCCCAGAAGAGAAATGGAAACAACCCCAGAATGCGGCTAGTGCTATACAACATATATATGTGTGTGTGTGTTGTGTGTAGTTGTATATATAAAAAGAGTGACGGGTAGTTGGGTGGTAAGAGGGAGTGATAAAGGGTATGAGTCGTATGACTTTGGAAAGAAAAAGCAGAAAAGCAAGCAAAGAGCAGATCTGAGAGAGAGAGAGAGAGAGAGAGAGAGAGAGAGAGAGAGAGAGAGAGAGGTGTGTGAGTGGAGTGGAGAATCTGTATCTGTGTGGTACATAAAGGGAGGGGGAGGGGGAGGGGGAGGGAGAAGAAAGGGAATGGGGGGAATGGATGGTGAGGAAGGGGTCTTTGCTGAAATTAGCGGAATTTGTTTGGCTGGCGTTTTGGCTTTTTGTCTATTCCTCCTCTTACCGGTAATGCCGTTTTCCCACTTCCATTTGAACTCTATCATTCATCAATTATTATAGAGGGATTTGTAGATTTGTCCTCCGAATTTGTATGTATCTGTCAATTTTTCTCTTAAATTTTAGTTTTAGCCAATTACTTCTCTGAACTTATAAATAGGGGTCTCTTAAATTTTAGTTTTAGCCAATTACTTCTCTGAACTTATAAATAGGCAATTCCCCCCCCCACCCCGACGTTAAATTTTAGAATTTTTCATCTATTTTGGTCACATGGACAACTCATGGCAAATATTTGAGAGCAACAAGGTAATTGTATCCCTAGTGTGGGCAACAATTGCTTTTTTCTTCTTCTTTTTCTCTTCCACTAGTTGACTCCGTACACTTTCTATTTGAATTAGTCATGAAAGTCTAATTAGTAGATGCAAAGTATTAGCTTTGCGCCCAATTTACCAAAATGAAATTACTTTTTTGCCATCATATAGTTGTCATGTGATGTTCACGTGACCCAAGATGAATGGAAATTTGGATGAAAAATTTCAAAATCTAACGGCGGGGAAATTGGCTATTTATAAAAGTTCAGGGGGTAATCAGCTAAAATTATAGTTCAGGAGAAAAATTTGCAGTTCTATACAAGTTCGGAGAGCAAATCGACAAATAGATCATTATTATATTATCCCTTTCTTAATTCTAAAAAAAATATCTCAAAAATCTTCATTTTCCATATAATAAAAACAAAATTCGTCAAGTACCTCTTGCAGATAATATTTTTGTTGTCAAGATTTGCGTTTTATTTTGTTAAGAGTTTTAGTGTGATATGGTTACAGACTTTTTTTAATGGTTATAGATTTTTAAAATATTTCCAAATAAGGTCAGATAATTAGCAACAATAATGCCACTCATAGGAGGTATTTTGTGGGCAAGTTGACACATAGTGTTACCGATTCACTAACTTTATAACAGTATTAACATCATGCAATGATATTACTATTATGCTAAATGCCTTTGAGGATACCACATTTTAGTATCGTATTATGTGGCAAGTGATATTTGTACATTATGTCGATTAATAATGTCATCGCATTAAATGTTGATATCATATATTCGCCACATTATGCGTTAAAATATAATCTCCGTACTAAAGTGTACTTTGGAATGATAAACTTGACAACAATATTTCCACTTATGACGTGTTTACTTAATGAGAACGAGAAGTAAGAAATCGAAAAATTTAGTAATAAAGTAGGTGAGGAAAGAAAATCTAATCAACTAACCAACTAATCCCTCCTAGTTGATATGATACATGATTTTCATATATTGGATTACAGATTTGAAAGGAAAAACTCATATTTTTTTCGTCTATTTCTATGTGTAGTAAACCCAAGAAAAACTAAAACTTTGATGATTCGAGGAATGAGAATTTGAACTTGAGTGGAGGAGGCGAAGTACATTACTCTAATCAACTTAGTTAAGCTCATATCTATATAAGTAACCTGTCATTGACGTATAAATTATAATTTTTTGAATTAATAATTTAATTGGGTGGATAAAACTCATCTAAATTTCTTAATTTGAAAATAATTTTTTATCTTTATATTAATTTTTTGGGTAAATCTCACTTTACTACGCTTAAGTATTGTGAAATTTGCACTTTGCTGCTCTTATTTTTTTTGTCTCACTTTTATACCTAAAGTTTGATTTTTGTGCCACTTTCATACTTCCGCATATCTGTCAAATGCTCTGTTTTGATAACATGGCGCAACTTTGGCCCACCAAATTTGCCACGTTTGGTGAAAAATTAAATAAATTTTAAAAATCCAATTAACTAATGAAAATATTTATAAAAAAAAAAAATCTCTCCCTCTTCAACCTCACCCTCTCTAGGCTCTTCTCTAAAAACCCCAACTACCATCTCACCTCCTCCTACGAGTCCTTCAATCTCTTCCTTTCTTCTGCCATCAACATCCAAATCAAAACCAGATCGATCTCGGCGTTTATCTAGCGCTACCAAGAACTACATTTTCTTCAACTTCGCCTTGTCGACGTCACAAAATCTCAGAGTTGAGTCAGTGAAGTCGCTCCATTCTATCAGCTTCCTCTTATTTTCTCTCTCTCTCTCTCTCTCCCTCTCATCCTCTCGGTATGGCGTCGATCCAAATCCGGCAATGAGCCAACAGCCCAAGCAGAGTCAAGATCTAGATCTCATTTCAGGCGGGCCAGTCATCTTGTTCTGGCTTGGGTCACTTGTCATGATTGGTGCTTCATGGGGAGGAAGGGCGAGAAGGAATGAAAAGGGAGAGAAAGACAGATAGTCGCAGTTGGATTGGAGGGAATAGGTTGTCGTATGTAGAATGGGTTACTTTTAATTTTGTTTTTTTAATTTTATTTTTAATTAATTAAAACATTTTATTTTTGGATTAAATACCGATCAAACAAAGAATTTTATTAGAAGGTGTCACATGTCGATTTTTCTTGGAAGATACACAACTTAATTCGTCAGCGTGGCAAATTTAATGGGCCAAGGTATGCAACGTCATCGGCCCCTAACGGAACATTTAAGGGAAATGCTAACGGAAGTATAGAAGTGGCACAAAAAATCAAACTCTAAGTATGAAAATAAGACGAAAAAATCTAAGAATTGCGAGTGCGAATTTGACTACTTGAGGATAGTAAAGTGAGAATTACCCATTTTTAAAAATAAAAGATAAAACAATCTACATTAAATTCATTTAAACTACAAAAGAACAATTCGAACTTGAGTGGTAAAGAGATAAACACACTAGAGGTGGGCAAGCGGGTCTGGACCGCGGGTGAGCGGGTCCAAAAAGTTGAAAGCACCAGCGGGCCGGGGCGGGGTCCTTGAATTTTTGCCGGGCGGGGCGGGTCAAAAATAAATAAGCGAGGCGACGGACCCTAATATAATGATTCCTAAGCGGGTGATTTAATCCCACTTAAGTGAGATTAAATCAACATCGTGATGCTCCAGGGCTTTCTGAGTTTCTTTTGTCCTTCTTCCTTTCACGAGTTTCCTTTCCTTCCGTAAACTTTCACAACAAAACTCGACCAGATTTCAGTCCGGCAAACTTTCACAAAACCAAAACCAGCAAACTTTCAATCTTTCTGGTACATAATTAAGGCATGACTTGCAGCTTGACAAGCCAAGTCACCAACACTTGCTTTTGAGAACATGCACGAGGGTAATTACCGATTTAAACCACATTTACTTGGTTAATTTGGCTTAAATTTACTGTTTTGTTGTTCTTTGCAAAATATGGAGATTTAGATACGGAATTTTGAACCAAACCCATGTTGTAATTATTTGACACGACCGGTGGTAATTTTGGATTGGTCAAGTAAATACGGATCCTAGTACCATTTTTTGACTTGGAAAGCTTGGAATTTTTGGATTGGCTAGCTTGCTACTTGCTCACAATGTTGGATTTGGATTGCGGAGTGCGGCGACTTCTTTGCTTGGCACTTCTTGCCTTTCTTTTTCTTTTTTTTTGTTGAATACTTTCTAATTCTAAAAGTGGAATCGGAGCGCATAAACTTATTGAGATTCCATCAAAATCACTTTGTTCATGGCGGGTGACTATAAGCTTTGAAAGTTGAAACACTTATGGCTTCTTTGCCCAAGGGAACTCCATGACCGCCCGACATTTCCACTTTTATGGGAATTCTAATTTTGAGTGTGTCTAAATTTTCTACATATAACCACAAATGCAATGTCCTAATGGAGCAATTTTAATTTTTATGGGTTTTGCTTGCTTTTAATCTATCTGGTGGGTTATTTTGAGTTTTGATTGCTTCTAATTTTCTCTTAAATTATTAATCAATTAATATATATATATATATATATATATTTTGCATATTCTATGATGAATGGTGTTGGATGGAGAGAAGCTTGAAATTCTTAATTCCATTATGATATATGTATATTATTTTGGATGTTATTAAGTTTATTTTGGAATATGGATGTTATTAAGTTTATTTTGAAAGTTGGATGTTATTAAGTTATTTTGGATGTTAATTTAATGTTTGAAATTTGAATGTTTAAATTGAATTGGATGTCTATATGATGATGTTTGGAATTTGGATGGCTAGTGCCATTTTTTGACTTGAAGCTTGGAATTTTGGATTGGCAGCAGCTAGCTTGCTGCTTGCTCACAATGTTGGATTTGGATTGCAGGCAGTGCAACAGCTTACTGCTTGCTGCCTTTCTTTTTTCTTTTTAAACAAATTGGACCCGTAGGACCCGGCCCGTTTCAAACGGTCTGGGTTAGGTCCGGTTCCACTTCTAGGAATTTAACAACCCGCCCCGCCCCGCCCCGTTTCAAATACAAACGGGTCCAATCCGGTTCCTCCATTTTTGGGCCCAGCCCAGCCCGTGCCCACCCCTAAAACACACTACTCTAATCAACTTGGCTAAGCCGAGTTAAAATATGTAACTTTTGTCCTTGTTTTGCTTTTTGTTTTTTCTCATTTGGCTAATGTCAACCAAGGTCTCCATCAGATGATCTATTTTGGCTGTGTTAATAGGTCATCAGATGTCATAGTAAATGAGAGATGGCTTTAAACCCTACCGAGAAGCCACATTTCAACCGAAAAGAAAGTTGAAGCCAAAGAAAATAAGAGCCAACAGAAACTTTTTTTGACTGTCGACCGTAGACCTGAGTTTAGCTAAATTGGCTAAAACAATGTGCTCCATCTTCTGTGCCCAAGTTCGAATCTTCATCCTCGTAATTTAGATGAATTTAATATAATTACTCCATAGCTTATCAAAAGAAAAGTTTTTGACTGAAACGAAAGTGCAATCCAAATTTGTGTACAATTCCTAAGATTTTATGCGCAAAATTAGTGACTGGGTTGGAAATTTGTATGAAAATTTATCCTAGTGTGCATGAAGATTGTGAAAGTTTCGAGTCGACTGTGGACCACACAAGCACATCTCCTAGTACACCCACAGGCATGGCGATTTCCAGCTGCCGGATAAAAGTTTCGAGTCTTAATCGGAACTTCAAACCAGAAAACTCCAGATTCGGATGGTGACGCTTCGACTCGTTCGTACGGGACAAACTGCCCTCCTTGTCCATGCCTGTGGCTGTGTCAATGGAGAGTCCTTTCTGTATATACTAATTGAACGGCAACTGTTCAATAAAATACTGGATACATCTACACAATACAAACAAATTACAAACAGTGCTTCACTTTTGGCAAAATTGTTTAAAAGCCCCGAAAAAGTTATAGGTTTACAAGAACACTATGATAAAAGTTATATAAATTGTCATTTTTTACGTAATGATCCAGATCTTTGTATCAATGAGAGTGTAAAATATTACACCAAGATTGAGGACCCGAGTCACCCGATATTGTAAAAGACCTTTGTCGATCCTTTCTTTGTCCGTATTTGAGTAACCTGAACAAGTAGTAAAATACCTCACTTGAATAACAGTAGACCAACATATTCTTGCTTTAAACACTCATTTCATGCTCCTAATTTTGAGAAAAATTCGGGACATCAATCAATTCATAAGAACGTTGAAGCAAATGGATTCTTACCGTAACACTCTTGATGTCTGATATATCGGAAACATGGGTACCGCCACACGGGCAGCCAAGACTGTCTCCTAGCTTCACAATGCGAGGAGTGCTGTCCTGCAAGAGATCAGAGATGCAAAAAAGTAAATGCAGTTAATAGTTAGTACTCGACGATTTTCAGCCCTAAAATTTTAAGGGTCCAACATGAGCATGTATTTAAAACAGGTCTAGTGTAAGGAATAACCTTCGCAATATAATCGGGAAGGCAATCACCGCACAGCTTACACGCTTCTTCATATGGTAACAAGGCAGCAGAAACCTAAGAAAAATATGGTAACGCATTAGATATAATATTCCATACCAAGCATGCAACTTTAGATAAAATTGCAACTCACTTTTCCTCCTCTTGATATTAATGCATTAGCTTCTACCTCCAACTCCTTCTGCTTACTTTCTATATCTTTTTTTGGAACCGTGCCTTTATATTCCACATATGGCCTGGAAATAAGTACATTATACATTTACAAGTACTGATTCAGAAGTATATGCAAACAACAGCATCGTGTCTCAAAGAAAAAAAATTTATTCACATCTCTGAAAACTAAGGCTGGCAATGAACTAATTTAAATTTGAGAAGAACTGGTGAAGGATACGTTGCTTCAATCTGAAGCATGTGTCATCACTTATGCCACGGCTGGTTCTTTTGTATGGCTTATCTATTTAGGGGTAAAAGCTTCTGTGATATACATTGACACTCAATAATGGCCTCATGGGTCCTACGAGACAACCTCACTAGATCCCCAATTCAAAGGAACACTATTGACCTAATTGGCTCTACGTAGCGTATTATTTGGTGACTTATATCGGGAGACATAACCCTTTCCACTAGGACCACATAACATACTGGAGACTTTATGGGGAAGGTTTGGAGGCCTACATAAGGCAGCTGCTGCCCAAGCCAATTGGGTGGGGGTGGGCTTGGCTACACTCAAATCATTGTGTTTACATGTGTGACTGATTAGGCAGTCTAAATATGTCGATCCGAATTCACGCGTCAACAATCATAGTGCTGCTATGTGGAAAATTTCTTGGACAGCTCACATTTACCACATCTAAATTGAGAGTGATCGTGTCTTTTCCATTTTGTTTTATTTTAAAATAACTACGAAAATCTTCGATATAAATTGCATAAAAAAGAAACTGAATCACCAAGGAACGAGGAAACAATTAGAATGAAGATTCTTGCCGACTAATCGTTTAGTTCCCTGATATTAACAGAAGATTTTGCAACAACAAATATACCTACACCATCTAATCTAGGCTTATAACAAAAAAGCAGAAGTAAATCATACCCCTGGGGGAAATGGTAGCCTTTGGTGGGCTCTAAATCACCCAATCCCATATTCCTCATACATGTATCCAGCAAATGCCCGGCCGAGTGAAGCCTGCACATAAACAATTCCACAACATTCAAAATATTAAATACGAAACAGCAAGTAAGCAAACGATCTTCGGAGTTTTTTGGTCGAAAATCGAACTTGGAGTTGGTTATACAAATAATAGCTCAATCAAAGAACAATCACAGCAACTTAAATTATAAATTTAAACAATCAAATGAGCCGATTTCTTTGAGCATTTGCGTACCTAGCATTAAGCCTGCGCCTAGACTCATCCACACACAATAAAACCTCTCTTCCTTTCTCGAATTTCGACTCCGATTCCTCACCGGAATTCTCAATGAAACCATAGTGATAAACCTAAGCAAAATTTAGTAAAGCACCAATCAAAAACATAATTTTTTTTTATAGTTTCTCAGCAAACATTTGAAAATTATAGAAAGATCATATCAACAATTTGATTACTTACTATGCCGTCTCTGGACCGTACATCTTCTGCTATGAATTTGATGCCGGAATCGGCAACGACGATGAATCCGGTGTCGGCAGGTTGACCGCCGCCTTGCGGATAGAAAATCGTCCGGTCCAACACCAAAGCGGTTCGTCCGTCTTCCTCCTTTCAAAACAAAGCACACGCTAGAATCCAATTAGGGATTGCATTCATTTTCTTGCAGTATTTTCTCGGGAAACAAACAGAACAGAAAGGAAAGGAATGAAGAGTGAAGTGAAAAGCAACTGACATTGGATAAGGATAGCAATGTGGCGGTGGATTGGAGCTTCCACATGTCGTCGAAGTAATCGAGCTTCGTGGAGCTCGAGCTGCTCGAATCCATGGCTTTCGCCTAATGCCGACTTGAAAGCTGAGTCGCCGCCGCGTTCGGTACACGTAAACGGTTGCGTAGCGATGGCAGCTCTAGTAGTCCATGGCCTAAAATACAATGCCGTGTTTGATTATTTATTTTTTTAATTATTATTTTGCTGTCGAATTTTGAACTTTTTACCTTTTAATTACGTTTACGTAACGCAATGTTTTATGGAGAAAATTACTGTGAGTGTCAACAAAACATTACTGATAGTATTGAGTCCGAGTTCATTTTTACGGGATTGGCTACAGTGCTCGCAAGCATTGGATGCTCACACCGATCTCACCCTCTTTCCCCCCTCTCTCCTCCCTCCTCCCTCTTTTTAACCGTGAGATCGGTGTGAGCATTCAATGCTTGCGAGCACCGTAGCCTACTCCCATTTTTACACTGTTAGATTTGATATTCACAATTATCAAATTTTTTATTTTTGATTTGAATATTTCATTCTTTGTATCACACAGTACAACGTATTATTAAAAAAAATTGCATAATATATTTCTTTTCAACTCACAACTCAATGGGATAATTTTTTTATAGCAATTAGAACTCGACTTGAAGAGTCGCTCTTTTCTAGCTTTTGTCTTTCAGTGTAAGTGTCGGCCCAACAAAGTGCTTTCGTCGTTAGTATTTTTTTCAATCTCTATGCATTTCACCGCTTGTATCAATATCTGGGCCTTATTGTATATAAATAATTGTATTATAAAAATAAAAATAATTTTAAATAATAATAAATAAATAAAAATCAGGATTCCTAATTGGACTAAGAGAAATCTTTCATCAAGAAATCGGGCTTCTGCATTCGAGTCTCACTCCGAATTATGAGGTCGTTGCCGTACACGACCAGTCAAATGGAAGAATTTTTCTAATTTGTCGCCCTTGTCCAACCTCCGCACCTTTTTTGAGAAATGATTTGTTACCACTAAATTTATGCCACATCACATGAGGGCCTGCAGTAACAAAAAAGATATTCTAGCAATTTGCGTGAACCATTTTTCATTTTCTATGGTTGATGGTTTGTGTTCTTTTATGGCCAAAAACTCCTAACACGAGTGCATCTCGTTCACGACTGATGTTATCATATACAGTGAAAATTTTATAAAGTTATAAAATTAAAATTAAATTAATTTTATAACTTTAAAAATGTTATTATTTAATAAAAGTGTAATTAAAAAAATATTATTTATTAACATATCTATCATTAATGAATGTTGTATTTCCTAAATAAGATTTATGAGAATGATAATATTGAAATACTAAAATTTTCATGCCAAGAACCTGTAAACATATGCTTGAGAGAGAAACATTTTAGTTTCAACAAAAAGGAGTTCATGTTGACGAAATATTATGTACCTGCAAGCTCTAAGACATAACATCAACTCAAAAAACTAAAGCATTGTCTCAAACAACACTATAGCTATACTTTTAGTTCATCTTAAACTTTCATTTGAAATATTGCATATTTTTTTAATTATTGACAATTATTAATATAGGGAGGTATGTTTCTTTAAGATGGGACCAAGAAAAATTATAACTTACTACAATATAAAATTTATTCTTAAACATAACTAGTCTCAAGTTGGAATGAATTTTTTTATGACTTTAAAGAAGTTATTCATTTATAGAGTATTACTTTAGAGACGTTTTATTGTATCTATAAAAAAATGCATTACATAAGTATCCTAGTTTTACCAAGACGTTGACGTGTGATGCAGTTTAACCCATTGATTAGTATTGGCCCGAAGTGATTCGAATTTGAAATCTTTTTCAACATTGAGTAGCCAAACACTATTACATTGGAAGCCTATTAAAATCCGACTCCGTATTTCTATTTATACCGTATACGACGTCGGATCCGGCTCCTCTATGAAGTAATTTTTCCTAGTTAGTAGGGCAAAAGATTCTGTATTAGGAAGAAATCCAATTCCGATTTAGCTAAGTTAACCCGTTAGTAACAAATCCAAGTATAAATAGTAACAAAATCAATTCCGATTTGGTTTCGGTTGTTTTAAATAATAACACTTACATTATTTAATTGCTTCTTGTACCTGCAAAGCAAACTGTTTTCGTTTTCTCCTTCCCAAGTTCTTGAGGCTTCGGCTTTCTGCTCTTCAGGTACTTTTGCACTAGGGTTTTTTTTTTTTTTTTTTTGTAATTTTTGTTGATGTTTTCCTCAGTTTTTCTATATATAATTCTTCTCATTTTCAATCTTAATATATTTTTACGTTTGCCTAAAATAAGATACGAAACGTAGGGAAGCTTTTTTTTTGTTCAGGCATCGTCAATGGCGCCTCTCACAATATCAATGAAGAAGAAAGCAAGAAACGCCTCGTCGTCCATACAATCTCTTCCGAACGAGGTTCTTGTCGAAGTACTCGCGAAGGTCGCTTCGCGCTCTTTCGATGATCTTTATTCGGCCAAGTTAAGTTGCAAGAATTTCAACAACAGGGCTCAAGACGATCACATATTCGAGCACGTCGACATTAGCAAGTTCCCGCTGGTTTCTTGGAGCGCAAGTGAAAAACTCACGAGGTTTCTGAAGCGCTGCAGGGATCGCGGCAATGCCGAGGCCTTGTACAGGCAAGGGATGCGTGACCTCTTCACAAGCAAGGGGATAGAACCCGTGGGGATCGAGTCTCTGAAGAGGGCTGCCTCAAAGGGTCACGTAGAAGCAACGTACGTCTACGGCGCGATCTTGGTGTGCTGTGGGGGCGATTCAAGGCAGGAAGGCCTCGCGCTTCTGTACTCGCTCAACCGCCACAAATCGAGAGGGTTGAGCGTAACGGAATGCAGAGAGAGGATTAAGAATTTGGTTTGGAATACAATGTGGGTGAATAGGGAAGTAATAGGTAGAATTGTAGAAGTGCACGATGAGACAGCTGCCATGAAAGAATGCAGCGACTGTGGAGGTCCACAAGGTCCGTACACAATCGAACAGGGATGGGATTTCGATGACCACGATAAATTCAGTAGCTGTAATTCTTGCAGGTGGCATCAAGAAGTAAATATATTTTGTGATATATTAAGTCGTAGTCGTACAAATCTGATCAGATTTTGAGAATTAAGTCTCATCGGAGTTGTATGTAGTTGTAAATAATTTCTTCAGTTTATTCTTAATTACGGTTTTTACTTTAATCACAACTGCTTTACTTTACTTCCTTACATTACATGTCTTCGACAAAAGCTTTCCACACGCGGTTTTTTATATTTGTAAGCAATGAAGAACGACTCCTTACATGTATTTCGGTGTAGTACCTTCTCGGACTAAACTAAAACATAATCATATGCAATACATATAATTAGACAAAGATTTCAATGTTGATTTCTACCAAATTGTATACCATTCCCACTTAATACGCATTATTCTACGCCTAAACTCACATGAAATGTTCCCTAATTAATGCTAAAACATTGCGTATAAATAACTACATGAACTTGACACTCCAACATGAGTCTTGACAAAGCTATTGACAACTCACGAAGCGTCGACACTCGGAAGAGTCAAGAAATATCAAGGTCACTAGCTCCAAGCATGTAGCGTCCTGGATTCAATCCAAGGATAATTTCTTGCATAGATTATAAGATAATCATGCACTGCCAATGTAAATCATTTCAAGAAACCAGGAATATATTTAAAGTACTCAAACGAGTAGAGGTTTCACTACTTAATAGTCAAAAGAACAGCCCAATTCAAGAACACCAAAAAGTTGGGAACTACTTGCAACATTCAGTACTAATTGAATAAGAAAAACCCTCAACATCACATATTTTAGTTCAGAGATTAAACACTTCCATCCCCAAGAACCGAAGTCCGAGGAAGCCAGAAGAAGAATCATCTCTTTCTACTGTTGTTTAACTTCGGTTTTCTTCTTCTGCCAGAGGCGGTCCAAACCACTGTCGGCCTCTCCCTGAAAAATAACAAAGCAAACAAAATCAGAGCAGAACAAGTGGAGGGCCAAATTGCAAATGACAGATCGGAAATTAAAAGAAGACGCTAATTATCATTGAAGAACAAATGAAAACAAACCATCAGTAACCCAAAATCAGAATCATGGAAAAACTGCGTACTTTGGATTACAAAAGTTCGGACGTAACTCTATGATACTCTGGGTTTTCAAGTTTGACTGTGGGCGACAACATGTTTTTGTTTAAAATTTCTCAGTAATTGAACAATTTCCAAAACTGTAGTTGCAATTGTATCCGGATGTAATAAAGAAAATGATAGCTGAAAAAGAGTCATTGTTTCGGCATAGTGTAGGATTTTCGACCGCAGCCAGAGTCATTCAACGTGTGTGATTTGTATGTTATTTTTCACGTTGTGGGTTTCAAATGCAGCCTCTGAATTTATATAATTAGTAATACAAAGCAGAAGACCAAAAACAATGAAACTAACGAACACACAAATATAACCAATTTGCGCAACCATTCCACATATTCCTATCACCCAATACATTCACAAATGCCCAATAAAAACACAAATACTACAACAATTGCACTGTAAATATACGAAGGAAAGAAGGCGAACCTGAGCACGGACGTAGCCGCAGAGAGCGAAGGTGGAGCACTGGCCAGTGTAGATGCCATTCTCATCCAAATGCCCAATGTTGATCTGAACGGACGCGTGGTCCTTGGAGGTGATCAGCCTGTTCGTCGCCGAGCTGCATCCAAACAAACACCACAAAATTTAACCCACAACCCTAAAACTCCAATCCCAAAAACAAAACAATCACACAATAACACGCCGATTAGATTCGATTGAGTACCATTTCCTCGGGATGTAGAGCTCGGTGATGATTCCCTCTTCGTTTTGCATCTTGGTGATCGAGATTATAGCCCTGGAAACCAAAATCCAACAAACACAGAAGCGGATCTGAGAAATTTATCGAATCGGCGAGGACTTCGAAGATTCGGAATGTAAGGAGGAGAGGAGAAATCTATACCTTTGAGGAAGTCGGAGTGGTGGCGGCAGCTGCTGGAAGTGAAGAGCTCTGCGTTCGTTAGGGTTTTCTAAAAACTGAAGGGGTTTTTGGTTTTATACGAATGGAGGACT
The DNA here is from genome assembly GCA_018257905.1 of Gillenia trifoliata. Lineage (NCBI taxonomy): Eukaryota > Viridiplantae > Streptophyta > Magnoliopsida > Rosales > Rosaceae > Gillenia > Gillenia trifoliata. The sequence goes on along the minus strand of CM031083.1, from coordinate 13,419,903 downwards.
GCTTACAATGGGCCTAATCAGATGAAACCCTATTGGCCCAAATAGTTATACGCCACGGTCGTATGCCGCGGTTGGGCGCGTATTGTTCTGGACCTGTTACTGGATTCGCAGCGTCTTAGCCCAGTTAGGAAGGCATTAGCCTTAGGACTTATGTTTGGGCTCGGGGTTAGATCGTTGACGTGAGAGTCCGACACAATGCGTTCTACGTATAAATTCGTATTTGAGGGTTGTGTTTTGGAAGAGAATCTTGTGTACGATGCGGTCTCTCTCAATTACGTCGGCAACTAAGGGCGGGTCCAATAAGGGGCCAGTTGGGTCCCAGCTTCCCAAGACCCTATGAAATACGAGAAAACGGATCGGGAGGTCCTCCGAAGTAATACTCAACAGACCTCGCTAGATATCAATGGGCCTCGACATAATTGTTCATCATATGTTGGCAACGCTCAACAGCATAGCTCGACAAATGTCGATAGGTCTACCAAGTGCTTGACAAAATACCTCAATGACAAAACTTCGCAATAATCGACTAAACTATTCGTCTAAAAAAGTTTTGAATTTTTACACTAAGACCTACATCCAGCACAAGATGAGACCACAAAGTAGAGACCAAAAAAATTAAAATACACCGGATCTCCTTTTTGTGTGTGTAGCCGCACATACACATCATTTTATTGTCAAACGTTAACAATTTGACATTACAAATGACCAAATTAACTAAATTAGATATACAGTGACCAATAAAGATTTCGATTTCATGTAAAGGTTTTTTCAAGCATGGTAAGAATGGAATTTACCATGGATCATTACTGATTCAGTACTTTATTTTTACCTATGCATGATACAAGACTTTATGTTTTGATAAATATTTAAGCTCGGCACGTAGTTGTAGACTTGAAGTGGTCGCATCGTTAGATTGGGCTGGATATTCCAAACTTATTAAATTGTGGTCTTCAAGTTTGTTGGGTTGAGTCCTTTGATTTCTATATTGTATTGTTGCAGCAAATCAAACTAAGCATTTGAGAGATTTTATAAATTCTCCAACAACCCGATGCACTAACTCAAGTGTGTGAGAGAAAGAGGTTTCCATTTACAATGTCAAGCATCAATCTTCTAAACATTTTTTTTTTTTTTGGAGAGGGGGAATGAATTTACTTGGCACTTTACGAAATTCATCGTGCACTTGAAGGCGGGTAAAATGATTTATTCGAAGTCCAATATATTAGAATGTGAATATTTAGCTCTAAATTAATTAGGAATTTGTGGAGAGGTCAAATTTTTTTTTAAAACACTTATGCTAAACTTCGATCATTCGATATGAGATACTCTCAACATGCCTCATAATATATAATGACGTGAGTAACGTTAGAGCATGTGCAGCAATTTGGCCAGCCGCATACATAACATAGTCTATATCTTATAAGAATGAGCATTGAACTCAAAATAAATTGAAAATAGCTGTAAACGTCTCAGATCTTTCAAAAACGAAAGACTTTCACGTATAAAGGCTACGGTGCTCGCAAGCATTGGATGCTCACACTGATTTCACCGTTAAAAGGAGAGAGGAGGGAGGAGAGAGGGGGTGAAGGAAGGTGAGATCGGTGTGAGCATCCAATGCTTGCGAGTACTGTAGCCAGTCCCATAAAAGTGAGATACTCTCTCAACATATCCTTCCTCTGACGTCGAAGCACGTATTTTCGTACGGCCTGACACTCCGTTTATTATGATGCCCTTGTTAATTAAAAAAAAATATAAATGCCAGTTTTTATTATTTGTGTTTAATCAGGACAGCTCCCAAATTAAATGTACAAATCAAGTGAAAAAAACAGCGTGATTAGTGGGTGTCCATAAAGCCATTGACATTCTTACACTTGAAGCAAAGACAGTCATCTAAAAGGTCAAGTGGCATATCTCCGTAAATACTCCTAACCCCAGTGGCATTTCCCATCCAACGGTCACTTATAACCCCGAAACCACTCCACAAACCCACTTCCTCTCAGAAAAATTGAGATTTTAGATAAAAACCCAGAAAAAAAATGGGAAGCTCAAGCTCAAGAACTCCATCACTCTTTGGCTGCATCTTCATCTGTGCAATCCTGGCCGCCCATTTGGTAGTGATTGCTTCAGCTTCGGCCGTTGATTTCAGCGGGGGCCACCAGCTGGGCGAGCTGAGCTGGGGTTCGACGAGATCGGCGGCGGGGGGACTGATAGCTGACGAGGACGAGGATGCGGAGATGCAGATGGACTCGGAGATCAACCGGCGCATCTTAGCCACGAGGAGGTACATTAGCTACGGTGCGCTGAGGAGGAACACTGTACCCTGCTCGCGACGTGGCGCGTCCTACTACAACTGCCGACCTGGGGCTCAGGCAAATCCCTACTCTCGCGGCTGTAGCGCCATTACTCGCTGCAGGCGCTAATTCAAATTTTATTTTTATATTTTAATTTCCACCTCCTTTTTTTTGTTATTATTGTTAAAAAAAAAATTATATTATTTACGGGTCTAGTAGTTCATTGTGTGTTATATACCTGAAGAGATTTTAATAATGGTTAGACAAAAATATCGTTATATTGTAATGTTAAAATACCAAATTACCACTCTCTTATTTATTTATTTGTGGATTGTTGCTCTTCCATTTTTGTATTTTTTTTTAATGATTATTTGTGATGAAAATTAGAGAAAATAATATTATTACTATTATTATTTGTGATAAAAATCCAGATTCCAGAAAACGTGTAATGGGTTGTAAAGGGTGTTTTCGGGATGTGACTTTTGGAAAGCAATGACTAATGAGGCAATAATGTGTGAGATTTGTGGCGTGTGGTGTGATCTGTATCCTTGCAGCGTACAACTGTCTTGCTATAGTGCAAACAAGAATATACAACATGATTGGATTTGATCATAAAGCAAATGAAACTTGGATGCAAAATTTTAATTTCGGCTGTGGTTGTTTTTGTGTGGGATATTTTTTTTCGAGTGTCGCGGATCATATAATTATGTGTTACGCGATAGGAGAGGCATATACGTATATGATTTTATAAAGTTATATACAACTGGTGATATCAAAGTAGATTATATGGTAGAGTATATTTTCTCTTCTTTAGTAGGGTGTTGGCTTTATGAGATTGAAATTATGAGAAATTACCAAATTTGGGTGGATATTAATTTAAAGGTGGATACTTTATTTGTAGGATAATGTTGCTATGAAAAGTAAGGCAACCTTCACCAAAATAAATTTATTTGTTCATACCACACAATTTGACTTCATTTATTCATATAGTTAGTTATCAAGAGAAATGTTTTCGTTCAAAAACAAACAAACAAGCAAGAATTATTATCAGCACTTTAAAATAATCACCCCGCACTTTCGAGTATCAATAACAACTCTTTTTATATACCAAAAGTTGAAACTAGGACAAAACTTAGAGGGTGTGGCTTCAATGCTCAGTGTCACGAGTGTTTTAGCTATTAAATTTAACTTTCACAATTGTTAGATCTCATGTTTTTAATCTTAGTCATTTTTTATCCGTATCACATAATCCCGTGTACTATTGAAGAAAAATTGCATCAATTAATCAAAATTAAAATTGTTATTGCTAAAGCATTGTGCATATGGTGCCAGTGTTTGCCAACGGTCACAAATCCAGCGCATTCTAATTGGCATTTTAATATGGGCACTGGCCAACATAATGGAGGAATGGGAATCTCATTGCCATCCACATGCAGTAAAGCATTCGCGGGAGGTCGAAATCGGTGAATTATGGGCATCTTTTAAGCCTTTTGTGAGATGCAATACAATCTAATGAAATCCACACCTCATACGTCTTTGTCGCATTAGCCTTTCCATAAACCACCATAAACATCAACATTTGGGAATCGTCAGGACCACAACAATCAATTACGTTATAGTGGAAAATTTAAAACACGAGGTTGTATTATTCGCTTGGAATACTGCCACAATAGCGTACCAGATCCAAATATGTCCTCCAATTTGTGTAATATAAAAGACAATACTTGGGAATGGGGATTCAATCGTGTGACTTCTCTTTCTTCGAAAAGAGAAGTACTACTAGATCAAGAGCTAGCTAGTTGGTTGATGACCCTAAGAATTACTCTCGGCACCTCATGCCGGGGTTTTCAATAACAAAACCGGTAAGACACATCACGAAAATATGAGTAAGGAAAATTCTATCAAATGAACCAGGAATTCGAAATTTGAAGACGGATATAATCAAAAGGGCATCCTACATTGCTGTCAGAAAATGAGAATCAAATATGACCTTGTTTACAAATCCATGGAGTAAAGATCAGCTCCGAGATATCATCTATATAGTATGATTTCGATCCAAATGGAATAGTAAAACCAACACTCAAATCAGGCAGTAAACACACCCGATCGATTAAAGCAACACAACCTGACATAGTTACTCCTTGGTTGAATCATCAGCTGACTTGGGCTCTATTTTTGGCTTCAACGAGGCTGAAGGAGATGGCGATCCTTCCACTCCCATCTCAGCTCTGAGGTCATTGATGCTGTGCTCCAACTCGTCGATCCTGCTGCCCATCTCATCAAGTGCATCAAGGTCAAGGAAACAAGAACCAACTTAATCCAAATCAATGCCGTCTATTAAGTTTTTGTATTTATAATCACAATAACAATAATACTAGTTCCATATCTCTCATTGCAGTCCATATTTGAAAGAAATTACAAGTCCCGCGCATAGAATGAGTCAAATGTGATAAACAAATAGATATGGGTCAAACAAACATGCTTCCCACAACAATTAAAAGAACATATCTAACCTTATTAATCAAGTCTAAACATGATTGGATTAATCATAATCTATAACATTCCTCAAGATTCTTAAGTAACGTTCTTGTATGCTACCAAACAATCAGAAGCAGAAATCTAGGACAGCCAAATGGACCAAATTCAAATGCTATCACCAACTTAATAATTTTGCTCTTGAATATCATATAATATAACTACCATAAAATACTTCATAAAACGAATGTAGAATAATATAATGATCAATTTGAAATTAGTAATCAAAACAATAAAAGGATATTCTTTGTAATGATGGAGTCGGACATTGTCTGGAACCTAGATTGCTACAAAACTCAAAAACATAAGCCACACAGTCCATCGAACTTCATTTCAATTTAAAAACATGACAAATGAATAACAAACTCACCATCTGTTGAAGAAGATTCTGTACCTGAAAAAACCAAACGAGAGCTTAAGCAAAGGGTGGGACTTTGATTGCCATATAAAATCCTGCTATCATACTACTACACAAATGGAGTGCCTGTATTATGTACACTTATGGGCATCAAAGCTACCAAGTATACTGAGTAAACAGCAATAATTGAGAAACCGGAAAAAATCCCCTCTTAACATTGTAACATATTATAGTTTTATGAATAGTGGCAATACCAACAAATTGATCATATTAAATAACTGAAAATATCTTCATCGTTCAATTCTAAATATATTTCCATCACCATTTTGAAAGGTCAAGATGCCCAATACTTATAGCCACATCAGCCTCAACATGCTCAATACTCATCCATATGGGCAATTAGAAGTAGTACAAATCAACATGAATAAAACGAAAGAAAGTAGAACCAGAACTCACAAAAGCAGTCATATCAGCAGTGCTTTGTTTTGGGTCATCTGTATCATCCTGCCAAAAAGAACTGGATGAGCTACTTCACCAAATTGTCATCAATAGTATAACTGTACATACTATGGTGCCAAATTACACGAAATATATAGTAAGTTCATATGAAAGGAATTTTAACAGGAAGAAACCATTCTCAGCTGATAAATGTGAAGGGACTGTAGTTTAACTGGCTTCTATTTTGACCCCCAAAGGCAACAAAAGGGCTGCACGGTATGGGCTCTTTTATACCCAACTGGACATGTCACTGACATGCAAGCCTAGATCTCGCTCCAAACACTAGTTCACATTATATATTGGACATGTTATATTTCATCTTCATCCAACAAGTTTATGAATGTGACCTTGACATCTCATGTACCGAAAGAAAGATGAGCTCAACTCCACATTTGTATAACATTCCGAAATTCACCAAAGACACACATGTTCCAGAAACTCCGTCAACCAAAGAATACATTTGTGTGCTGAAACTCTTACAAAGAATATTCAAATTCTAACCAACAAGCATATCAATGCAATTGTCTTTAACCATAATATGGTAAAAGTACTTTTTTTCACAGTTCTCTAGTCCTTACATGTCAAGCTTCCACAATGAACATCCATTATTTTCTCCATACACATGCATGCATTATGCATAAATTTGCAGAATCTGTATCGACACTCTCAGGATGACAATGGCGTATGTCAAGCCATTGACCCACACCATTGTAGGGTCATCCAGCCTTTACCAGATCCTCCTTACTAAAGTAGTAGAAGACAAGTGTGCAAGACACTACCGAGCTTCTCTCATTACTTTTACCCCCATGTAACAAGTCTTCTACTAGTTACAATTCAATGAATACCCGATAAGCTAATAAGATTGACACAAAACCCAAACGATCCAACGAAACACCATATGGTATTAGGTTTCCATAGCTAAGCACTACAATATTATTTCAATACACCATCGTAAATTCACATCATCAAGCGATGCCAAATGTATGTTTGATGAACTGATAGTGGGCAGCTGAAAGTGAATTCCATCACAGCACATAGACATGCTACCGAAAAACGAAGCACAAATTGGTGCATAACAAAAAGAGAAAATAATCAGAAGCATAACATCGGTGCTCCTTCTAAGAACCTCGTTTGAGGACCGGACTTGCTATACTATACAATATGAATTTTCAAATTAAAGATTCCATAAACAATGCAGATATTTCAAAACACATTATGAGTTATAATCTTCACTTATTTTCTCGAATTTTCTCAGCAACCAAACAGAACGCTGAATAAGAAACGAAAATGACTCGAAAAATCGAAAAAATTCAAAGTTTCAAGGCAGTAAAACAGCACAAGCTTACTAAAATTGAAACATACAGCATCAAATAACAGATCGGAGTTCATTAACAAGGCATGTTCTGGTAAAAAATAGTGAAATTTTCAAAACCCTAACGGATTCAATGTACATATGATCAAAATCAATGAAAATTACAGAATGCGTGGGATAAAAATTGACGAGTAAAAGGGAAATTACCATTTTCGAAGCCTCTGTGCGAAGGTTTTGGAGACTCTCGGCTGTGCAGTGCAGTGAGTATGGCGCGGAGAAAGGTGTGTATACTGTGTGCAGTATTTGGTTGGAAGAGGAGGGGCAATTGGTATAAAATCCTTGTCAAGCTACCCAATTACCATTTTGTCCCTACTGCGTATCATTCAGTTTCTTTTGTTTTTATCCGGGGCGAATTTTACTTGTGATATTTTTCTCATTTAAAAAAATAGCAAAGAAAAAGAAAAGCAAAAAGTTTTGTGGTAAAGCGATTCGATGTATGGGAGTTTCTTCTTTTCAAAAAGAGATCAGTTGGTGGTTAAGTTATAACAGTCTACTATTTTGAAAATTAGGAAGACTCACAAAGATATTTTAGTATTTTTTTACTATTATTGTGTGATTCACCAAAGTCAATAATCAAACTTCAAATAAAAAATATATATATACATATATAAGTTGATGTATTGAAATTCAATTATCTAATTCAAAATACATAGAATAAGACTTACGTAGAAAATGTCAGAAAAAAAATTTTCAAGTGCTTCCCAAAGGTACTTTTTCAAAAAACGCTTATATCCCAAAGACACTTTTAAAATCTTATGTCAAACATAATCAACAACCTTTTTGGTTGTCAAAAATTAATTTTAGCCCATCTAAAAGTAATCTCAAATCTGCCCTAATGCATATTATTTCTATGTACCGATAATGCACTTGTGTTTAGCTTTCTTTTATAATTTTTTTGTCATGAGTATTCTTGACCGCTTAGCTATAAGTCTCTTCCATATACTTTTTGAAAATTATTTGCAAAAAACAATATAAACAAATTCACATACCAAGCCATTCACATACCAAGGGGGGTGTATTCAATTTGGAGTCAATAGGATTTTTTTGTATTTTAAAAGTCTGTGGGTATTCAATTAGGATTTTAAAAAGTCTTTTAAAATTTTGCTGTATTCAATTAAGATTTTAAAATATCCGTAGAAATCTAGTGGTATTGAAAAGTTTATTGACTTTCAAAGATTTCATTAATTGTTGGATTGTGTAGGATTCTAGGGTCCTTGGTATAAATAGAAAATCCATTCGTAAATCTTTTCTCCTACCAAAAGATTTTGACGCTCGCTCATAATAAAAGATGAAGGGAGATGAACAAACTTTTTCTTGACCTTGTAGAAGACGAACACCACCTAAGCACGAACACCATTCCACCGGCCATGGATTCCAGAGACAAAGGCTCGCCTCCGCCGAAGCCCTCCAAGTTCTCAGTGTACCACAACCCATCCTTCTCCGCTGCCCTCACAGCCAATAGCCTCCGCCCTTCCAAGCATGCAGTTCTCTGCATCTTTTCTCTCTCCTCCGCCTTCGCCGTCGCCTTCATTGCCATGTTCTCCATGTACCCAATTTCCCAATTTCAAAAACTAGGGTTTTTAGAGGGTTTAAGCCAAGATTTTATTGTTGGGTTCTTTTTTTTAGATTTCGGGGTCATCGAAATTGGTTTTGGCTCTATATTACGTGTTGGCTAACGCAATAAACTACCTTGAATTGTTGAAGGGAAAATGGGTTTATTGACAATTTGAAGCTCAAAAGTCTATCTCAAGATGGAACCTGTAAGTTGTTAAATTTGATCCAGATGACTTTCATTGGGTTGAACTCAATGCTTTGATTGGTCTAGCTCGTTTTCAACATCTTCTTTTGTTCTTCAGATTTGTTTGTCAAAGTAATACATACTGTGGTGGGCTTAGTATTTTTGGGAACTCTATTTGCACTCTTCAGAGCCATCTCATTGAGAAATGCAGCTTTCGTGCCAACTAGGACTTTTGGGAATTAAGCCAAAGGTTGAACAAGTCGTATCCGAGTCTGCGAAGAAACCTCCCAAGTCCAAACCCCACATGTCTTCTCCTTCAGATGTACTTGTTCCACTTCATCAGCCTATCACCAGTTCAAATCGTTTGTCTCGACTTAGCGCGGATAAGTCAAACACCAATGGTGGAATTAATATGGGATCTATCAGTACCCCTTCCAAATCACCTGGTTCTTCATCTTCTTTGTATCTTGTGTCAAGAGGTGGGATGGGAATTCAATCTCAAAATGTTTTGGCAGCTTGCAACTTTGATTTGGAATTCATATATGTTCTTAGTGGGTGGGAAGGTTCAACACATGATATATTTTGACATACATAACAGATAATTTGGAGATGACAACTCTTTTGGTTTTCAATAATGTATTTTTTTAATCCTATTATTGATATTAGAACAATCAACAATCAATAGATTTATTAAAATCCATACAAATACTGAAATAAAGTGCATTAAAATTTGTCAAAGTCTATATATAATTAAAACAATCCATGGAGTCTGCAGAATCCATGGATTATAAAAACTCTGACATAATCTTTTAAAATCTGAATTGAATACACCCCCTAAGAAAACCCCATAAATTTGCTCCATAACGTTCATTTCTTTTGGTCCCTATAACATCTCCCATTAAACCTTGTGCCTTTTTGGTAACATCCCATCAACGATTCAACATCCTCCCTCCCCCTTCTCCCTCACAGTTTTCTTGCCATCCATGGCTTCCAATCCCCTCCTCCATCACCGACTCAACAATGTCCAATCCATCCCCACCAAACCCTCCACCACCACCATAACCAAACAAGACACCAAAAGCTCCAAAGCCAGAAGAGCTCTCCGGTCCCTTTCCACAGGGATTGCAATCCCCCTCTCCTTAACCACAATCACAATTCTCCTGTTTGGCTCGGGCACCAAGTACAAGGCCTTAGCCAAATCCTTTTGGCTCCCACCACTTTGGCTCATACACTCAGCCTCATTGTTCTCTTCATTCCTCATGGGACTCTCAGCCTGGCTTGTTTGGGCTGACGGTGGATTCCATGCACAATCCAATGCATTTGTCCTCTGCATTGCTCAAATTTCAGTGAGTATTTTGTGGGATCCTGTTGTGCTCCGGATTGGGGCTGCTTGGCTTGGACAATTCCTTTGTTTGGTGCATTTTGGAGTTCTTTTCGCCTGCTATAAGTGCTTTCGGCGTGTGAATCCATTTGCCAAAGATATTGTAAAACCATGTTTGGCTTGGGTGGCCTGTCTTGCCCTTGTTACTTACAAGCTTGTGTGTCTTGGATTTTGATTGTACACAAGGGCTCGTTTAGATGTACTTTTAAAATTATTAAAAGCGTTTTTGATGAAACTGTTTTTGGATTCTAAAAACATTTTAAGTTCTTTTCTAGTATCACTTGCATTTTTACTAAAAATTTGTTCTAAAAACACTTTAATCAAAAGCGTTTTCAATCATTTTAAAAGCATATTTCCAAACGAGCCCTAATTATGCATGGTTAGGTTTTAGGATTTTAGGGCTAGAGGCATAATTAAATCAAACTAGCAATCACCATAGGGAAGAAATCTTGACTAGATATGTCGCATACAACAATTGTATGCAAGAATTTTTCCACTTATGAGGTGCAAAACAACATAAATACAATTTTTTTTTATTGTAGTTTGCAATATAATATGCGTAAGAATTTTTTAAATCAAATTTCTAACCGTATATAATTTATTTAGGGCAACTAGCTACAATAATTATATTTTGACATTTGATTGCAGAAATCAATGTTTATTATGTTGACACACCCCGACCCGGATATCCCGAAGGGTACCGAAATCGAGGCATGCTGGGCGACACCCCGGAGGGTGACAAAAGCCATGTCAGGCAGAAGAAGTGGAATTTCTGAATAAAATAAAACCAAAGTCTAGAATTATTAAAATCATGCAGCAGAGTACGCGGAAGTATGGGTAGAACCCTTGATACATAACATGAGATGTTCAGAGCATAGATAAAATACAGTAAGGAAAGTACGAATTATTCTCATCCTGAACAGGATGGATAAACATACTAGTAGGAAGAAGAAATCCTACTGTTATCTGATGCGGAAGTCGTAAACACCAGAGTGGTCGCGCTCACCACTAATCCAGCTACTATGTCCTCGAGGGGCGCAAAACAGAAGGTGTGAGTGGGCAAAAATAAATATTTCTTAAAACCTTTGTTTTTCGGAACATAATAACCCCTTTTTTAAAATTCAGGTATACTTTCCCAAAATCATACTACATATAGTATGAAAACTCTCAAAAATACAGTTAAACACATTTACCTCAACATAATATAATAATCCTCAACAAAACAATATAAAGGCAACAATGCCAAAGGTATAAGTAAATACCAATAAATTCCTCGACATAAAATCTTCAACAACAACGTATATAATATGCTCATCAACGTATGCAGACACACAAGCCCATGTAGAAAGTAGCTACATGGAACAGGTTGGGTGTAATAATTATATATGTTTGGTACTACGATCACGTGAAGCTGGCCCTAAGCGCATCACATACGAGTCCTAGCTGCCTAATGCAAGCTAGTACAGGCTGGCACTTACAATGGATCCAAAGTGAGCATACGATGCTGTGTGAACATACACGTGAAGGCTGGTCCTGGCCCGGACGAGTACTAGACACCGGTGAATGCATGTATGATGAGCAGATAAAAATATACATAATCATGCCATCACAATTTCACAAATGTCAACACAATATAATTATTTATACTTAACTCATAAGTAAAATCATGGCATGATGGAGAAAATCAATTATAAAAATCACAATGAGAAATAATATAAATACTATTAATTTCTCAAAACAAAGCCCACTCACTGATATGTAGTTGGGTCATAGCCGCCTTGCCTTGCCTGACCCCTATAATCCTCCGAGTAAGTCTCACTTATATGAGATATCACTATAGTAATGATTAGACTCATAAAGATTACTAATTAATTTAATAAACGACACTAATCCTTGGTTTGCTCAACACGGAGGTCTAAAACACTCCGAAAAATACCATACGTACTGCCCAGAGGTAGTACGTGTTGTCACGAGTCACCTCGCGTCGACGGAAGTCGAAAAACTGCTCCCATGCGCCCACACGCGCGGTCAACCTTAGCCGGTCAAACTGACGCAGTTAGATCTAACGAAATATTCCAGCATCTCCGTTAGATCTAACGGAATATTTCTAACGCCGTTAAAAGGAATATTTCAAGAATATTCTCTGGTCTTGACCGATTGCTGACATCAACGATGACGTCACTGCTGACGTCACCACTCCGTCCGACCGGTCACCGCTGCAAATTTTTCCAGTGACTGGCGCCGCCACCGGCCGCCGTCCATCGCCGGTCAACTCGCCAGAAACTGGAAAATTTTCTAAAATTCCTAACTTCTTCATTTCTCAACCATTTTACACGATCCACATGTCAAAATGAGGCTAGAGAGAAGGAGAACACGATTTTACCTATTTGGAGTCCAAAAATTGGTTGCAAATGTCCAGAATTTGGCCGGAAAACCTCGGCTTACAAACAAAGTTCGATCTACCTCAAAACACAACCAAATAACACGATCTTAGTATGAAAATCTATCTACTCAACACGAGGAAACTAAATGTGGTGGTTAGGAACCTCACCTAGGTCGGTATTCTCGAGAAACTCGCCGGAAAAGTCTGGTTCTTCTGTGTGCAATTCCCGCCAAACGGTAAAGAATTTGGGCAAACGGCTTGTAGCGTTGAACTCAGTGAGTTACAACAAACAAGATGGTGGTAATGGTTTGGCTCGATTCGACGGATTTTGTGTGGTCACTGTGCACTTTTCTTAAGACAAACTTCAATGGTGGCCTATGGCCAATAACATATTTTGGCCTTTGGCCACAAACTGTCTTTTCTCTCCAATAGTGTGGTCTAAATTTTAGGCAAAAAAGTTGTTAAATATTGTTTTAGCCTAATATTTTTTTTCCGTTAACTTTAAAAAATATATATATTTGTTTAGATTAACTTAGCTTAATTTTCTGAACATTTTGACCTAAAAATATTTAAATTCGGATGAAGTACGAAAAATAACACAGTAGACACAAACAAAAAAACTGCAATAATTAAATATTGTTTTCACCATCAAGATCAACACTTGCCCTGTCACAGCCCATTCAAAAATTTAAATTATTTTATTCTCGGAAGTGGGAATTGACGAAAATGCCCATGGTTGACTTTTCGTTTGACTTTTGCGTCGTAACTCATACGACTCTTCCCTCTGTATTTTCTTGTCGTGCTCGTCGTTACGAACGCGTAGACGCGAGCGGGACGTCGTTCGGACTCCGAACAAATATTTTAAGGGCATTGATTTTCGACGTTTCCCGTATTTCAATTTTGGACAGTTTTGGGTTGTTGGGCTGGGGCCCAAATGTCAGTTGGCGCATGTGGCCTTATCCCACAAAATCTGGAACCTTGTCCCTGTCTTGTCCCGTACTCTCTCTCTCTCTGCAACTCACTCACCCTCACTTTCTTCTTTTTCTCTACACACCCGTGGCTCCTCCACGAGCCAAACCTTGGCCAACCAAGTTTACAGGCCTTCATCAACACATTTGAGCCAGTTGAGCTCGATCCTAGACCTTGCAAAACCAAGAAACCTAGTGAACGTCGAAACTCAGATTTCTAGAAAATTTCCCGACGATCTCAAAATTTTCCATCGGCCTTTTCTCGGTGAAATCGAACCCAAAACACTTCAAATTGATCACCATTGTGTTCCTGGAAGTCCCAGGAACCTTGCTCAAGCCTTGGTTGGTGACGTTTGGCCGAGAAACAACGAAACCCGATCGGCCTCCTTGCACCCGTGGGTTCTTCCTCATTTTCAGGCCACCTCTGGCCAATTTTTGGCCCCCAAAATGGTAAAATATTATTCTCCTCACTTCTAGCTTCATTTTGGTACTTGAATCGTGCATTTTGGCTTTGAAATGAAGAAGTTATGAAGCTTTGAAAATTTCCCAGTTTTCCGGCCAAAATTCCCAGATTCCGGCGACGGCGGCCGGCGGCGCCAGCGACTGGAAAATTGGCAGGGATGATCGGCGCTGACGTCAGCGATGACGTCAGCAAACCGGGTCAGACCGGCCTTGCTGACGTCAGCGAACCGGTTCAGACCGGCACTGACCGGCTCGGCTGAGCCGCGCGTGAGCCGCCCCTGGGCTGCGCGTGGAGCCGCGACTCCCGATCTTTGAGCCGCGCGTGAGGGCGCGTGGGAGGTCCTTTTTCGATTCTATTTTCACGGGGCGACTCGTGACGACGTGTACTACCTCGGGGTAGTACGCACGATAATTTTTTAGGTGTTTTAAACCTCCTGGTTGAGCAAACAAGGGATAGGTGTAATTAATTAGTTATTTAGTAACCTTTATGAGTTTAATCATTATTACTGTGATATCTCACATAGGTGAGACCTATCCAGAGGATTACCGGGGCTACCTAGGACCGGGGGGCTACGACCCGGCTACCTACAGGTGAGTGAGTGGGTCTTTGTTTTGATAAATATATATATATACGTATGGTTTTCAATGCTTTCTTCAAACTGTTAGCATAATTCATATCATATACGATTGTTGGAGGTAGAACATTCGTATTATATTGCCATACATGTTTTATACTGTTGCTCATCAGTAGATGTATACACCCCAGGTATTAGTACTCAGTCTTGTGGCCAGGACTAGCCTTGACGTTTGGAGTAGTCACTACCAGTACTGTTACGCAGCTTTGGATCCATTGTAGGTACTAGCCTGTTCTAGGTTGCACTAGGCAACTCGAACTTGTGTGACTGCACTTTGTGCACCAGCGCTTAGCGTTAGACTCGCGTCATTGTAGTACTCAGCGTATTACTTTTATACCTAGCCTGTTCCTTGTGGTTTAGCCACTTGGACTTGTGTGTTTACATATGGGTGAGCATGTCAGTAAATCATTGTCGGGGAGTACCCGTGTATTTTCTTATAGTATTTTGAGGTTCATGCCTGAGGGTATGACGTATTTTCTCAAACTATACTTGTTTTCAGTGAGGGGTTAGTAGACTTTTGAAAACAACGGGTTTATCAAACTTTGCTTTTTGACCCACTCACCGTTTTATGTTTTGCGCCCCTCCAGGATTAGTTGACTTGGAGCTTGTGACGTCGAGACGCGGAGGTATGACAATGTAGGGGTTCTCTACTCTTGTAATTAAATTTGTATCCCATACTTTGATCTTTGTCTTTATTCAATTCAATTTCCTTTATTCTTTATTTCATTCTTAAATTTTCTAATTGGCTTTCGTCACCTAACACGTGTCGCCCAGCACCTCCTGCCACCTGGCGTGTCCGGTTGCGGGGTGTGTCGTGCCCTGCCTTCAAAAGGTTGTCTTGGAACCTTAGTAGATACATTTTCATTCCACCTAGGACAATCTTTGAGGATGTTCCAAGCATGAAATAACTTGAATTCGTGACCTTTAGGGGTATCAAGTGTCATGAATATAGCCATCGCTTTATTAATCTATATATGAAATAAATAAAGATTGATTAGTTAAAAAATGTAATTATGCACATTAAAAATATAATTATGCACATGAAAAAAATAATTTATCAAGATAAACTCACCATATCTTCTTGACTCTTTCCACTTTCAAGAACATCTTTGGCTTTATTGTAGGCCGACTTCCAACAAGTGCATTTTTTGTTGATTCTCTTAAACCGATCGTACATACCATCAAGAGTTCGTGGCTTGTCGGGCAACGGTGGGGGAGATGTGCTAAGGAACACTTCATTGACGCGAGACCAACATTCTTGAATATTTTGGTTAGTCCTGGTAGCACCATCTTCGCTAATATTGATCCATGCCTTGCACAAAGCTATATCTTCATCTTTAGACCAAGTAGGTAATTTTGTACTAATTCTTGGCATCTTGAAATTTTTTGGAAGTGGGGTAGAAGAAGAATGAAAATTTGGAAGTGGGTAGAAGAAGATTGCTAATTTAGAAGTGGGTAGAAAATGATTTAGAAATGGGTACAAGAAAAAATGAAATTTGGATGAGGAAAGGGAAGGAAATTGATTTTGTGTGGATGTATAACTAAATGAATGGGTATTTATAGAGTTTTATGGTGAAATTTTAGTTAAATATTTTTTATTAATTATTTTAGCCGTTGGATTTTAATTTGGGTCGTTGGATGATTTTTTTTACCGTTAGATTTGATATCATTTGATCACAGCCGTTGGATTACAAGTAAAAGTAAAAAACAAATGTTTGAAATCTGACCGTTGGATCAGCCAACGGTCGATTAATTTGGACTATTGATCTCCAACGGTAACATTCAAGTGGGGCGACAGCCTTGCGCCAGCCTTGCGATAGGCATGACGTCAGCAAAGCGCCAGCCTTGCGCCAGGCGCGTGTCGCGCGTCAATCTCCCCTGCGTGGCTTCCACGCGCTACTCGCCCACTCTTAACGTGGGACCCACGTGTCTTGGTCGGGCCAACTCTTTGGCCAATTTGTAGCTTCTTTTTTTTTTGGGTTACCTTGGGCCTAATTGTTGCCCATTGTTGGAGACCAAAAGCCTAAGGCCAATGGCCTAAATTTGTTGGCCTTTGGCCACCATTGGAGATGGCCTAAGGGGAGAAGAAAATGAGCAGAAGAAAAGAAAAGTGAGGGGAAAAAATTTGGGGAAAAAGAAAAGGAAGGGATTTTTCCCAAAAAAACTGGGCTACTGGATACCCCCACCACCATATTTCCATAACAGGAAATAATATTTAAACGTACGTAACGTTTTCGTTACACGACGGATTTTCGTCCCGTTTGCACTCACGCGCTCGTAGGAAAAAGTACTACAAGAATACGACAAATAAGAATTTAAAATTCATAAAGTGCTCAAACGTCCACGTAGGACTTCCACTTAACCCGTTCAAAGGCATTTTGGTAAAATTACACGCTCAGGAAATAAAATACAATAAAATTCGGGACGGGTCGTCACATATGTCGTCATTATATTATCGTTTTGTCTTCGTTATGTCATCATTATGTCGTCGATATTTGATCAATATGTCGTTGTTACTGAAAATGATCATTTATGCAAAACCAAATGTCAAAATATGTTCCTTTTATTGATGTTGTAAGATTTTTGGATGGAGATTAAAATGTGTTATGTATGTCCATGCCATGCTTCTATCTCCTAGACGCCTACATATAAACTTTTGTATAATAAATTTTGGAGGGATTTCAATCTTAAAACACACTAACTAATGAAGTGATGTGATTTTTGTAGCTCAAGTTGTTAAAGTATTCACCATTGTACCCGATATCTCATGCTTAGTCTCTTCTCTTCTAATATCGGTTGTGTACATATACACACACACACACACCCACACATATATATAGAGAGAGAGAGAGAGAATGTTATTATTTTCATATGGTGTACCTCAAGTTGTTAAAGTATTCACCATTGTACCCGATATCTCATGCTCAGTCTCTTCTCTTCTAATATCGGTTGTGTATATATATACACACACACATATATATGGAGAGAGAGAGAGAGAGAAAATGTTATTATTTTCATATGGTGTACCCTTACACAAATGCTAAAAGATTTCGCAATAAGATAAAGATATGAATTGACTTTAAAAGATTAATGAAGAAGAAAATGGTTGAAGGAGGAGAATGACTTGTATGACATATTTACACCGTTATAGTAGCGTTTTGTGTCAATTATATAAAAATGTGTAGATGAAAATTAACGCATGTCTTTGTATTATTGACACGGAAAGTTATCGCAGCGGTATCCTCGTACTATATAAGTTGCTTTTTTCAAGGAGAGCTTAATTACTAGATTAACAAAGTACCAACTTGCATTAAGATCATCTTAATAATAGGTAATAAGAAGCTTCGATTAGAATTAAGCTAGGTTATTATATGGTAGAAAGAAAGTGACATGAGCCGCGTAGTGTTTGCCACATGTCGCTAACAAGTCAAACTCTGTTTTGTTTTGGTTCAGATCGGTGCAGGCCCGGCTAGTTCCCACGTGAAAACACATTAGCTGTTTAAATCTTAGCTAATTAATTTAATCGGATATTAGCTGTTATTATAACGTCACACGCGGACATAGACACTTGGACACAACCATGTGATTTGATTAATATTGCATGGCATATGCACTAAACTATCTATGCGATGTGCTGCTTCATCAATTCAAGGGGCACACAACACGACAACAACTTACATAATGCGCGTACACTGTTACGTGACGTGACGTCTTGCTTAAGTGAAACAAGAACATACGAATAAAACTTTACATATATTTTTATTTTATTAGCACATGATACTACTGTGACAGTGTACACATACCATATAAATATTTCTCACACAACGTAGGCTTTGGTTTTCCTCACTTGGGGTTTGATTGCATTATTCGCATGCTCTAAAATGTGGCCTTGTGATCTCTACATAAACAAACGTGGCCTCATGATCTATGTTACGTAGCTAAACAACTGAGGCCTCATATGAACATTTTCTTTTAATTCAGTGAATTTTAAAGAATTCAAAGGCCCATATTTACGAGAATAACTTAAATGAAACACATAAATTGGCATCGTAATTTTGTATTGTAGTCCGGAATTTCGAACAGTGGAAGAAAATAATACATAAAAAAGCATACATGCATTATATTCAACATTATTTTAAAAAACATTATACAAAAAAAATGTTTGAGTTTCATTTATATATATTTTTAGTAATATATGTATTGTTGTGAAAACACTTGAGTTGTTAGAATTTGATACAACTCATGAAATCAATCCCAAAATTTCCGGCATCAAAATCTCAAGTATTACCTACCACTTGTGATACTTCTCTTTTGGTAAATTTGTTTATGGAAATTTTGTTGGTATTAACAGGACTAGCTAGGGGTACATCCATGTACTTAAATAAGCACTTATTGAGGTTCAAATATCGTCTTTGAATGTCATTACAGTATATTTAAGCATTAATTGGTGATTCTATTAAGCACATAAATGTATTGTAGCCAAGTCTGATATTACTTTAAGTGGGATTTTCTTATCCAACAATGTTGGGAAGAGAAATCTGAGTTAGTCATGGACACACTGGGGTGGGAGAAAAACTTATATGATACAGACACACTGTTGCTTTAACCTCTCATGCTAATAATATGATGACATGCGTAACTTATATAGTAGTTATTGTATTTAATTTTGGTGGCATTTTTAAAAAGTAAATGATAAATATACACATTTTTTTCATCATTCACAATATATACATTTTTTTTCCTTCGTACACAACTTTATTTAATTTTGTTCGTTATTGTCGTTTGATTTATTCAATTTAATGATCATAAACAAAAAATAATGTGTGAAAAATATCTCCCTTTTAAATTATTGTCCATTATTATCGTTCGATACCAATTTATATCTCAACTTGTTTAGTTAAAATATATTGTTGGTTTATTTTTTAGTAGCCAAAATATTAAAGTAAATTCCTATTATAAAAGGAAAAAAATCATTGGACCTTAAAAAGAGAAAATTGGCGGGATTGACATATAAACGGGATTTCAGACAATCAATTGTGTGGCGGGATCCACGAGTCCCCGTTCTGATTCGACCGCAGAGTAGTTTTTCCCTCCAACGTGATGACGTGCGAGAAGAATATAAATATTAAAAAATAAATAAAGAATTTTTTTTAAAAAAAAATACGGAAACTTGTCAGAAGCTATACATTTCTGATCTTCTTTCCCCCAAACCAGCACCGACGCTTCTTCAAAGTACAAAATCCCCCTAAACGCCCACCATTTCCTCCATATTTACAATCCTAACCTCCTCCAAAGTACAAAATCCTGAAGGCTGAAGACAGCCTCAAACGCTCCAGTTTCCCCCGATCGACCTTCCGGTTCAACTCGGGCGAGTCAGAATGCTGGACCGGTGCTTAGGGCCTCGCCGGGCCCGCCAGATCCAGAGGACTTTGCGGCACGGAACGGTGACGTTTCTGTGCTTGTTCTTAACCGTCGTCGTCCTGCGCGGCACAATCGGGGCCGGGAAGTTCGGAACGCCAGAGCAGGACTTTAACGACATCCGCGAGCGCTTCTACACGCACAACCGGCGCGTGGAGCCCCACCGAGTGCTCAAGGAAGCCACCCCCGAAACCAACAAAAACGACGCCGACCAGGCCGGCCAGTCCAACAACTACGCCGAGTTCGACATATCCAAAATCCTCAAAGATGAACCGGAAACCGACGACGAGAAGCGGGACCCGAACCAGCCCTACAGTCTCGGCCCCAAAATATCGGACTGGAACGGGCAGAGATCCGATTGGCTGAAGAAAAATCCGGGTTTCCCCAATTTTCTCGGACCCAACAAGCCCCGGGTCCTGCTCGTAACCGGGTCGTCTCCCAAACCGTGCGAAAACCCTGTCGGCGACCACTACCTATTGAAATCGATCAAGAACAAAATCGACTACTGCCGCCTCCACGGGATCGAGATCTTTTACAATTTTGCCCTTCTGGACGCGGAAATGGCCGGGTTTTGGGCCAAGCTGCCGCTGATCCGGAAGCTCCTTTTGTCCCACCCGGAGGTGGAGTTCCTCTGGTGGATGGATTCCGACGCCATGTTCACCGACATGGCATTCGAGGTCCCCTGGGAGCGATACAAGGATCACAATTTCGTTATGCACGGATGGAACGAGATGGTGTACGATGAGAAGAACTGGATCGGGTTGAACACCGGGTCGTTCCTGCTCAGAAATTGCCAGTGGTCGCTCGACATGCTGGACGTCTGGGCGCCGATGGGTCCGAAGGGGAAGATCCGGGACGAGGCGGGTAAGGTCCTGACCCGGGAGCTCAAAGGCCGGCCTGTTTTCGAGGCCGACGATCAGTCCGCCATGGTTTATATATTAGCGAAAGGGAGGGACACTTGGGGGGAGAAGGTGTACTTGGAAAGCGGGTATTATCTCCACGGATATTGGGGGATTCTGGTGGACAAATACGAGGAGATGATCGAGAACCACCACCCGGGGCTGGGCGACGACCGGTGGCCGCTGGTGACGCATTTCGTCGGGTGCAAGCCGTGCGGGAAGTTCGGGGATTATCCGGTGGAGCGGTGCTTGAAGCAGATGGACCGGGCGTACAATTTTGGGGATAATCAGGTGTTGCAGATGTACGGGTTCGAGCATAAGTCGCTGGGGAGTAGGAGAGTGAAGAGGGTTAGAAATGAGAGTAGTAATCCGCTGGAGGTGAAGGATAAGCTTGGATTGCTGCACCCTGCTTTCAAAGCGATCAAGCCATCATCATCTTCCTGATTTATTTTTTTCCTTTTTTGATTTTTAATTTATTTGTTGGGATTAAGGTAATAATACTGTCAATTTGTAATTCACTTGTGATGTTTTTTTGTTAATGATTTTGTGTTAGAAGGAATATTAAACTTCAACATTTAGTATTTGATTCTTGGGTTATTGGAAGACATGCATATGCCATAGATTGAGTTCGTCCTTGCTCTTTAGAGTGTTGAGTTTTTAGACAGTTATTAGGCGGTGTATTCAATTGGGATTTGTAATGTTATTTGAGTTTTTAATGGATACAAACGCATATACGAGAAATTTGTACATAACTTTTGGTATAAATTTACAAATTTTTCTTACATGCATTTGTAATACTCATGAAAAACATAAACTTAAATTGTCATTAACGCATGTTAATGCACAAATTTATTGAAACAATCTATCATTTCTTAGTATCACTTAAAGTTAAAGTCCTCTCTTTGAAAAATTCAACGTGCACTTTGTGAGATACTCTCATCATACCTTCTCACATGGTGAGTCTGTTGAGTCTAACCCGTCTTAAGTTTTTTTGGTGATATGAAAGTAAGTGTGGTTGTTGAGTTTGACATACGAACGAACAATCTACACTGATACTATGTAGAAATACGAACATTCAGTATAATATCAAATGACAATATCCAACATGGAATGCTCTCAACAACATTTTATAGATGTTCCGTCAATTTAAAATTGTGGGATTTTTTAGTATGTACCAATGTATTCTATACACTGAAACTTTACTCATTAAATTTTTCGTTGATAAACTAATGACCAAAACATAACGGCTAAAATTCCGGTGTTATACTTAAATTCTTGGGCTCGTGTTCCCAACCCAGCCCAACACAGTGTATTGTATAAGTTAGTAATGGTGGGTCCAGCCCAAGGACTCCCCACTAACAAAAGAAGATCTCAAAAGCAAAAGAATGGAAGCCGTTAAATTTGGGCCAAACCCAACCGTTAAATCCCCGAGCAAGCAAGTGAAACCCCACTTCTCCTTCCCCTGGGTCCCACAACCGAATCCAACACTCGCAGCACCTCACCGCACCACCAACACATTGAACACGTCAGCACATGTCCCCGTTGGAACCTTTCACTGTAGAGTGTTTGTGAACTCAACTCTCCTCATAGCTCGCTCTCTCACTATAAAACCCCAACAGCTGTTCTCTCTCTCTTGTTTCTCTCTGGCGGCTCTCCAGATTCTCCAACCCCTTCCTTCCTTCATTCACTTTCTCTCTCTAAACAAACCCTAATTTTCTCACTCCTCCACCACTGTCTTCGAATAAACAGTCGCTGCTTTTCCTTTTTTCCTTTTTTTTTTCGTTGTTTTTTTTAATTATTTAATTTAATAAATATTTCGATTGAGGTTGGAGAAGGCGATAATGGAGGGCTCGGTAGCAGCAGCAGCGAAGAAGCAGCAGGAGTTTGCTCTGGCCTCCGCCTCCGAGCTCGCTTCGTCGTCGTCTTCTTCTACTCTGGCGCCGGCGGTGGCTCGGTTCAGCGCCGAAGGCGGAGTTGCAGAGCTTCGGTTTCACCAGGAGGCTGAGTCCGATGCTCCTCTCAATGTCGATCTCCAAACTGCTAAGGTTTGCTTCTCTTGTTTGGAGTATGCTGTTTTAGTTTAGCCGTGTAAATTAAGAAGTATTTAGTTTCTGTTTGGTTGCCGAGAAAGTGAAGGAAAATAAAATCACATGAAAAAGAAAAAGAAAATCTAGTTAATAACAGTTTACTCTTTATGTGCTGTGTGCTTTACTGCTTTGAAGATTTAATTATGCATAATATTTGATACAATGTTATAACTAAGTTTGTTGTTTGATTTTGGTATGTGTTTTTCTGTCCGCAGCTATTCAAGTTAGGTCCGGTGCAGTCTGTTTGCATAACGGAAGGTTCTGATACCGACAAAGAGGTAACTGAAATAATTTATCTTTACGCGTTTGCGTTTTGATGATTTTACTTTGCAAACTTTTACAGTGCCAAATACGTATTATAGCGGATTTTCACCTTGATTAACTCCTTTGGAAATATTGCCTGAATGGTATTTCTTTCCCGTATTTCAAATACTTCGTACAGTGCCAAATAAGTTATTGGGTGTTCTTTTAATGGTTTATTGTACTTTTTTGTGCAATATTGTACGTTGATTATACTTTTGGGTGCAATGTTGTTATACGTTTCATTAAATTTCTGTCAGATGTTTGTTTCTTTTAACATTACTTCTTTTGAACCAGAGATTGTATTCAAGAGGAGTCACTATCCATTTTAATAACGAGGAGGAGAGTGGAGCCTTCCATCATGCATTTGAGCAATGGAAGAAGGACCTTGTTGATCAAGGTGCTGTTCCGGAAGTTTACTTACGACTGTTTTAATGTATTTCTTTTGTTTATGGGTTAATTGACCGAAGAAGTACTAGATAAATATCATTGCGACAGAGCTATTCTGTTGTAATATGATTTAAATATGTCTTACTAGTCATTCCATGCAGTGTTACATGATTGTCAATTGATCGGCTTTTGTTTACTCTTGCAGGAGAAAAGTTACCAAATGGAGAGCTATCATCTACTAAAAGCAAGTTTGACGACAAAATAGAGCCATCTTCTGCTAAAATGTATTTCCATTACTATGGACAATTGCTACATCAACAGAACATGTTACAAGATTATGTTAGGACAGGTTAGTTCACAAGCTAAACTCTTCTTGTTCATTTTCAACGTCACGTTTCTTTTATTTTGGAGTTGAGACGTATTCTTGAGCTTCAGAATCCATATTGTAAGTTTACACTAAATTTATTAGTTTCCACTAAAAATATGCTATGAGTTGATGTTGAATATGTTAGTGATGCCCTATTTATCTTCTTCAGGAACCTATTATGCTGCAGTCATAGAAAATCGTGTGGATTTTAATGGTCGTGTGGTTGTTGATGTTGGTGCCGGTAGTGGTATTTTGTCATTATTTGCTGCTCAGGTACACTCTGCTCTTTGAGCAATTAAGATTATGTATCGTGATCTTGCATATTTTGTTCTGGCATACTTCTTCCTCTTCTTTTTAACAATCTTCTATTTCTTCTCTTCCCCATATAGGCTGGTGCTAAACATGTTTATGCTGTGGAAGCATCTGAAATGGCAGAATATGCACGCAAGCTAATAGCAGGGAACCCTTCACTGGGTCAGAGGATAACTGTGAGACTTCTGATGTCATTTTTGACTCTTTTGTCCTTTTTGTTCTTCATTTCTGTCCTCTAATGGGACCATTTGCCATCTACATATAGGTAATCAAAGGTAAAGTTGAGGATGTTGAATTGCCTGAGAAAGCAGATATCCTTATCTCGGAGCCAATGGGTAAGCCTTTATATTTTTGCTTTAGACATTCACAAGGATATGTTGCCCTGCTCTTCTTGATGTTAAACTCATATTTCTTCACCTTTGCTATCATTCTATTTCGGCAACATCTGCTCCACTGAGACTAAACCTAACATAAAATTTTCTTTGTCATGGCTTTAGGCACTTTGTTAATTAATGAAAGAATGCTGGAAACCTATGTGATTGCAAGAGATCGGTTTCTTCAGCCAGATGGGAAAATGTTCCCCACATTGGGAAGGTAATTTATCCTTTGAATTTCTTTTATGTTTTGTTTTCTGGCATCTCTTGTTTACATTATTTTACCTGTATCATGGGACACTGAGAAAAAATATTTTACTTCTCTGATATGTGTGTGTGTGTGTGTGTGTGTGTGTGTGTGTGTGTATTAGACTATTAGTTCAGATCAGGATTACTTAGGTAAGTGCTGCAGTTATTTAGTTACTAGTCATGATAAGATAGTGTGTGTTATTAAATCCATGTGCCCACATCAAAAATATCAACTCTGGGTTAACCAAAAAAAAGATGTCAGCTTCGGAATATTTACCTTTTTTTCTTAGACAAAAAGTGGGTTCCCAGCAGTAAAATTATATTAGTTCAGATCAGGATTACTTAGTTAATTGTCGCAGTTATTTAGTTACTAGTCATGATAAAATATTCTATATCTTATTACCCACATGTTGCCTGGCCACTTTATTTTTCTCTTAGGTTTGGTGATGCTACGTTAGATCTTTCATTTCATTTGCTTGTGGTCCTAGTGTATATTGATTACTATTAGTACCTATTCAAAATCGTTATATCTTTTACGTCTGTTTTTCTCATCAATTCAAGTTGATTACTTCCGCAGGATTCACATGGCACCTTTCAGTGATGAATATTTGTTTGTTGAAATTGCAAATAAGGTGCGTATGTCGTCATCATTTTCCCTTCATTTATGTAAGGAATGACATTATGCATGGATAACCATTCAGAAACTACAATGCAGCTGATCTAAAAGTTCTATTAGATTGGTGTTGTAAACGTTTCGTGCAATCAGTTTCCTCCTTTGTTTGATGTATATTAATATTTTTGTTTTGCATACATACAGGCCCTCTTCTGGCAGCAACAAAATTATTATGGTGTTGATTTGCAACCATTGTACGGATCTGCATTCCAGGGATATTTTTCACAGGTCTAATATTTCTTATACATTCCTAAAAAAATATTGCATTACCAAAGCTTATTGTCTGCAACTGATATTATGTGCGCACATTGAGATATCGCTCTGGTTTTGCAACCGTGATTCACATGTCTAGGGTAAATAAGGTCTCGAGTAATTGAAGTTTATCTTTTTTTAGATTTACTTTTGAAATTTGTTATTTGAAAATTTTGTTGTAGGATTTCCTGGTATCTTCCTGTTTCCTATTCCATGAAATTAGGCTTTTGAAGCAAAGCGGATTTTGAAATGAACATTGCCTTTGGTTTTTTTCTGAGAGAAAACAAAGTGTTCTCTTAGGGGGCGTTTGTTGCACGAGATAGGCTTGTTTTGGACCAATTGTAGGGACTGGTCTGGACGCATTTTAAATGGCTTAAAATAAGCCCTGTTAGTGGTGGTGTAATGCTAATTAATCCAGTTCTTAAATAGCACCTAGTTTGGCCCATTTTAAATTGGCGTTTTTGTCCGGTTAAACACACCTTAGAGGACAAACCAAATCAAACTTGACATGTTTCCCTGTGCAACTCATAGTGAAGAGCATGCGAAGAGTTTAACCAGATCAGAAAGAACGGGAGATGGGGTTGAGCTCAAAGGTCTTGTGAAATAAGGGGTAGCTACAACCCTATGCCATCATAATTAAAGTACATTGTTCCTTTTTAGTTGATTGGTATACTTTTATTGATTTGCTTAGGCCTTTGAGCTCGGGTTTACGCATCTCTGAAATGAAAAAAAGGAAAAGAATTGGACTATGACGCATCAATATTTGTATTTTCCAAATCCCTTGGATCAAAATGGCTGAATTGCCTTGTTGAGTGATCATTTAGCACTTCCAGGTTCTAAGATTATGTCTACAAAACGTTTGATTGGTGGTTGTTTTGGTTGCTAAGACTTGGTGATGTGCTGAGTTATTCTGTTTTATTCTGGTACAGCCTGTGGTAGATGCTTTTGATCCAAGATTACTGGTGGCTCCTTCAATGTCTCATGTGATTGACTTTACCAAAATAAGTGAAGAGGACTTGTATGAAATTGATATACCACTACGGTTTACAGCTAATGTAGGCACTAGAGTGCATGGTTTAGCATGCTGGTTCGATGTCTTGTTTGATGGGAGGTAATCATCTGAATCAATGATCTTGTGGAATCAATATAATCTTCTGCATTTCATTTACGATGCAAATTTGTGGGTCTCATAACTGCTTTCACATTGCTTATTTACAGTACCGTACAAAGGTGGCTTACCACCGCGCCTGGTGCACCAACCACCCATTGGTACCAATTACGTTGCGTTCTCTCTCAGCCAATTTATGTGATGGCGGGACAAGAAATCACTGGCCGACTCCACATGGTTGCCCACAATGCTCAAAGTTACACAATATATCTCACATTGGCAGGTCAGTGTCTAATTTAACACTTGTTTTGGCTTCTGATTTCTTTTTCCGGTTTTCTAACGAGTTACGGTTTCACTCCAGCTAAAATGTGGGGTCCTGGTGCTGAACAAGGAGGAATAATTCAACAATCTTCTTGTAAACTTGATCTCAAAGAGCCCTACTATAGAATGTCCCAACCACAAGCCTACACAATTACCCAAGATCAGCAACCACATCAACAAATACAGATGCAGGTAAGGGCTATCACCGTCAACTGGACCCTATTCTTCTGATTTATTTGAAGTATTGTTTTTCGGGTCAAAGCATAATGATTAATTAAAATCACCAGGACCTCTAGGAGCAACAAAAAAATGTATACATACCAGGTTTTGTCCTGCAATTGTATACTAGAAAAATGCCGTTGCTCTGCCCGTCAAGAGCGTATACTAACTTGGTTTATGTTGCCACAGGATATACCCATTCACTCCCATGATTTGGACGATTCTGAATTTATTCCACAACAACCCTCACCAACTTCAGGCTCAAAGATCTTACTGGAAGAATTTGCCAAATCCGCGGGGGCTTGGAAGAACATTTGATCTCTGTTTGTTTGTAACATAAACTGTTTTACTCTAGCAAGTGCTAGGGTTCCCTGTTAGTCGTCCACCACTTCCCGTTTAAATGGTCTCTCACTTCCTCCATGTCTTAGGGTTTAACCCCTGTAAATTAGATATTCATTTGAGTGGTTTGTGCAGCAGATTTATGCAATTTTATCTTGATTTCACAAGCTTATCAACAAGACTCGGTCCCTTGCAAAAGTATTTTCTAGGTCATCGACCACCTGCAAATACGCTTCTCATGTCAATTTGAAAGGCCAAGGCACCAGGAATGACACCGTTGTGAGTGTACCCGAATGTCTTATGTTTCAAGAGACGAGTTGAAGGCTCGGACAACCTGTGGTAAGCTTTGTTCCTCTATCCATTATGGTTGCGGTTCCAAACATTACTTGTTCAACGTTAGGTTGTATGCTCAACCCTGAAAGTAAGGGATTGGCTCGACTGATTTTGTCAAAAGAAAATCTTTGAAATGGCTACGTCGCCACCCGGCGGTTTTCAGTTTTCCGGCATCCAAAGGGTCGGCTCCCTGAATGTTATACAAAGTGTTGAGAGTGAATCCCACATTGATGGGAGAAGGAACCTTGCATGAACTTATAATTAAGTTAGGCTACTCCCCATGTTGCCAATTGGTTTTACGGTGGAACCTCAACTTTCTTCAGTTAGGTCATAGACATTTCGAGGTATTTTTTGCATTACACACAGAATGCAGGGCATAGTTTCCAATTTTTCTTCTATGGTACTTACTACTGAGTGATTGGGAAAATTAACGATTAGATCTTGCATATATGGATCTAATGGATCTTTGTAATGGTTAGATCTTGCATAAAACCCGTACCATTATAGTTGGACCCCATAGTTTCTTAAAAAAAAAGTTGGGAAATTTCCATATAACACTTTGATTATTGTATTGGTTGAAATATTCGTCAAAATCTTCAATTGATGCTCTGTACAAATGAAGCTCTAAGTAATATGCTGTACAAAAGCCACTTGTCTGCTCAACCCGAAAAGAAAGGGAATCGGAGCAAATATCGTACTGCCGGAATACACTACTTAGAGAACAAATCAACTTGTGGTGAATAATTCTTATTCGTATCGAATCGACTTAAGTTGGTCAGAACGTTTTCGCTCTTGCAGTTGTATATATCAACTGACCACAGCTACAGCTGGAGATTGAGACTGTTGAATATCAACCACATTATAACAGCGGCTGCAAAGGGTGTTGTGCTCTGGAAAGGAACCAACTTGAGGTGAATAATTCCAGCATCTTTCGCACTTCAAGCCCTCGGCACGAGACACTCCAATCCAGACTTTGATGTTTTCTTCGATGAGGTACTCTCCTTTGTGGGGTATATTTGCAATCAGCTCATCCTCCAAGGACGGAAGAACCTCTGCCTGCAAGCATATAAACATCAATATACTGATATGCCTCTGGCAAATGAAAGTCGGTACTAAGTGATAAGGAATTTGAACTTACCTGAGATGTTATGAATATCCGATGCAATGTGTCTGCATCGTTGTTGGCCACAGACATTTCAACTAATCTGGAGGCCAGGCTGGAATCAGAAGTGTGGAGGTAGACCTTGGCATCTAAACTAGAACCGATTAGCTTTTCCGTACGAGCAACCTCCAGGACTTTATTCACCTCAGTTCTCAACTGGTCGCAAAAGCACAAGCATTAGAAACAAATGAAAAACATTGAGACGGATAACAACGTGACACGTTTTTCCAATGTTCTAAGAACCTTCTTCTAACATAAGAATCTAGATTTATCTGCATTATTTCACAGGTATATATTGCCAGGAAAAGGAAAATAAACAAGAACATCAAAGTTTATGATATCGATTATTTTTTTGACACAAAACCAATAGACACTGTAGTTTAAATTTTCCAAGAAGGTTTCTCCTTGATCAACTCAGTTGTAATATAGCACAAGAACGTGCACGGCACAAGTCCCAGATTGTACTAATGTGTGAACATTAAACAGAATGGTGATTACCTCAAGAACTTTTTCCCAGAAATCAGTTTCCTCTTTCGAAAGAGAGAGCCATGTTTTGTTCAAAGCTGGCCATCTTGATTCAAAAACAAATTCAGCAGCAGAGCCATCTTCGTCAGTGTACTGGAACGGAAGGTTTTGCCATACATCTTCAGCCAAATGAGGTAATATTGGAGCAATCACTCTCACTACAGAAAGGAGAAGTGCTGCAAGAACTGTTTGACAACTTCTCCTAGTAAAACTTGTTGTGCCCCTGAAAACGATAAACAATGCTTCATCACTAATTCTGGGACTAAAATTACAAGATCGCAAGCCCCAACGTTTGAAGTTTAGAGATGAGCGAGTCTACAGAAAAATGAAAACTTGCAATGTAAAAGCACATGAACATCATGATGAGGGTGATAGAATGAGGATACAGGAGTTATGTACATGCATAGAAACTAGTAGATTGAGAAGGGGAAGAATTACCCAACATAAAGGCGATCTTTGGCGACATCAAAGTAGAAATTTGACAGGTCAACAACAACAAACCGCTGTATGATCTGAACACAAGAAGAATGTTAATTAGATAGTTGCATGGAAAAGTTCTCCAGCTAACTACGGCTATGCTTTTTTTAAATGATTTTCCAATGGCTCAGTTTGCCGTACACTAACTCTTTTTCTTCAAATGTGGTTTATGTACCAAATACACAACATAATTGTACGTTGCTTCTATGAATTAACACAATCTCAGTTTCAGTAAGTCTCTGAGATTTATCCTTTCTCATTCAACTCCCACTTTTCAGAGAGAGATGATCTAAAGTTGCTACATCCGTGAGCATATATTTCTAGGAGCCATTTGGAGAAACAAAACCTCACTTACAATGCTATCATCTAATTGAGCATAAAATTCTACACTGTAAACAGAATGTCAGAAATATAACTAAATCAAATCAACAGGATTAAGAAAAAACTTCACCTGAAATATCTTAAAGAACTGGTAGTTTTCATAGCACTCTCTACTGTTCATCACAAAACTTTCAAGCTGAAACAGTGCGTACTGATCAATCATGGGAAGATCGTGGTATGAGATAGCATTATCAGCCTGCCAACAGGATGTAGTTATAGGTAAGTAAAAACATTAACTTACAAAAGGAAGCAATAAAAAGTTTGTAAACATGAGTTTGCATGTCCATCAATCTGTTTATGCGGGATTGAGAGATTTTGGGAGAGAGAGGACGGCGGGATGAAATCAATTTAGCCAGCAAGAGGTAGTAAAGATTTTTGTTGGGTGTGACTTATGAACTTAAAAGTTATTGTGAATGTTAAACATACATTCCAATCATGAAGATTTCCCAAAAGGTATCTCAACGTTCCTCGCATCTTCCTATATATATCTGACATTTGACGGAGAATTTGAGGGCCAATTGTTACATCGCCTGTATAATCTACACTAGAAACCCAGAGACGCAGGACATCGGCTCCATAGCCATCCTGCCAACAGAGAAACAAGACTTTAGTATCCAGGTATTGTTGGAGATTGGTTCAGGTGATAATTGAGTAGGCTCAAATTTACACTACAACAAACACTGACCTTTTGGTTCTTCCCTCCTTCAATCACAGTTCGTGGATCTACAACGTTACCCAAAGATTTGCTCATTTTTAAACCTTTCTCATCCAATACAAATCCATGTGTAATAACACTGGAATATGGAGCCTTTCCTGTATCAAAGAAAAATAACAGATTCATGTAGTCACTCTTTGAAATAAATACTTCTCTGTAAATTGAAATCAGCCTCCGTGGCTTATAATCCATACACAAGAATGAACATCTGCATATAAACAAGTATATACTAGCATTACTGAAACTATATAAATTATACCATTTCCCTCTATGTTCAACTACTGTAGTTAGAGACTAAAGACTACAATGCAGCAGTCAAGATATAATTCCAAATATCTAACCTCGCAACCAATCTAAGTCTGTTTTGCATTCCCAATGTACTATTCTTATTCAGCTATGATGTCAAAACTTAAAGTGCAAGTGCAAGGGCTATGAAGATAATGCAATGGAAGGATTAGCGTGGCCTTTTAACTATATTTATCCTACATAAATCGTGTACAAAAAAATAATCGCACATGTTACCTACAACATATGCGACTCTTTTTTCCGTCAAAGACTCAAAACTAACTGCTTTACATAACAGTACAAACCACATTAGGTATGGGCGACAGGAAGAACCACAGGATGTTTAATTGTCTTAAATAACCAACAGGACTTCCAATGCAAATGTGTATATGACTCCTCCCTAAAATTAAGTAATGCACACATGCACTATTTACAAACAATAGAAAAAAAATCATCATCTCTTTTTATTTTTAAGAAAACCAGATTCAAGGTTATATTGCATAGTGAAGATAAACGAACATGTCCAGATTCTCATTACCTTTGGTAGCAATACTTGTTAGCAAAGAACTCTGGAACCACCCACGATGCTGATCCATACCTTCAAGGTACAAATCTGCAGGAAGACTACGGCTATTTCTTTTCCCCAACACTGCAGCCCAAGAAGAGCCTGAAATAGAACGTAACCATTTACTTAAATCCATGTAAAGAAACATCAAAGATTAAATTACAGAACTGAAAAAGTTAGATGCAGTTATGTACATGCATCCAAAGTAGTAAACACTCACTGATCCTATATATAATATGGTAAGCGAAAAGACAAAAGTCAATTATGTTCTGGAATAGGCCAGGCAACTATACAACAGAACCAACAACTAACCACTATATGTAGCACATATCAACAAAACAGTCAATTATGTTTCAAGCAAACAAGTATAACTACATAAAAATGACCGTGGAGATACAAATGAAGTGATATACAAAATGAGATCCCCTTCTTTAAGGAAAACAAAATTATCAATGATGAAATTATCTATCTATATTCATGTTATTAACGAGCAATAGAGAATATTCTTATATAGCAGTGCAAGGTAGAGCTGACAAAGGTTAAAATATTACTGTATTAATACCTGAATCAAACCATACATCCATTGTATCAGTCCCCTTTTCGTATTCAGATGCTTTATCACGATATTTATCAGGGAGAAGATCCTCCACCTTCATGTACCACCACGCATCACTACCCTTTTCGGATATTATAGCTGCGAAAATAGATGACTGAAAGAATCAAACTTTAATCTATTAAATGCACCATTCATCTTTAAAATAATTAAAAGTAGGCTAATCAGTTGAGCAATCTTTGAATATATGGATATTTGATCAACTGATCTATCTAGCTAACTTATATGTACTAAAAGCACATAAATACACACTCGTGTGTGCACAGATAGACGGACATGCATTAGCAAAAGTGAGAAAACCCTCATATCATATGCAGTTAGAGATATCCCCAACTAATGCTTAAACTTACAGCAAATATTAACTTCTTTAAGATCTCAATAAGACAGTAATTTTAGAAATAAGTAGACAGAACGCGGTAGTGTAAATTTAAATGGCTCTTACACTTGATATGCTCAATGGTCTCTTCATTCATTAGAGGTTCCTTTGACTGCACATGATAAAAGACTGGAATTGGAACACCCCATGTCCTCTGCCGCGATATACACCAGTCAGAGCGGCTAGAAGTCATTGCAGATATTCTGTTTTCTGCCTGAACAAACAATGGTCATGCAAACTAATGTAAATCCAAACATATAACTAATAATTAATCCTACAACTTATAAAATCAGTGTTTTTTCCCCAAAACTCCTAGAAAAACATAATCTATAGGCTTCACAATTCCAAGCTCATTTTCCATCGGGCAGGCAGAACTGGACAGATTATTAAGTTTAATGAAGACAAATTGGGTTACTTGTCCTAAATATGAGTGAAACATTAATTAAACGTAGTGTAAGTTGAGGAAATGCAATTGAAGATGTCATATCAGTACTGGGAAACTCTGCAAAAACAAGGATTCAAATTCTGCTAAATGATGAAGCAATATTGAATAGCAAGAACAAGCTTGCAAAGGGCACAATTAATTATGTAAGAGTCCGAGATAACTAATATAACCTCATTATTCAAACAATAGAAAAAGTCATACAAGAGTAGTTCACAATGCCATCCTGACCAATACCTTAGGTGGAATCCATTTCACATGACCAATTGCATCCATAACAGCCTCGCGAAACCCTTCTACTGATGCAAACCATTGCTCAGTTGCCCTAAATATTGTAGGCTTTTTTGTTCTCCAATCATATGGATACTTATGTTCTGCATAACAGAAGGAAGAGCTTGTCACTGACTCAGCTTGCTACAACTGAAAGAAACAAATAATAAGAAAGTTCCCTGATCATCCACTCAAGGGGAAGGAACGAAACTTACGGTAGGATTCTTCCATGATAATTGATAATTGTTCATCTAAGTATTTCACAACCGCAATATTACCATCTGCAAGTACATCAAGCCCACAAAACTTTCCAGCTTCTTCAGTGAACTTTCCATCATCATCTACAGGAGAAAGCATAGGCAGTCCGTACTTCTGGCCAGTGACATAATCCTCCTGACCATGTCCAGGAGCTGTATGGACCAGTCCTGTTCCTGATTCCGTTGTAATATAATCTCCTCCAATGACAACCGGGCATTCCCTATTAAATACCGGATGGACATACCTGAAACAAAAGTTAGAAACCACACCTCAGTCAATAGTTTTCAGTTTCACCTGTGATGGAAAAAAGGGAGTTAATTATGTTAAATAAATACATCTTCTTCATAGGTATCTTTTGAAATCCGTAACCTGCAGTTTTCAAGATCTGAACCCGACACCCTTTTCCTAACGACAAGCTTCACACCCCATTTTGCTTCTAACGCTGGCACAAGATCTGAAGCAACAATAAGGAAAGGCTTCTTTTCTTCCTTCAAAAGATTTCCAAGCCTTCCCTTTTTGTTTCCATCAGATAAAGAATCTTCTGGGAGTGACTGGACTTCAACAATGGCATACTTAAGCTTGGCATTCACTGCAACCGCTGTGAAATGAAACAGGGAGAGTAAAATTATTAATTGGATGATCAAGGAAGTTGCTTATATCTAGAAATGAGAATGCTTAATTGTGTAGGAAAATACATATTAATTCATACCAATTACCAGCAAGATGAGAATCCTTAATTGTGTAGCAAGTTATATTAAGGCAATGATTTGAATGGTACATTCTCGAGATCAATAAAAATGAAAAATAAACTAATATAATGCGTAAAAACTGGAGAAAAACACTGAAGTATATGCTGCTACCAATATTTTAGCAATTTGGAAAAGGCAGCAAAGAAACTCACCAGCATTGGCTGGAATAGTCCAGGGAGTAGTTGTCCAAATGGCCAAGCACACATCTGGGAAATACTCATTTAATAGGCCACCTGAAGTTGGAGAGGGACTGACCAATTTGAAAATGGCGTATATGCTTCTCGAAACATGCCCCTCCGGATACTGCATATAAAAGTTTCAGTCAAGTAAATCGGAAATATACCAATACAATGAAAGAAAACAAAATGAGATAATACATGAAAAGTGACATCCTTTTACAAAAGTCTAGCAAGAAAAGTGACATCCTTATACAGAAGGATGGAAAAAAATGTGTGGAAGGAATGCATGATGGAATCTATGCTTCTATACCAGATCTATGAGATTAATTAAGTGGAAAATCTTGAAAAGCATATGAACCTTTTTCTTTGGATACATCAAACACATTTAATCATTTATACATAGATATGAACATGAAATAGAGCACAATCTGGTCAGAATTCGAAACTATTCAGAAGCTCCACAAAGTAACAAACTGCACATGTCATAGCGATGACATTTCTACATTATGTTAAGCAGATAAGAATGAAGGAACATCTTGAACAGTATATTTACCTCCAACTCAGCCTCTGCAAGAGCAGTTCGTGATGAGGGGCTCCAGTGAACTGGTTTCCTGCCTCTGTAGATAAAACCTTGAAGGACCATCTGGCCAAACACTTCTATCTAGGGAATGATATGACACAAATGAAACAAACGTATACTGACTGAACCACATATAAGATCAATATTCTTAACTAGAATGATGAGCAAGTTTAGGCCTCTTTTCATATATTGCATTTCTTTCTTTGAGGTGATACATATATTTCATTTCTCTTTTTAATGTTTGTTAGACAAAAAAGAATGATATCTGAAGTCCACTAGTAGCAATTTTTACCACAGTATAGGATTGATGACCATCTTCTAGAGGTTACATTCAGTTTAAATTGTCTACAAATAAAGCATGAGCAATTGTAACTACCTGAGCAGCTTCATATTCTGGATCAAGAGTTAGGTAGGGATTATTCCAGTCTGCCCACACTCCATAACGCTGCATTCAGATGAAACAATTAATGTTTAAGATTATTCCAAGCAGAGGATTCCAATCTGATTAAATACTAAATCCTTTTTTTTTCTGCCCGAAATGAAAAGTCAACATCCTAACAACATAACTGAATTGCAAATTAGACCTGAAAAGTCTAGAAATTCATCTGCAAAGAATCACTCTTATAGAGCCAAGACAAACAATTAATGTGAGGCGATAAAGGGTATTTACCTTAAATGATTCCATCTGAGTTTTAACAGTTTGCTTGGCAAATTTAGCTGCCTTTGCTCTCAACTTTATTGGTGTTAGATCCTTTCGAGCAGCTTGATCAAGTGATTGCAGAACTGAAATGATTGAAATAATGCCGAAGTTAACCAGTACATTCACCGAGGAAAATAAACCTAGTGTACTTAAACTGGATCTCTACTTCTCTATTAAAAAAAAACCCTTGATTTCTACCAATTAAGGCCACTTTAGGAGAAACAGAGAGGATTTTATAGAACGCTTCAACTTATTTTACCTCTGAAAATGGTTTTCATGGTACAGAAATGAATACAGTCGAAACAATACTTGCCTTTCAACTCAATTGGTAAGCCATGACAATCCCAACCAGGCACATAATGAACTTTATAATTTTGAAGAAGCTGCCCACAGAAAAAGAATACAGGAATGAACTTTACTTATTTTTGTGAAAGGGTCATCGAGCTTTGACAGCCAATTGAATGTAGCTAAGTTTGCTATGTATAAAGAGGATAGGAGCTGGGTTTATGTAACTAAAGCTGTTTTGTTTTATTTCTTTTAGTATGTTATGAGCACAGTCATCAAAATATTAGTTAAATAAATCACTGTAAAGCAGCATCAAATTCTCATGCTTTTGTATTTTCTTGACCAACAGTCAAAGTTAAAGTTTTAATATCCCTTGAAATGTATAGACCTATTCTGATACTTTAAAGAACTGGAGAAACAAATGAGATCCAGATATCATGTTCTTCAAATGAAAGCTAAAATTCTCATGCGAGCATTCAATTCATTTTGGAGCATATAATAGTTGTGCTAGATTATTCACATTAGCCAAGCATGAATATGAAAAGCTAGTAAGTGATTGGTGATCTGCAACAATCATTAATTAAAATCCATAGTAATTTATATCCAAATTACCTCACAGACAGCTGACAAATGAATGTCAATTATATGTAAAAATATCATAGTGAATGGATAAGTAGAGGAGGAATGTATACCTTATAACGATTAATAAAATCCTTTAAAATCTTATTTAAAGCATGGCCTATGTGAAGATCTCCATTGGCATATGGAGGACCATCGTGAAGAATGAAATTTTCCTGACCAAGAAAGTAAAAGTCTGCCAATAAGTCATGCCGGGTCACAGATACCTAAATCTAAGGCATGGTATTAAACTCACCCCTGTATTTTTACCAACAACTCTCTTGAACACTTGATTGTCCTCCCATATTTTTTGGATTTCAGGCTCTCGTGTTAAAGAGTTTGCTCTCATGCTAAATGATGTCTTTGGCAGTTCAACTGTGTGCTTATATTTTCCGTCTTCTTGCTTTTTCCCTAAACAACAACAATCAATACAAACAATTAGGGAAAGAAAAAAAGGAATATCACATTTGGCTTTCAGACAAAAATTACAGTTAGTTCGGCTTTCAGACAAAAACTGCAATTACTTTAAAAGGAAGTCTCTGGAAATCATGTGATAGATCAAATACTACAAGCACCAAATTTGAAAAAAGAACACAGAAAACACCTTCAGCTACTTTCTTTGCAGCCATAACAGGTCCTCGAGATCTTCGCTTTGAGGAAGGACCAAACTCATCATTGGAATAGGCAGAGTAGTGCGCCATGTTAAAGAGAGAGAAAACTTTAACTGCAGACCTATCTCTGAAATAAAATAAGCCAACAGAAGCTGTGCTCCTAAAAGATGAGCAAGTTCTTTGTGACAGAACCTGATCCATGTACAACACAATTTGTCAGTTGTGTTTACTAGAAAATATTAAGAAGATTTATGATGGAGTTAAATGAGATACAAATCCAATGTTCAAATGGAAAATTGAACTCAATCATGAATCAATCAGTTTATTTCAAGTCAAATTATGTCGAAAGAAGTTCAGAAGAAGAAAAGAAACAAAACAATTCAGAACTGTGAAGGTCATGGAAGAAGTGTGGAAGGGAATCTAAATTCATTTGTTAATAGTAAGTTACAATTTGTTCACAGTTGGTTATTACTGCCATCGTGATTCGGCTTGATTTTCAAATTCCAATTGGAAGCTAAGAGCATTTATAGAGTTGTCTTTGCACTTTGTAAAACAGAAAGAAAAAACAAATGCCAGTTTCCAGATCTCGAAAAATCAGTTCTGTCAGCTCTCACTTTTGAATTTCACTACAATAAACAAGAGACTGCATACATTCCGTAATTTTTTTTCTTCGATCTGAATCTTCTACCGAATCAAACAAAAAAGACACTCGAGAACGCAAACGAAAGTCTCTCTGTGACATTTCATCAAGCAGCTGGTGCGCCACAAGAAAAAGCCCAGCAATGCCTCACTCTCATATGCCGAAAAAGATATTAACTTCATGCAGACACACACAACAACCGAATTCTAATCCATTTTCGTATCAATTCAAACCGAAAATCCGAATTCAAGTACATCATCACTTCACCACCAGAACAGCTGGACAACGAGCAAAAATCACAACTTTAAAAATCATCACAAATTTTAAAAAGCAACCCAAAACGTTCTTCAAACAGTTGAAAACTGCGTTCCTTTTCCCAGAAACCATGGGAGAAATGTGGGAAGAACACGAAGCTCGAAATCTCAAACAGAAAGCAGATAAATACAACGCCTCCCGAAACTCCCAAGTGACATTTTCTCGGGAACCAAACAGAAAGTGAACACTCAACTGTGAGCTCAAAATAAGTGCTGGTGTGTGCATGTATATCCAATACAGATATATTCCTCGTGTGTGAGTGTGTGTATATATACCCGGTACGGAGAGGTTTGAATCGCAGCCATGGCGGCTTCCCTGGGTTGAAGCGCCAAAGAGTGGGCGGCGAAGGATTTGAAGTTCATTGGAAAAGCAGCGTCTTCGCCATTTTTGGGGACTGGGACTGAGGAGTGTTAGCAGAAAGAGGGAAACACCATGCGGAATGCGGATAAAACCAGCCAAAACCTTACAGCCGTTTGTTTCTTCCGGTTCCGACCCGCCAAAGAAACGGGTAGACTCGCGGGCTCAACCCGTTTCATTTATTTATTTATTTATTTTCCTAATGAAAAGGGTTTTATTTATTTATTTTATAGTAGGTTTTCTATTCAAAATGTTTTTGAATATTTGATTTCTTGAACGTTAACATTGAGGGGCTGTCATCGTATCTTGTGAAGAAAAATTATATTTGATTTCTTGAACGTTAACATTGAGGGCCTATCATCGTATCTTGTGAGGAAAACTTCTCTTTAGCTTGATTGGTAGAGTATATTTCTTAAATTAGGCTTGTTTGGCTCTCCTTTTGAGATGACTAAAAGTGTTTTTATATACAAAAAATAGCTCAAAGGGCATTTGACAAAAAAAAAAAAACTCTTTATTTAAAATTAAAAAATGTATTGTGCTTGTAGGCAGAATTGCTTGCTACATAAGTATTCCCAAACAAAGTTTAATATAACTTGCATGTTTTATACTAAAATCGAATTCACACCATAAAATCTATATTTACAGGTAGAATTTGCTCTTTCAATATGATATTGGCATGTGTTAAGTGCTGACACATTATTTGGTAAGAAAATTTGCTTCAAAATGGTTTGTAAGGAAATGTGTCTAGCATCAGTCATAATTAGGTATCAAACTTATTATTAATGGCAACCGAACTTAAAACCTCTCACTTATAAGTGAGAGAAAACACCACTAAATTGTAGTGTTAGTGACTATCGTAGATTTTAACTTAAGAACAATAATTAACAAAAACATTAACTAGTAAAGAATGAGAATTTGAAAAATTAAGAACAAGAATTCTTACACGCGTTTGATGATTGGGATTTGGGATATGATCAACAAACGTCCTTACAATTTCTCAACATGAATGTGAGTGCAGCAAAGGTTGGTATATATAAAGAGAAAGATTGCTAATTCTAATCATTTTAATTAAGAAAAAGGGCACATTACATTGTCATAAATTACTTGGGGTGCAAGACTGAAAAGAAAGGACAAACAAATTGAAACTTGGAGTGCAAGGCTGATACAAAACCTATAATTTAGTCTCATTTTTATTATTTACCTGCAATGACTTTGACCCTTTACTTTTAAAAGTTCAATTGAAACCTCGTTTGGAAGTGCTTTTAAAATGCCTAAAAACGCTTTCGATGAAAACATTTTTGGAACCAATCCTTAGTAAAAATGCAAGTGAATCCTAATAAAACACTTGAAGTGCTTCGTGCAAGAAACACATAACTAGTGCTTCTTTCAAGTGCTTTTGGAATCCCAAAATATTTTCTTTAAAAATGTTTTCAGTCATTTTAAAAGCACTTTCAAATGACCCCTACGACTAGTTACAAAAATTAGTCAACCATTTTACGCACAAAATTCTTGTGCAGGGTTCATAATATGCCAGGTAGATTCTGTCACGGAGTAGATAATCTTGTCGATTTATGTGTCATCTTGCGCGCGCAGAAGCAATGCTAATCTTCTCTATATCGTTCCAATTTTATCGGATGTCCCAAAGGGGTTCAATATGTAGTTTTGGTTTCATAAACATTAGAGTGCTAGACATTGAAAATTAGTGAGAAGTACTAACAACCAAACAGCAAAAGGAAGACTACACCTACTATCTTGAGCTTTTAACACCGAATCTCGGACGAAAAATCCCAAAGATTGAAGCCGCAACTGAAAGAATCCCAACAAGTGCAACTTGGAGTTGGTTTGAACTGCTCGTCTTTATAGCAATCTTGCCCCTCTGCTTGTTGTCCAATACAACATGAACAGCCATTTCAGAATTCCGGACAGAGAACAGAGACAGTATGTCGGCTGTTAGAACAAGGCCGCCTCCCCACTTCATCAGAGACAAACCCAAGCTGGTCGGGTCCTGCCTTCTAGGGAAATCCTTGTCGTTGAGACGCACTTCCAATTTGGCTCCATGTGCTGTATCACCTTCAAATTGCAAAGCTCCAGCACTTCCGGCCAAAACCAATTGCTCCCCGATAGCCATCTGGTCCTCAACCTTGAGTCCGGTGACCATATTTTCATCTGAAAGAGTTACAGTTACCTCAGCTGCTGTTCCATTTATGTTGAAACTTTCTACTTCGGTCTCATCCCTAAAGATGTGATTGCGTGTCGCGGAGGAACTTGGCGTGATCAATTTAAGAAAATCCCTACACAGTGCATATTCAAATCCATCACACTCGGTAGCTTCAGACAAATCGCCATTACCCAAGCATACAATCTCCTGAACTGGATTTGGCGCTGAATATGTAGTCGAGTCTCTAATTTGATCTTCATTCCCCTCAACACCAAAATCAGTTCCCGAATGCTTTCCTCTTTCGGGTGCCTCAGAACTTCCACTAGAATCAACACCACTCCTTTTGCTATTAGGGCAATGCACAACTAATTCATCTGCCACACACTTGCCTTTCTCCTGTCCTCTTTCCAGTGCCTTGTTGATCTCTGCAGCAGCAAGACCATTATCTTCAATCCTTTCCGCTTGAATAGACTTCCTCTTTTGACCACTAACAAAATTGTACAACTCTGAACCCTCTACACATTTTAACTCACAGGCAGGTTCAGACTGTTCAATGATCAAGGACTCTTTCGACAGCACTGGCCCCGATTCTTCTCCTTCAAGAACTGAAACTCCAGGTGTGATAATAATCTTCTCCCCCAACAGACCGAAACCGATTTGTTCCTTCTCTAAAGGGAATTCCTTCTCCTTGAAAGGCACTTCCACTTTGGCTCCATATGCTGCTGTATCACTTTGAAATTGCACAGCACCAACATTTTCCTCCCCATTCTCGCATAAGAGAGGTACAGATAGTGAACTCAGTGTAATGGATTTAAGCAAATCACTACACAGTGCATTTTCAAATTCATCATCCTTAGTAAGTTCAGACAAATCACAATTTTCCAAACACAAAGTCTCATGAACTAGAATCGGCTGTGAATAGGTTGTCGAGTCCACACTCTGATTTTCGATCCCCTCAACACCCAAATCAACACCATTACTCCTCTCGCTATTCGGGCAATGCACAAATGATTCTTCTGCCACATACTTGGCTTTCTCCCCTCCCGATACGCTAATGCTCAACTCTGTGGAATTTCGACCATCATCTTCAATCTCAGCATCAGCAGCAGCTGCAGAAACACCATTATCTTCAAGCCATTCATTTTTGGCTTCGAAAAAATTATTCAAATCCGAACCCTCACCGCCTTCAAAACCCTTTACCTTTACAACAGCTTCAGATTGTTCAACCACCAAAGACTCTTTACACTTCACTAACTCATCTTCATCTTCTCCTCCTTCTTCAACCTCGAAAACCTTAACCCTCGGCGCAACACTAAGCTTCTCCACAACCCCATTACCCAGAACCTTGACCCGACCCGAAAACTCACCCTCTTCCACTTCACTCAAAACCCCATCACTTCCCACCACACCATCATCATCACTCTCCCATGACAACTGAGCAATGGGCATTACCCTCCCCGAAATTTTCGCATCATCCACCATAACTTTCTCAACAACAGGGTCGAATCCATCATCCGGGTCAGCCACAAAAGGCCAGGAAAGCTCGTATCTTTCGACAGGGCCGAGAAATTCCTCATCTGGGTCAGCCACCAGCGGCCTCTCCGACGCCGTTTCGAACTCCTCCCCAGTCACAAAGGCCTCGGAATCAGAACCACTACTACTAATACTACCACTAGAGCTATAACCCAATTCTTGGAATTGAGAATCGGAATCGGAATCAGGGGTAGGAGGAGCTCGGATAGAGAGAGAACCTGAGAGTGAAGAGGAGCTGGAAAGAGCGGGTTTTTGTGGCGGCGGGTTGCTGGGTTCGGCGGGTACTGGAGTTCCTTGTGCTGCAGAAAGCCGGACATACGGCTTTGAGGAGTCCATAGAATCGAGCTTCTGCGCTTGCAAAAAGCAAAAGCGAAGGAAGATTCAGCAGCTGCCAAAGCAGAAAGCCGAAAGCCAAAAGGGTATAGCTTGTTGGGTTTAAGAAATTTGGATTTAGGGTCTCTGTTTTTTCCTTTTTCTCGACGACTTTTTCAATGCGTTTTCGGTTTTTCCTGTTCTTTCCACAATTTCTATGTTTCTAAATTGTGTGATTTTGTGAGCAAGGCTAGTGAGTCATGTGACACAACATCATATTCATACCAAACTATGAAATTAATGTCCATTTGAAAAAGGAGAGAATCTACTATTTTTCTATAATCACTATGTGTTGGAGTTTGAACACAAATAAAAG
Source organism: Gillenia trifoliata (assembly GCA_018257905.1). Lineage (NCBI taxonomy): Eukaryota > Viridiplantae > Streptophyta > Magnoliopsida > Rosales > Rosaceae > Gillenia > Gillenia trifoliata. Next base: position 13,376,162 of record CM031083.1, on the reverse strand, counting down.
ACTTCAATCCCACATCGATCAAAAGTTGTTTTCAATTAGCTTTATAAATTTAATGCCTTGTGATTAGTACAAATTTTTTGAACTATATATAGTCAGAGTGCTCAATAACAAATTGTGACCAATCACCTGGTCAGGCGGTCTTTGCCCGATTTTTATTTGGGAAAAGAAAATATAGAAATGATACATTATTTTATTTGTTAGATTTGATATCCTTGTTTGTGTGATTGGTAGAAGATATTAACTTGCAAATTAATTATTACTTGACACTAATATTAATAACACAGAGTGCAACACCAAAAAACAAAAAAAAAAGTGTACACAACAACAGCTAGAATTAATTCCAATAATTCAAAAGAAATTAATATAATTTAATAAACGTTTATATTATTTTGTCAATTAGCCAACAAAACTAAAATTTCATTTTATTTTGTTACAACGAAATTTAGAATTAATAAGCTATTAAGGGAGAAATTAAAATTTAAACTTAGTTTAGCAGGGTACGCCTGGCCAAAGCATTAGAACTTCTGATGTTGCACTTGGAAACTTGGTCTACAAAAAACATTGCAGAACACCAATTTGTTACATTGTTTGTTTCAACAGTATGGTAAATGGAATTTAGTATATTAAGGTGAGGGATTATTTAGAGCAACTTACATGAAACGGGTTCACCGCCACGTGGTGTTTCGACTTAATCATACATTCCCATGTGGAGAAAAACTTGCACATGATAATACATTATTGGACAAGAGACTTCACGTTCCATGTAACTCATTCTCGAGATTATTATGGTTTTGACAATCTTAGCACTCACAAGCTAGTCAGCAATGACGGAGTAAACTATAAGCTTACGATAAACTAAGTTTTAGGCGTCACACCGTATATAACAAAGTTTAGGCTACCTTGTATTAGCAGCCCTTAAACAAAAGTTAATCAGCCGGCCCGTGTATAACACTTCAAGCTTTCTCCTTTGTGGAAATGAATGACACTTTACTTAGATTTTTGCTTAAATAACCCTCGTAAAATTTCTAGTTCCGCCCTTGTTAATGGAGATAACCGGTAATCGTATAATTTTTTGCATCAGAAATAGGTGTTAGAAAAGTTGAAGTTGTGATGGCGGCGGTTTCACATCAGGGGAAACAGAATTAGTCAATGGTTGTTTAATACCAAATTGCTTAGAACACCAATCCCAAATATAACCCGAAAAAAAAACACCAAGTGATTCCTTCGGTACTCATCAGATTTAAATTTTTTTTGTTTCTTTCTAAAATTTGAACAAACTCATTAGCACCAAAATTTGAACATCGTAACGAACATATAGTATGAAATATTAATTCAACCATTTCCAAGATGGATTTTATATTATGACCTAAAGCACCTGGAATTTAAATTAATCTCCAATTTATGAAAATGAGAGGAGTCACTTACAATTTAAACTCAATTTGGTGGGGTGCGCCAGCCCGAGCAGTAGTGCAACGCTTGGGCGACACTCGAAGATCCTAGTAGCAAGCTACCGTAGTGGATCCTCCCCCTAAAGAAATTAATTTAATATCGTGTGGACCATTGGCCCACGTATCAGATATTAAACTGATAAGAACAGATACTACACTTGATCTTAGCCAAAAGGCCGAGAAAGGTATGCTCCTACCAGGTTTGGAATGTGGTTTTTATACGGCTGTTTGCTTGCTCACTTCTCTCCCGCGGCCGATGTGGGATTCTAAGGGTTACAAAAACCTAAACGTTTTTCCGCAAGGGCTGCTACATGCGAATCATCTCTGACTGGAACTAACTTACAGCCAGATTTAATTTGGGGTTATATATACATATATTTGTGGACAGCGATCAAATGTTAATGATTAAAAGAAGATATTTTCTACAACTTGGCAAAAAAAAAGGTACAATCCCTCAGCTTATTATCAACAAAAATATTGTTTATGATGAGATAAGTCCTAGCACTAGATATACTTTCAAAACTCTTGGCTTCCAAAATTCAATTCTTTTACTTATACAAACTTGAAAAAACATCATTAGCACCCAGATTAATGTTAGGTCTTATCCAATGATCGATTTTCAGATTGTTAATTGCTATACTATAATTTGGAACTTCATCGTCTACAACGAACTCTAATACATTAAAAGTTAGAAGTGTCGAATTCAGTACAATATTCTTCGTCATTTATTCACCTTCTATTTTTTGATACCCTAAACAATTTGATCATATCTTGCATTAGGTTATTCAGACATCTCACATTTGGCTTTGAAATATATTATGGTACCCCAAATATAGTCTTCCTATTAGAGATGATAAATGTGCATTTATCCATGTGCCCATCTCAAACTAAAGTTGTAATTAACTAGTAATTGAACACTTAATACAAACTTCAAAAAACTTGGCGGATCTACAAAAGGTTTAGTATGGTTCCTCTTACTCATTATTTTCACATATGACATTATAAAATATTCTTTTGATGTTCTCTTTAAGCATAGTTTTTATGGAGCCTTGACCTCAAAGAGAATATGGTACGGTAAGGAGCTAATAACAACTACGTAAAGTGATGTGCAAGCTTCATCTTGTACTTAGAAAGAAAAATTATTGAATTCACCACTTGACTTGATTAACACCGAATCAACACAAAACAAAAGTTATTAGAATTTTGAGTTCCAATTCCTCAATCTTGTGGTAAAAAAATTAACAATTTTCAAACTTTGCTTAAAGGAGTCACATAATAAAAGAGTAAATTGGTTGCGAACTCGCTATTGATACAACATTTTTAATGTTAAAAGGGAGTAATTGATATTTCACTCTCTTTCGTTGACAGAGTGAGTTCTCTCTTCGGTTCTTCTTTTTTGTCGATTAGGTTTAGAAATTAGAATGGGCTCACCTTGAAAGAAAAATAAAAAAAAATTGGGCCACAATCTAAACGGCTGCCGAAGACGCTTGTAAACAGCAAAAGGTCCTACAAAAGCACCAAGATATTGAATTATAAAACAAGCATGGCTGCTTGCAATTTGGGGGAAGAGGTAGAGCCCTGGCCTGGTATAATCTGTCTACCCCTCAGCGTATCAGACGGGTTCGTTACCAATGACCTAAATTCCTGGCATCTAAGTTAACTATTCAACACCATCTGAGCGTAAGTTCGAAACGAAAACCGTTGATGTCATCTCTTCGTCTGCAAGAACCACCGGAAAATTTGTGACACAAATTGTGGGCAGCCACAAAGTGAAATAGAACTTCTGATGGTTGCACTTGGAAACTTGGTCTGCAAAAAAACATTGCAGAACACCAAGGTTTAAGTATATCAAGGGGAGAGAATATTATGGTTTTGAGACAATCTTAGCTAATGAGCAATGGCAGAGTAGACTATAAGGCTATAATGGGTTATAGCGTAGTGTAACGTGTGACACGTGAGAATATGAACTCGAATTTAATATGAAGTTGACTAATTTGCATCGATAACTGCTTGATATAAGATGAATACGAGTATTGAACAAGTTCGGTTAGTGCCTAAGTAGAGACACAACAACCATTTTAACCATAGTTTTATGAAAACTTAATTCAATCACTTAATAAATGTCATTCTTTTTATGACGTAGTAAGTATGACATTTTCTTTTTGTCGAAATAAGTAGCACGATTAAGTGAATAATAGCAACCTCCATACATGCTATATATCTCCTTGGGAGGAAGCTATTGCATTATGATATAAATAAGAAAATTAGTAAAGTGGGAGATAAAAGTGAGTTTCAATATTGAAATTGCATTACTTATAGTATCCTTGGATTTTAAAATATATATATATATTAAAAATCCTATGATTGTAATATACATTTTGTTGGAAATTTGATATTAAAATTAATATTAATTTCTTTAATTGAATGGAAATTAATAAAAGTGTGTTGGGTTAATCACTTAGTCCAATAAAGAGTCCATTGAGTTATTTACAATCAGCCCAATATAATTTACCTAATATAATTTATTTAAATATTTATTAGAAAATTGTTTTGGGGTCTGATGACACATCCCGATCTCGGAATGCCAAGTGTCGGGAAGTGCTGGCCGACACACGTTAGGTGACCAATGTTGGAAATATGCCCTGAAAGTCAATCTTTGGAAGAAACTTTTCAGGACATTGACTGTATATATGGATAACCCTAAATACAGCAAAAGGGCAAAGTCACTTATTAGGACAATCTCAATAGTTGATATATGTCCAAATAGTGAATCCATGGACAATGGATTGATGGAAGAAGTAATCTAATGAAGTTAGACTGCAGAGACCTTCTTCTCATAACCATGATGTTCAAAATGTTTCTGGTCATCGGATTGTCGGAGGGATACTGACAATCCATAGACCAGTACGTACTATGTCAGCTTCAAATGGGAAGGATGGAGAGTCTCAGCCATTCGTGTAATGACACTATGACAAGTATGTAGGTGCTCATTGAGGGAATGAGTTCACTGAATACAATCGAAAGGGAGTACTTGCATGGAGGTCTACTCACATGTCAAGCAAGTAACTCCATTGATTGGAATATGTAACTAATCCTTTGACCTGAGACATCATAGTTGTCTTGTGGTTAGGTCCTTGATCTTTGACTATGTCAAAGTCACCCCAATCTTGAGGGTGTCCACGGCATAGTTGGGGTTAAGCTACTTAGCCATGGAGGCAAGTGAATGGTCAACAAGGGATCTCTAATCCTCGTTACGAGAGGAAGAATACTCTAAGATATGATTCGGGAATCTTCGGCCGAAGTAGTGAGCGTAGTGATGGAAATTGTTCCTTTACGACTCAATTGAATCATATAACATGGAATAATCACATTAGGGGTTTGACATTATGTATCCATACCCTAGTAGTGTGATTGAGAGTATTGTGTTAGAGAAGGATCAAATTGCATTGTAATTCCAATTGAATAGGTTCTCCGAACAAACTTCTTAATTAGCTTGGGTAGCCATGATATATGTGTAGTGTGTCACTCATGGTTTGTGGGATCTTGTAGATGATTAATTAGTAATCATCAAAGAAGATAGAGAATTAAAATAAGTTTTAATTCACTAGATGATTGGATAAAATAAATCAATTGGATTGATACCAATCACCTCACTGCCTTGCTAATTAGAACCTAAACCAATTGTACACCAACACTTCAGTGGTGGATCAACACGTGGATGATGGAAAAATAATCCTTTGGATTAATTGAGTGTTATGATTAATTAGAAAGTCTAAGAAAATCATAAAAGCGATAAAAGATCGCTTTGGGCTTAATGAAATAAGTTCGGGTTAATTCGGGCCCATTGGGCCTTAACCTCTTTGGCCTTTTATTCAAGCATAAGATGACTTGAAATTGTAAAAGCCCAAAAGCCCAAACAACACCCTTTGGCCGGCCATGAATGAGAGAGAGTGAGTGGAGTCAATTGTTGACTCACTTCTTTTATATATATGTTAAGTTTAAAGAAACTTACACAAGTCACTCCACACCATACTTCACACCATAACTTGTATGGCTTTTTGATTGTGTGAGTCAACAAAAGAAATAAAAATCTCTCCCTTTCTCCAACCTACACAGCCGGCCAAACCAAGGGAAATTGAGAGCTACACTTCTCTCTTTCTCTTGTGATCCATCATCCATTCCATCACTTGGTGGGTGTGGATCCTTAGAGGCCCTCAACTTTGGGGACTAGGAGAACCTAGAGGAGTTCCATTTGGTCAAGGTGGAGCAAGCAAGGAGGGAGGCTAGGCTCAAGGAGTTCCAAGAAGAGAAAGCTTGGAGGTGGTCCATCCTTGGTCTAAAAGCTAGATCAAGAGGTATATGACTACACCTTCACTTTGTTCTTAATTTTCTTTGATGCATCAAATACAAACCTATGCTTCTTGAAGGGGATTTGCATGACTAATGCTTTGATTTTATTGCTTCCGTTACTTATGCATATGAATTTTGAATTGCTTATGCATGCTAGTCATTAGAAATCCCATACAAATCTCATAATTTCCCTTCAACCAAAGCCATTTAGAAAGATTTAAGAATAAATAAGGAAAACTGAATTAAATAAGGGTCAGAGTGCACGGAGTGTGCGGGCGGAAGAATAGTAATAAAATAATGAGTTGCGAACTGAGCAATGGATACAAAATAATTACAAGTGTAGAGAACCCCTACATTGTCATACCACCGCGTCTCGACGTCAAAAGCTCCAAGCCAACTAATCCTGGAGGGGCGCAAAACATAAAACGGTGAGTGGGTCAAAAAGCAAAGTTTGATAAAACCGTTGTTTTCAAAAGTCTACTAACCCCTCGCTGGAAAACAAGTATAGTTTTTGAAAACACGTCATACCCTCTGGCATGAACCTCAAAATACTAAAATAAAAATATACGGGTACTCCCCGATAATGATGTAATGACATGTTCACCCATATGTAAACACACAAGTCCAAGTGGCTAAACCACAAGGAACGGGCTAGGTATAAAAGTAATACGCTGAGTACTACAATGACGCGAGTCTAACGCTAAGCGCTGGTGCACAAAATGCAGTCACACAAGTTCGAGTTGCCTAGTGCAACCTAGAACAGGCTAGTACCTACAATGGATCCAAAGCTGCATAGCGGTACTGGTAGTGACTACTCCAAACATCAAGGCTAGTCCTCGCCACAAGACTGAGTACTAATACCTAGGGTGTTATACATCTACTGATGAGCAACAGTATGAAAACATCTATGGCAGTATAATACGAATATTCTACCTCCAACAAACGTATATGATATGAATTATGCTAACAGTTTGAAGAAAGCATTGAAAAACCATACGTATATATACATTTATCAAAACAAAGACCCACTCACTCACCTGTAGGTAGCCGGGTCGTAGCCCCCCGGTCCTGGGTAGCCCCGGTAATCCTCTGGATAAGTCTCACCTATATGAGATATCACCGTAATAATGATTAAACTCATAAAGGTTACTAATTAACTAATTAATTACACCTATCCCTTGTTTGCTCAACCAGGAGGTCCAAAACACCTCGAAAAATATCATACGTACTGCCCCTAGGTAGTACGCGTCGTCACGAGTCGCCTCGCGAAGACGGAATCAAAAAAGGAGTCCCCACGCGCCCCCACGCGCGGCTCAAACGCGGCAAGCCGCGGCTCCAAGCGCTGTCACACGCGCGGCTCAATCGAGCCGTCAGCGCCTGTCTGAACCGGTTTGCTGACGTCAGCAAGGCCGGTCTGACCCGGTTTGCTGACGTCAGCGCCGGTCATCCCTGCCAAAACTCCGGTCGCCGCCGCCGCCGGCTGCCGTCGCCGAAATATGAGAATTTTGGCCGGAATTTTGGGTAATTTTCAAAGCTTCATAACTTCTTCATTTCAAAGCCAAAATGCACGATTCAAGTACCAAAATGAAGCTAGGAGTGAGGAGAATAATATTTTACCATTTTGGGGGCCAAAAACTGGTCAAAGGTGGCCTGAAAATGGAGATAAAGCCACGGGTCCAAAACGCCGATTTCGGTTTCGTTGATTCTCGGCCAACCACTGTCATCCAAGGCTTGAACAAGGTTTCTGGGACTTCCAGGAACACAATGGTGATCAGTTTGATGAGTTTTGGGCTCGATTTCACCAAGAAATGGCCGAGGTTCGAATTTCGGTTCGTCGGGAAATTTGAGAAATCTGGGTTTTTGGTTTTTGTTCGTGATTTGCAGAGAACCAGAGAGGAAGAAGTTTGAGGGTGACCAAAAATAGTGACTTGGTCAGCCAAGTGAACCAGCCAAGGAGTGGTTTGGTGAGGAGGGAGAAGGCCTCGGGTGTCATTAACAAAAATGGTGAAGCTTTTGACTTTGGAGATAAGAAAGGAGAGGGAGAAGTCTCGGCCACACCGAGACAAAACCTAGACAAGGTTCCTGATTTTGTGGGATAGGCCACATGGGCCTGCAGACATTTGGGCCCCAGCCCAACAACCCAAACTGTCCAAAATTGAAATACGGGAAACGTCGAAAATCAACGCCCGTAAAATATTCGTTCGGAGTCCGAACGACGTCCCGCTCGCGTCCACGCGTTCGTAACGATGAGCACGACAAGGAAATACAAAGAGAAGAGTCGTACGAGTTACGAGGCAAAAGTCAAACGAAAAGTCAACCCAGGGGTATTTTCGTCATTTCCCACTTTCGGGAATAAAATAATTCTAATTTTCGAAACGGGCTGTAACATCTGATATGTAAAGAACGACTGTTCTTATTAAAGAAGGATGTCGTCTCCTTTCAAATTGCGTGAAAAGCTATCACTTGCTTTCCTTTGAATGATGCATAGGTTGACTCTTCAAGTTAGGACACACTCTTTTGGAAGAGGCTTATCTGCATCTATATATATATAGTAATACACCTGCAAAATTTTAAATCAAGTTTCATTCACTGCATTCTACACACTAGATATCATTTCGGCATAAATTATCATTTCGGCATAAATTATAGAATAATTTGTTCGAGAGAGTTCCTGCATATTCGGGTTCAAAGGATCCTTGTGAATTGCAGTGCTTCCTTCAAGGAGGGAGTCGTTGTATCCTGGGAGACAGACGCCATAACAAACCATAAGCACCAATGTGGGGCGGAAATCGTCTTAAGGTCAGAGCGTCGAACGCTTGCATCGACTCAATTTGAGGTTCTTCTAATTCCATCTTTATTTGTGTGCATAATTATATTTATTATTCAGATTTTCGTTTTATTTTATATAGCAATTTAACACTTTATGTCCAACACATTTAACCCCTTTTGTTTTTTTTTTTTGGTTAAAAAAGATTTAACGGGAGGAGGGGAGACTACCTCATCCTAGGGCCAAGGCTCTTCAAAGAGAGTTCTATTACTTGGAAATAAATCTATATTATTAAGGTAGAAGGCCTTATGGTTAAACATTCAAATAATGGCAAAATTGTCCCTTTGATTATAGTTTGTGGAAAAAGAAAAAAAAAATAAGTAAGGACAAGATGGTAAAAGGAAAAATGAGCGAGAAAGAGAGGGGGAGGAGAGAGAGAGAGAGAGATAAAAGAAAAATAAAAACGGGAAAGATAATGGGAGCAGATACAGAGATAAAAGGAAAACAAAAAACAAAAAAGAAAGGAAAGAAAGGACCAAAGGATTTAAAATAAAAAAATGGAAATAATACAGAAAATTGAAAAAGAGCAATTGGAGTCAATCACATTAGTTTCTTACAGTTCACCAAAAGATAAAACCCAACGAAAAAAAACTGAAACCCACAACTTCAAAATCCCATATTCCAGAAATTTTGATAAAAAACTTGCAATCTCTCTCTCTATACCATCTCAGTGCTCCTCATGTAATCCTCTTTCCATTTCTTCTACAATTTATTCATTTTGGCTATTTTACTCTTAAGTATTTATTAATACACTTGTCTTACAAACTACGCACTTAGGATTTAGGATCCTAAACCCTAGAATGATAGAAAGGATTTAGGAAACTTAGCATAGATAAAAAGGCCTTCGCATGCAGGAAGACCAGTAAATAATAATAATGAAAAGAGGGTTGCGTTAATTCACTCCTCCATCCAAAAACAAGAAGGAAAATAATACTAATGGCCTGTGCATGTTTAAGGTCTAATATCGCAATATAATAATCTCACTTTCATTTGTGATTTTCAGAACTCCAACTGCTTACAGAGTTAATCAAGCGTTAAACTTGATTTGGTGGGGTGCGCCAGCCCGAGCAGTAGTGCAACGCTTGGGCGACACGCGAGGATCCCGGCAGCAAGCTACCGTAGTGGATCCTCCCCCTAAAGAAATTAATTTAATATCGTGTGGACCATTGGCCCACGTATCAGATATTAAACTGATAAGAACAGATACTACACTTGATCTTAGCCAAAAGGCCGAGAAAGGTATGCTTATTTCAGTCTTGGAATGTGGTTTTTATACGGCTGTTTGCTTGCTCACTTCTCTCCCGCGGCCGATGTGGGATTCTAACGGTTACAAAAACCAAAACGTTTTGCCGCGAGGGCTGGTACATGTGAATTTGGGACTCGAACTAGCGTAGAACCAGATCTAATTTGGGGCCTTCTATACACATATTTGTGGACGGCGATCAAACGTTTAAGATTGAACAAAGATTAAAAGGTAAAATCCCTCAGCTTATCAACAAAAAAAAGATAAGTCCTAGCACTAGATATACTTTCAATATGCCTAGAGCATCAACCTGTTATAGTATTTAGACGAATTAAAAAACAATTGACATACTCTTTTCTTTCCAAAATTTTATTTGTTTACTCTATATAAACTGGAAAAAAACATGATTAGCACTCAAATTAATGTTAGATCTTCTCCAATGTATCCCTTTGCTATACTGTAATTTGAAACTTGAACGTTTACAATGCACACTAATGCATTAAAAGTTAAAAGTGTCAAATGCAGTATAAGATTCTTTGTCATTTTATCCATTTCCTATTTTTTTATACTCTAAATAAAACCTCTAACATTTGGCTTGAAATATATTATTGGTACCCCAAATATAATCTTCCTATTAGAGATGCTAAATGTGCATTTATACATGCAACCATCTCAAACTAAGTTGTAAATACTAACTTCATAAAACTTGGCGGATCTACATAAAGGTTCAGTATGCTTCCTCTCACTCCTCATTCTTTCCACACATGACATTGCACAATGTTCTTTTGATGTTCTCTTTAAGCAAAGTTACTGTGGAGCCATTACATTTACCTCAAAGAGAATACGCAGGGTAAGGAGCTAATAACAACTACGAAAAGTGATGTGTGAGCTTTATCTTGTAATTAGTAAGAAAAATTACTAAATTCACCACTTGACTTGATTAACACTGGATCAACACAAAACAAAAGTTATTAGAATTTTGTGTTCCAATTCTTTAATCTTGTGGTAAAATATCAACAGTTTTCAAATTTTGATATATTCACACTAAGGAGGTGGAGAATAAATTAGTTGTAGACTCGTTACCTTTTTAATGCTAAAAGGGGGCAATTGATATTTCACTCTCTTTAGTTGACAAAGTGAGTTCTCGGTTCTTCTTTTTCGCCCTTTTGTCGATTAGGTTTAGAAATTAGAATGGGCTCACCTTGAAAGGAAAATAAAAGATTAGACCACTATAAAAGGAAAGATTGGGCCACAGTATGCCAACACCCAATCCTTCACTCACTCAATGGGCTCAAGTCTTTGACCCTTCACCTGCTCCCAAGTTCCCAAACGTTCACAAATGGCGCAAATTAGATCGGACCAGCCCCCTCCAAATACAATCTCCAGCTGAAAATTCAAACCAAAGCAGCATTTTCGTTTCCTTTCTTGAACCACCAATGGCGGGTGCGCATTGCGCCACCTCCCCCTTCCTCGCACACCCAATCCACTCCACCGCCAAACCAACCAAGCCACCAATCCTCTCAGCCTCCGTTTCCGTACCATCAAAACCCACACGACGGAGAAACCATTTGCGCACCAAGATTCTCAAAACCCTAACTCGACCCGACCCGCCACCCAAAACCCCTCTCCTTCCCGAACAGCCCCTGACGGAACCCGTAATTCCCACTGAGTCCCCGGTAACCCCGTCGGAGAACGACTCAAATATAGTGCTCAGTTCCGACCGAGACGACGTCGTTTCAGGAGAAGGCGATAAAGTTGAAGAACTGAGCGTGTCTGTGACGACCCCGGAGCAAAATGGCATTGTTGGTAAATTTTCTGCCAAGTCTGTCCTTAAATTTGGGGCGTATTTGGTTGGGGCCTATTTGTTTCAGGCTTTTTTTACTGTTTGGTTGCTGGGAAATGACAATCCTGATCAGGAAAATGGGAAGTCGAAAACTTTAAGCAAATCGAAAGGGAAAGCTTTGAATTCGAATGTTGGGTCTGAATTGGGCAATGTGGTTTCTTTGGATGAGCTCCAATTGGACGAGAGGATTGAAGAAATTAGAGCAATGGCGAGGGAGGCGCGAAAATCCGAGAAAAGGGAGTCGAAGAATGGAAGTATTGGTGACGAAGATGATGTTTCCGATGCAAGGAACAGAATTGGTATTGAAAAAGAGGTAGGAGAGCGGTTGGTTAGGTTGCAGAGGAGTTTGAATTCTAAAAGGGAGAAGTTGCAGGGTCCATATGTGAGTAACATGGGAAAGAACGAGAATGTAGAAGCTGGGAATTCGAAAGAGGAGGATGGGACATTGCTGTTTAAGAAAAAGATCAAGTTTAAGTCCGAGGCGAAAAGCAATCCCAAGGGGTTTGGAGGTTTGGATGAGCATGGTGAATCTAGGAGGATAAAGAAAGGTTCGGGCGGTGTAGATACAGTGGCGGGAAATGCAAGTGTTGGTGGTGATGGTATGGAATTGTTGGATTCGGATGCTGATGAAAACCGGCGAGAGAGTGATATTGGACAAAGTGTTTCCGAGACTGTAGAGGACGAACCCAAGTTGTTGCAAAATGATGGGAATCATTTGGAGAAAGGAACTGGGAGTATGGATAGCGGAAAGGACATAGGAGCTGGAACTATTGAGCCACAAAATGGTAAAGTTTTTGAATTGCACAAAGACTGCATACTTTGTTGTCAGTTTTTTTTTTTTTTTTTTGTCAACATACTTTGTTGGTAGTTTGGCTCTTTTATTAATTTGTTAAACTTTAGGTACCGTCCAGAGGACAAGACGAGGAAGGTCCTTTGAAGGAGTAAAGTCAAGAAAATCGAAAGAGTCGCAGAAGAAAAAGTCTCACTCGAAGAAAGAAATCCAAGAGACTACCATAAAATCTGGCGATGATGCTGTATTGGGTGTAAATGGCAGTTCAAGAAACAAAGAAGCTGAAAAGGAACCAGTGGCAAACAAAGTCAGCGGCAATCGATCAAAGAATGATATTGATCCGTGGTGGTTGGATCTTCCTTATGTTCTGGTATATGGTGAAAGTTTTCTTAGTTTTCTACCTTTACTACGCTTTTTTAAAGTTGTTCTGCCTGTTTAGTAATTGGACTTTGTTGCGTTTGACCAAGCCATCTTAGCCAACTAATTAACTCTATTTACTCATTGATGCTACCGTAAAATGGATACGTGCAATCTTCAGCGTACGCTTTATGATTCTGTCACTCATTCTATAGTTGTGTCATTTAGCCGTTATTTTATCTTTTTTGCTCCATTATGAATTTCATTCACAAGTTTTACTTATCGAATCAATAAGCTCTTCTTTCCGTGTCTTATTTGGTGTTTGGGTAAGCTTTTTGTCTCAACTAATCATGACATTGTTATGTATTCCATGTCAGGTTATTTTGATCCGTCGAGGTTCTGGTAGTGAGGGGCAAGGAGGACTTTATACCTTAAAGCTCAGTTCTCAGCCCCAAAACCAGAGTGATTCCTCCTATACTGTTGCTTTTGAGCACCGCACTGACGCCAATAACTTCTGTATCCTATTGGAAACTTTTTTCGAAGATCTGGGTGATTTCAGGGCTGATATTGTTCCTTTACCAAACAAAGTAAGAATTCTAATTTGATTTCAGAAAACTCACCCATATTTTTACTCAATATTTATAAGGTTGAAGCTGCTGAACATTGTATGAGGACAACGAAGTCGGCGTTTCAACTTTTAAAAGTGGTCAAAAGACAACTTCCCATTAGACATGCATTTTCCTCATTCAAGTCATCAATGTTAAGATGATAAAGGGACTTTATGTTTTGCAGGAACTTCGTGAAGCCATAAAATCAGATAACATGAAGGTGATTTTTGTGAAGAAAGGGAAGCTTCAGCTGTACGCCGGGCAACCTTTTGAAGAAGTTGAGACGGCATTGCGCTCTCTGGTTGAACAAGATTGACGTGCTTGAAAATTGACTTCTTTCCTCTTTCAAGTTCTTCCTCCAATCATGCTTTTGGTTTCAGAGTTATGTCATTTCCTGATGTTAAGATGGCTTGGGTCTTCGTAATCTCAAGTGAAGGTCTCCTCGTGGTTTTGGTATGTGCAACAGAAGCTATGAACGACCCAGTTGTAGTAGTAAAATACAGGGAAGGAGGCAGTTATAGCTTGTAGAGAGATTTTTGTATTTCTGTCTCTTCATATTTCTCTTCTTCCAAATGAATAGGAAATAGTTCAAATGTAGGAATCCATGTATCCGTTCGTACTGATAGACAATATATATTGTGGGAATAGAGCTTAAATGATTTCGATTTTTGGTGAAATTATATGCTGACTTTTATTGTGGCATGTTCTAGTTGCAGACACCAGAAACAGCTCAAAATTTGCTTAGAGTGAAGTCTTCGAGTCACTCTGTACATAACCGCCCGCTTTGTTTCCCTGTCGGTACGGGTATGGCACGCCGGCTCAGAAAGAGATCTAAACCCTAAAGATATTTGCTGCCATCCGAAAGATATTTGCCGACTTTTCAGAGGGGTTGGTTTGGTTACTTGCATTGCTGGTACATTTCGGTTCTGTAACTCTTTCGATAATTCTGATATGGAAAGTAGTTGGCTCGTTATCAACAACGAAAATTTTATTAAACGAAAAAATTCATCAACATAGAAATTACGTAAAAACAGCTTTTAGACGAAGCTGGAAGACGTAAACTCATAGCACTCTCAAACTATAACTGCTGCTAAAAGGCTACAAACCAAACTAGCACTCCCACTACGGCAAAACACAACCCGTAACCACCGTCTTCTTTCTACTGAGAAGAAGTAATTTTGACCATGGACTGAGCATGAATTGTTGACAAATTAGACTGGCAAAACCTTAGCCAAATCTCCTGCTTCTCCGGCTTCTCCTCTTCATTCGCCCGCGTCTCCTCTTCATTCGCCCGCGTCTCCTCTTCATTCTCTGTATAGGCATTGTATACTGACATCACAATTCCTCGCGCTGCTTCTCTCGCCTCAGGCAGCCTATCATTCAACAAATCTGCAGCCATTTTCACCAAAGAAACCAGCCCATAATCCTTCATTCCTTCAATCCCCTGAAAATCGGTACCAAAATCCCATTTTTCGTAACAAGGTTAACAAGAAAAATGGAATGTTCAAAGTCAAAACTCAAGAGAACATTTTGGTTTCATAGTATATACCATCTTGGCGACACAAGACGCGACGGAATTGGCAGCTTTGGCTCTGACTCTAGGGTTGCCATGGGAAGCGTAGGCTCGGAGCTTCTGAAGCAGAGGCAGAGGAGTCAAAGAGTTCACCATTGAGCTCAGTGCCCTGTCCGCTTCCTCACACACAAAACGTTTGTCTTGAGATGCTTTCAGCAGCAGTTGCAGCAACTGTGGAGAACACATCGAACAATCCAAGCCGTTCATCAGAATATAAAAAAATGAAAACTAAATACGAAATGATTGTCAAACAAGGCCTAAATTAAGAAAATAAAAAAACGTATCAAGTACACACCAATTGATCAAATGCATTCGAAGCGGCGGAGTCGAGCAAACCGTCACCAAATGCGGTGAAGATGTCGGAAGAAGCCATAATCGAGGTCTTGATTAAGGCACTTCTCGGATTCTTCATTGCCTTGACCAGCACTGCCATAACTTTCTCTCTGTGCATACAAAAACGACGTTGTTTTAGACTTGTTGCAGCAGAGAGAATTGAAAGTTGAAACCGAGAAGAAAAGCACTTACAGAGTAGGTGCCAGAAGAGCAGAGTGATAGAGTGCAAAACGCCTAACATTGTTCAGAGATTCACACACCTTCACCCAATCCTTTGAATCCAATCCCTCATTCAAGCTCTGAAATTTCAAAAATTAAAATGTTTACTCCGAGACATCAATTTTTTGCGACAAGGCGGTATTCTAAATTACTTTAATTCGCGGGTAAGGGGAATCGAACTCGGGTGCAAAGGGACATCAATCGATCAAATTTTGCTCTAAATTAAATAAAGGGAAAAAAACCAAAGAGTTTTAGAATTACCGGAATCTTGAGATCAGGGTCTGAAATGGGTTTGAGATTCCCAGAGGCGATGTAATCGATGGCGGCATCAGAGGTTGCAGGAAGCGGAGCCTGGTTTTCGTCATTCACGAGGCCGAATTCGGCTTTCTGCTTCTGGATTGGAACAGTAACTTTGGTTTGCTTTTTGGGTCTTTCCGGTGTGGTTGGGAGAGCATTGTCGATGGGTCTGAGAGCCATAGCCATTGAAATTGGAGACGGACAGAGCAGTGATGGAGAGAGAGAGAGAGTGATATGAGACTGAAAATCTTTGCGTTTCGATGATGAGGGTTGTTGGTGTGATAGAGATAAAGAAAGTAGGGGAATAAATTGTTGTTTACCTTTCTAATTTTAAATTTTAAATTTTGAAAAGCGGTAGAAAGATCCGTTGGACCCTCCCTTTTGTAACGGTTACATTCAACAAAGCGGATCATACTCTGTAGTGAGTCTGCTGTATTAAGACACGTGGCATGAAGGTGTTGTTTTAGGAGCACCTTCACAAATGCATGCCCAATCTAATTAGAACAAGACTTGGCTGCTGTCAGCAGCCACTCCTGCTTATACTCAATTTCGTGTGAAAACGTGTCCAAGTTTTGATTTTTTTAATCAAAACTTGGACATGTGTTCACACGGAATTGGGTATCCAGCGGGAGTGGCTGCTGAAATGAATTTTCAGCAGCCAAGTTATTTCCATCTAATTATCTAACACTGCGCATGCCCTTTACCTTCCAAGTATCTATATCGATAACCTATGTCAGAAAACCGCTACTTAAACATCACAGTAAGCTAAGTTGTGTAAAGATTTAGACAACCAAAAGGGCAATCCAGTAAGCAAATAAAAACACCACATGCCAAGAGGAATACATCACAATATTAGTTATCATTTTTATACGAGTGATACTGGGCCAGGAAAATCGAATATGTGACCCTTGAATGCACGAATTAACGTCATTAACTACTTGAACTATAATATTGAATTAAGAAAAAACTTCCACACTCCCGAAAATCTTCATGTGCAAACTCATATGAATGCATAGAAACTAGGAATCAATGATTTAGGTACAGTTTTCCGTGCAAAATTTGAGCTTTTGAATGGATTTTTCAAATTTGATGACAAAATTGGAATTAATTTTCTCATCAAATTTGAGGTTTAGGGTTTAAGGTTTAAACCCAAAGTTTGTCACAGAGAGTTCAACTTCAGCAAAGACAATGACATTGAAAATGGTACTAAAACATGACGTTTTGGTACAAGGACGTATATTGTTCTATTATCGAATCCTTTTAGGGCTTTTTTAAAAGAAAAATAATGAAAATGGGAGAAATTGCATAAAGAATATCACTCAACTGAGCCAAGTAGCGTGATATTGTTATTAAGTGGGACATTAAAGTGATTGATTTTATGAGAATGTTGAATTTAGCTCTAGGGTCAATAGGGCACAACCTACCTGCCCCGGGTAGATAGCAAACATCAAATAATTTGGAATATGATAATTCATAAAAATACCATTCAAATATTTTCTTTTTGAGTGAAACAAATATGATCTTTTTGAGAATTTTCCACTAAGACTCCATGACATATCCCGATCCTGACACGCCAAGTGTCGAGAAGTGCTGGCCGACACGTGTTAAGTGACGAAAGCCAATTATGCATGTGTATGAGAAAAAGTGAATAGATTTAGAGTTTGAAGCGGAAGTTAGAGTGCGGTGATGGGTAAAACCCATTATTACAGGTGCATAACAATTAGATCAAGTAAATAGTGCAAGGAATATAAACATTCACATCCTTATGAGGATGGATAAGTATAAATTAACTAAAAGTAGGAACAAATCCTACATAATTCGGAGAAACTGTCAAAACCACCAACCACAGCCGAAGCAAGCCCACGCCGCATTGGTAATCGAATCTGCCACTAAGTCTTGGAGAGGCACAAAACATAAAGGGGTGAGTGGGTCAAAAAGCAAAGTTTGATAAAACCTTTGTTTTCAAGAGCATACTTTCCCCTCGCTGGAAAACATGTATAGTTTTAGAAAATACGTCATACTCCCCGGTATGACCCTTAAAATACTATAATAGTAATACGGGTACTCCCCGATAATCAAACTGACTGCTCAAAACACGGGTACTCCCCGAAAATCAGACTAACTGCTCAAAACACGGGTACTCCCCGAAAGTCAGACTGACTGCTCATCTATATCTAAACACACAAGCCCAAGTAGATAAGCTACTAGGAACATGCTAGGTATATAAGTAATACGATGAGTACTACAATGACGCGAGTCTAACGCTAATCGTTGTGCACAAAGTGCGTCACACAAGTTCGAGTTGCATGGTGCAACCTATAACAGGCTAGTACCTACAATGGATCCAAAGTTGCGTAGCGGTACTGGTATTGACATCTCCAAACGTCAAGGCTAGTCATGGGCACAAGACTGAGTACTGATACCCGGGGTGTTATACATCTACTGATGAGCAACAGTATAGAAACATGTATGGCAATATAATACGAATGTTCTACCTCCAACATTGCATATGATATGAGTCATGCTAACAATTTAAAGAAAGCATTGAAAAACCATACATAATAATAAATTTATCAAAATAAAGACCCACTCACTCACTTGTAAATAGCCGGGTCGTAGCCCCCTTGTCCTAGGTAGCCCCGGTAGTCCTCAGGATAAGTCTCACCTATATGAGATATCACTATAGTAATGATTAAACTCATAAAGGTTACTAATTAAATTAATTAATTAAACCTATCCCTTGTTTGCTCAACACGGAGGTTCGAAACACTCCGAAAAATACCATATGTACTGCCTCTAGGTAGTACGCGTCGTCACTGAAGGGAAATAATGAGATTTATGTGGGATTTCTAATGACTAGCATGCATATACAATTCGAAATTCATATGCATAAGCAACGGAAGCAATTTATCAAAGCAATTAGTCATGCAAATCCCCTTCAAGAAGCATAGGTTTATATTTGATGCATCTAAGAAAATAAGAACAAGGTGAGGGTTTGAGTCTTGTACCTCTTGATCTACTCTTTAGACCAAGGATGGACCACCTCCAAGTCCTTTGTTCTTGGAACTCCTTGAGCCTAGCTTCCCTCCTTGATTCCTCCACCTTGATTGATTGCCTTCAATAGGTTTCTCCTAAAGCCTCCAAAGTAGAAGACTTCTAAAGATCCACACCCACCAAGTAGTGGAATGGATGATGGATCTCCAAAAGAAAGAGAGAAGTGTAGCAATCTCTTCCTTGGGTTTGGCCGGCTGTGTTTTGTGAAAAAGGGAGAGATTTTCCTTTTCTTTTGTTGACTAACTCACACAAAAGACACCCCAAGTTATGGTGTGTGTTATGGTGTTGTAACTTGTGAAAGTTTCATTAAACTTTCCACATATATAAAAGAAGTGAGTCAACAATTGACTCCACTCTCTCTCTCACACTCATAGCCGGCCAAAGGGGTGTGATTGGGCTTTTGGGCTTTCACAATTTCAAGTCATCTTATGCTTGAATAAAAGGCCAAAGAGATTAGGGCCCAATGGGCTCGGTTTAACCCGAACTTATTTCATTAAGCCCAAAGCGATCTTTTATCACTTCTATGATTTCCTTAGACTTTCTAATTAATCATAACACTCAATTAATCCAAAGGATTATTTCCATCATTCACGTGTTGATCCACCACTATAGTGTATTCGGTGTACAATCGTTTTAGGTTCTAATTAGCAAGGCAGTGAGGTGATTGGTATCAATCCAATTGATTAGTTCCAATCATCTAGTGAATTAAAACTTATTTTAATTCTTTATCTTCTTTGATGATTACTAATTAATCATCCACAAGATCCCACAAACCATGAGTGACACACTACACATATATCATGGCTACCCAAGCTAATGTAGAAGTTTGTTCGGAGAACCTATTCAATTGGAATTACAATGTAATTCGATCCTTCTCTAATACAATACTCTCAATCACATTACTAGGGTATGGATACATAATGTCAAACCCCTAATGTGATTATACCATGTTATATGATTCAATTGAGTCGTAAAGGAACAATTTCCATCACTACGCTCACTACTTCGGCCGAAGATTCCCGAATCATATCTTAGAGTATTCTTCCTCTCGTAACGAGGATTAGAGATCCCTTGTTGACCATTCACTTGCCTCCATGGCTAAGTAGCTTAACCCCAATTATGTCGTGGACACCCTCAAGATTGGGGTGACTTTGACATAATCAAAGATCAAGGACCTAACCACAAGACAACTATGATGTCTCAGGTCAAAGGATTACTTACATATTCCAATCAAGGGAGTTACTTGCTTGACATGTGAGTAGACCTCCATGCAAGTACTCCCTTCGATTGTTTTCAGTGAACTCATTCCCTTAATGAGCACCTACATACTTGTCATAGTGTCACTACACGAATGACTGAGACTTTCCATCCTTCCAATTTGAAGCTGACATAGTACGTACTGGTCTCTGGATTGTCAGTATCCCTCTGGCAATCCCATGACCAGGAACATTTTGAACATCATGGTTATGAGAAGAAGGTCTCTGTAGTCTAACATCATTAGATTACTTCTTCCATCAATCCATTGTCCATGGATTCACTATTTGGACATATATCAACTATTGAGATTGTCCTAATAAGTGACTTTGCCCTTTTACCGTATTTAGGGTTATCCATATATACAGTAAATGTCCTGAAAAGTTTCTTCCAAAGATTGACTTTCAGGGCATATTTCCAACAGTCACGAGTCGCCTCGCGTCGACGAAATTGAAAAATAAGGTCCCACGTGCCCCAACGCGCGGCCACTCACAGCTTACGCGCTGATCAACGCGCTAGTCAACGCGCGGGTCAACTGACGGCGTTAGATCTAACGGAATATTCCAGCATCTCCGTTAAATCTAACGAAATATTCCTAACGACGTTAAAGGAATATTTCCTGAAATATTCTCGGTCACTGATGTCACCGACCGGTCTGGACCGGTTGCTGACGTCAACTGCCGGTCACCGGCACCATCGACCGTCGCCGAAATTTGGCCAGTTTTCTGGGAAATTTTCAAATCTCCATAACTTCTTCATTTCTTGGCCAAATTTCACGTTTTTCATACCAAAATGAAGCTAGAGAGGAGTAGAATGACGGTGTACCTTTGGTTTGGTCGTACAAGCTCGGGAAATGGCCTATAATTGCCTCAAAAGGGCGCAGGTACTGTAGCTTCGTCAATCTACGTCAAAAATCAACCAAACCACATATGAAAGTTTATCTACTCAATGAGAGGAACCCAATGGTGGTAGTTAGAAACCTCACCTCGGTCTAGAATGGCGAGAAAATCGTCGGGAAGGTCCGGTTCTTCGGTGAGCTTTTCCCGTCAAACAGTTGGAAGTTTGGACGAACGGTTTGCATCATTGAGTCTAGGGCGTCGAGACGAAAATGGTGGTGATTTTAGTTTGCCTCAGTTCGACGGGTTTTTGTCGACGTGCACTGTGCACATATGGTGAGAGAGAGAGAGAGAAATAAGGAAAATAAGGAAAAATGATGGGGAAGAAGAAGGAAATTGAGATATTTTGGGTTTTGGGGGTATTGTGCACCCACCAAAACAGTAAGATCACACGATCCCGTGTACAAAATAATCACACACGTGTCCAAAATATCCTCCTGAAATTATTTTATAACAAACTTTTTATGTGATGTTACACTCCATTCATATTGTAGATCAATACCTATCACTGTAAGAACTTTTGTCAAAACACATCAAATTTCACACATATGGGTCTTGTTTTAGAGATTTTCACCATTTTTCAAACGGTAAGTAACTCTGAATAAATATTTCGTAAACTATAATTTGTTGGACACCATCCCTAATAAGCGGAGAATGACTTATATGGAACAGATTTACCGTTACGTGACATCTCCTGTCCAATGGTGTGTTGCTATGTGTAAGTTTTTTTTTAAATGACAATATATTATTAGATCAAACGCCACATGACGGTGAGTCCGTTTCATATAAGTTGTTCTCCAATAAATGAGTGTCAAAATTACCCTCAAAGATAGAGAACTACATGATTTTTGCCTCAAGTCATCATTGTTGAAAATATTGTTCGAAAAGGGCCACGTGGCACGTGATGTGTTTTGACTAAATTAAAAAAAAAAATCCTACATTGACATTCATATTAAATAAAATAGGTGTGTGTAGGTGGGGAATTGCCAAAAATTTCATCCACGTGGTGTTTGTGCAATTTATTGAAAGAAATATATACGAAAGATGGTGCGGGGCGAGCTAAACGGGTCAATTCAAGCGGGTTCGACCCACGCCCATCCCTTTCGCGTTTCTCGTGTACACCAAGTAACAACGGCAACGAATCAACAATGTCTATCTCTCTGATTCCTAACACCGTTCTCTAACTTCTCTCACTCCCATCGACACTCTCATAGACTTCTCAATCGGAAAAAATCCAGTGCTGCTGCGACTCACATGGACCCCCAATACCCCAGCAAACCAGCACGGTCGTACGGCCCGCAGATTAAAATGACGATTCAGCCCTCGCAGCACTCCGACAACGACCGGACCAGCGGCGAGCTGCGCGCGCTGGATTGCAACCTCACCGCCCTCTGCGACCACATACAGATGGAGGGCTTCAACTCCGGCGCCTTCTCCGATATGGTGGTCCACGCCATGGGCTCCACCTACCACCTCCACCGCCTCATTCTCTCTCGCAGCCCCTACTTCAGGTCCGTTATCCCAAATTCCCCAAACACCTTTTATCAATTTACCAAAATGCCACTTCAATTCGCCCCCTCGCCGCCTTCATCGGCGTTGTTTGATGATGTTGAATTGATAATTGTGGGGTTTTATTGTTAATTTGAATAGTTATGTGCATTTATGTATATATGGAGAGTACCTAGCTTAGCATTTGCACTATTAAGCTTGAGCTTGGCAATGTGGGATTTGATGAAGTTAATTTTGTTTCCGGTAATGCACGCGTAATCATGTATTGATTAGATGCTTACTAATCACCTTGTCCAATCTTCGTACGCTGGACTGTATGCGTCTGGCAGGAACATGCTTCATGGACCTTGGAAAGAAGCCAGTGCCCCCGTTTTAACCTTACATATTGATGATAAGAATGTTAACGGTGAAGCGATTGCAATGGCTTTGGCATATCTATACGGGCACCACCCGAAACTTAATGATAACAATGCATTTCGTGTTTTGGCTGCGGCTTCTTTTCTTGACCTTCAGGTATCATTTTCTCGTTTGATGTCTTGTTTTACTTTGCGTAACTGTTTTCTTTTCCACTCTAGAAGTCATGTTCCTTTGTGTGCACTTAGATTACGTGTTGCTGTTCTTTTGATGCAGGATTTATGTGCAATATGCACAGACTTCATTATATCTGAATTATGGACTTCAAACTTCTTAGCCTATCAGGTTCGAATGCTTGTGCCGCTTCTTTGTATATATATGTATGCCCTGCATGCTACCGATTTCTTTTATTATTGAGAATGTCTACCCGTGCTTTCAGGTGTTCGCAGAGAGCCAAGACTATGGCATACATGGAGAGCGAGTAAGAAATGCTTGCTGGGGCTACCTTTGTCAAAGTGGTTCTATGGAGTTGAAAGAGGTAAAAGATGGTGAGCTTATTTTGTAGTAGTCACTTGTGGGTTTCGCTACTTTCGCACACATTTTCTTCTTCCTTCTCTTTTCTTTTGAGATCATATAACATGATAATATAAGAAATGATGAGAGAGAAGGACAAAACAGTGGATGCCGAAGGAACATATTTGTTTTTCTTACTTTGTAATACTAGCATACTCAACCTTACCCACAGCCTAGAAAAATATGGCTTAATCTCTGTCATTCTATTTAATAACGATAGCATAGTTCAACTTTTTCTTCTCTCTTGGATCTACCTATTGTCAATGACTTGGTATATTTGATTTTATAAGGATTAAGTATATAGTAAAGTTTTTCAATTTTGTTAATGCAAACCTACTCTCTACATTTTCTATTTCCTGACATAGTCATGGACAGGTGCTTCAAAAACTTTCAGCTCAAACCCTGCTTGCACTGCTGACCTCTGATGAGCTCTGGGTACCCAGTGAAGAGAAACGGTAAGGAGCATTGACGGCCTCTAACTCGATTTTATTAATCACAGATTCACAGCTTGAGTTCCTTTTGATGTTGTTTTTTTCTTTTTCCTTTGTGGAAAGGTTTGAGCTGGCATTCTATACATTCCTTGCAAAAGGTGCTCAAAGCAAACAGGAAGATTATGATCATGGAAGTTCCAGTTCTGAGGCAGGAACAGATACTCCGTCTGATTCCTCTAACGCAAAGGGAAAGAATCTGATTGATAGCTTTTCTAATAAAAGGTTGGAGTCTGAAGTGGGGCGCTTAACTCTAAAAGATGATGTAGAGGGCCATAATACCGCTCGTAATCTTCTGATAGAGCTTGCAGACTGTGTGGTT
The DNA here is from genome assembly GCA_018257905.1 of Gillenia trifoliata. Taxonomy (NCBI): domain Eukaryota; kingdom Viridiplantae; phylum Streptophyta; class Magnoliopsida; order Rosales; family Rosaceae; genus Gillenia; species Gillenia trifoliata. The sequence continues at coordinate 13,351,824 of CM031083.1, read as the reverse complement.
GACTTCCAAACAGGAGTTTCAAATTCCAAACAGCAAGTCCAACAAGTTGCATACCCTCAGTCCAATTTGGAGCCAGGATGCAACTGCGGCATGGGTGGTCCTTCATCATTGAGTAATTCACTATCGGAAATAGATGCGATGAGAACCTCTTGTTATGCTGAAATGCCAGTTGGTGTTGGAGCAAGTAGACTGGGGACAAATGGTGTAGCTATGGAAGGGCCATCTGATGAAGGATCATGCTATCACTTAAATAACAATAGTTGGTTTTCCAGGGACCAGTCAAGGCAATGCTCTTCAATGAACTCTTCCACTAGTGAGCTCATGCCAAATGATTGGGGAAGATGTGGCATGCCTCCTCTTTCATGGGGTGGCAGGGTTGTAGGGAGAAGACAGCTTAAGGGTTATGCTAAAGGGAACTTTGGGGTTGGTGGGGAGGAATATGATGCATTTGTTAATATATTTGAAGGCGGATCTCTTTTATACTGCAACATGTCTTTTGAGGCACTTTTGAATGTACGAAAACAACTTGAGGAACTAGGGTTCCCCTGCAAAGCTGTAAATGATGGTCTTTGGCTGCAGGTCTCTTTCTATTTACTGTTTTCTATTGCTATGCATTTTCTATGTCTTACCTGCTATCCATATTAACTGGTATAGTTAACCATTTGGAAAAACTCTTATAAACCATAGTGCTGATAAATTGATTCAGTCTAAGAGACTATGCTTATAGGCCCTGGCAGACTGACTGCAAGGGCTCTCTGCCCACCTCCCACCATGAGAATGTCGGGCTTCTCTTTCAACCATACGCACATTGTTGGCCTGCGGTTATGCTTTTGAAGAGATGGCTTTATATATTTATTTGTATGTTTAAATATCAATTACGTCGCAAAGAAAACGTATCTGTTTATTTTATTTACTAACTCAATTATTTGGTATGCAATCATATAGATGCTTTTAAGCCAGAGAGTCCAAGAAGTTGGTGCTGATACGTGCAAAAGTTGCTGTCTTACAAGTATAGCATGCAGTTGCAGACAGCAATTTTCATTCTCACAAGGAGTTACAACTGGATACTACATGCAAGAGCATAATCAGAATAATTCTCCTGGTGTATATGTTGCTGAGTCTGCTCCAGGTGAAGGAAATGGCCTCTTTAGGCCTGTACGTGTGCATGTCAGGGGTCCTATTGATGGGCTTGCTGGTATCGGGCGTGGAACTACATTTGTCCCAGCAACTGCCTGGCCTCCAACTCGGTTTGTCTTTTCCCGTGTGCCATTTGGCATGGGCAACAGAAATTGCCAGCAGTCTCTTGCTAATGATGATTCAGAGGCTAGAGCTGACCATAATGGGGACCTGTCTGGAGACGGATTGACAGCTTTAGTTGGGCTAAGCCAAGGAGGGAACAATGTGGCTAATGCTCATGGGGAGCAAACAGAGAGAGGCTATGAGATGGATATGCAAAGCAGAATGGCCGGAACGTCCATGTCAGTGCCAAGTACTAGTGGTGTACCTGTTCAGATGGTAGAGTCGTCAGACCATGCGCTTGGGATTGAGTGGGATAATGCAAACAATTCTTCCATCTCATTGGATATGAAAACACCTTTAAGTCACTTCCCTCCTTTCCGCTTTGGGTATGTGAGCTCTTTCCATTACTCCTTTCCACCTGTGCTTCAGATTATGAACTCTCTTTTGAAAACTAAGAATCCATAAAATTCTTGTTAGGATTCTGTCCTATGATCTACTAGCTCAAAAGTCTCCTTTACAAATTGTTTACCTAATTTCTATAAGTGCCTTTGCACATCTATTTATGAAATTCCTTTCTGCTTGGGACTGGATTTTTTGTGAGAGAGAATGGTTGAGTTAGAATATGATCAAGTCCAAATGTCTTTAACAATATTATAACATGGATCTAATGATTGGTCAATCATGCTCAATTGTCCATCCTACTAATTACAAGGCACCTTTTTTTTGTTGTCTCTACTTTACGTTTTCAGTTATGTTCTCAATCATGGTTCTACAGGGTACAATTTGAGGATGTGCACAGGCTCAGTGATGGCCAAGTGAAGCACTCTCCAGAAGTTTTTTATGCTGGTTCTTTATGGAAGGTGTTTGAGTATAAACTTCTTGTTCTTTTCAATATAAGATTTACATCTGTGGTGATGCATTTCCAATTTCAATTTTCCATGCTCTCAGACAGATTGGATTTTCTGTCCCAATTTATAGGTTAGCGTTCAGGCTTTTAATGATGAAGATCCTCAAGGACGTCGAACACTTGGTACTATTCCAGGCTGAATGATATATACCTTGGAAACTTTTGATTTCCTGATTTTTATTTGAAATTTATTGCTTAAGCTGAATGCATATCATATATTTGTTATTTCAGGATTATTTCTTCACCGGCGCAAGGCAGAGATTACGGATTCATTTAGAAAAGTTAGCAAGCCTTCCCTTGATTGTTTGAGCATGATTGGGTTATTTTAGTTACGGAGAAGAATGCTTCTTCTTAACTAAACATATAGGATCACCCTTTTGTCACTGTATTTTGCTGACTAGTATGTTTTGTCGCATTTATTATCGCATTTGTGACTCATAATAGAAGTTGTTAATTAATACTTTACGGTGTATGCCCAAAACAGGTGCAGATGTATGTCGATTCTCGTGAAAAGGTTACAGCCCGCTATCAGGTAACATTCCAAAGTGAACAAATGTGTCAGCTTAGCCCATTTTCATGTCACGCCAGAATCTGGTATACTGACTCCGTGATTCATACCTTTATGATGTAGTTAATCTGCCCATCAAAGAGGGAAGTCATGGTGTTTGGGAGTTTCAAGCAAACAGGCACGCTTTTACCAAAAGCTCCTAAGGGCTGGGGCTGGCGAACGGCTCTGCTATTTGACGAGCTTGCTGATCTTCTCCAAAACGGGGCCCTAAGAGTGGCTGCTGTTGTGCAGCTCGTATGAATAATGAATTATACAAAGGTAGTTTCAGTGGTAAATTTATCTGGAACGTGATGGTAACTATCCTCCTTGCTGATACAGATATTTTCTTATTTTTCAGATAAAAGCCACAACCGAATAAGTTGGCTTTCGACATACGAGGGTGATAATTGGACCTTGTGACTTTTGTATCGGTAACCCGCTGTATATAACTGAACCTTTTTGCAGTGTTGACAAGTAGTTCTCTTTTGTTTATTTAAGGATTCTCTTGCAAAGAAACATTGTATTGAGGGAAGGAAAAAGGGAAATGTTTTTTTACACGCCACTTTTCTCCATTTGCATCCTCTACTTGGTTTTGTCCGTTGGTTTTCTTTACTTTATTTGATCTAACGGCCAAAAACAAGCATTGGGTGTGCATGTGGAGAAAAAAGGTGTGTTAAAATCATGTCCCAAGAAAAATTGTACTTGTATTATTTTTCGAATGTTTGAGTAAACAATGTGTGCAGTGGATTTGGTTAAGCTCCCTCCCCAAATGATATGCTACTTAGTCAAAGATTTACCTAAATCGTCGTAAGTGGACTATGTAATGTATTTTATCTGCTGGATTATGGGTGGGCATTTGATCCATCTTCGGATCTTTGCTACGAGCTTGTTTGTACTCGCGCTTCTAGAGCAGCGAAGATTTCCAATCTTTACCTTCATTGTTGCAAAAGGATACAAGTAAGTTATGGCTATATCTATCGAGCAGCATTCGAATAGATTTCTTGTCTCACTTTTCTTGCCTTTCTTTCACACGAAGGAACGGAGTAAGTTTTCAATAGTCCGGACTACCACTCACTAGTCCAGTTTTATATCAATTAGATTGACAACCAAACCATAAAGAATTATTTTTGTAACCGTTCATTTTTGTACTATCGAGTAATTCAAACCATAAAGAAGTATTGTTTTCCTTATGTATAATGTGTTCGTAAACACGATAAGGTTAAAAATCAGAATAATTTCGGGTAACAATAGATTCCAAATAAGGAAATATATCATAAAAACATTATTATTATTTTCTCCCTTTGTTTTCCTCTTCCAACGAACCGCGAAAGCCGAAGCGTTTCTTAAACCCACATCAGCAAAATTGGGTAATGCAGAGATCCCAACTCAATCAAATTACTCTCCAACCAATATCAAATATTTCAAACCCAAAAAGTAAAAAAAATTCTCTCACCCGGTCACCCCCTTCCATTCAAGCGGGAACACTTTCGTCTCCACAGATTTTCTGATGCGTTTCTAGGGTTTTTGCTCCCTTCAAATCTCTGATTTCTACAAGCTCCAATCCAACCACTCTCTTTCCCCCTTTTCACTCTTCGCAGCTTACCAAAAACCCTAATTTTGGATTCCGATTGCGTCACATTTAGGGTTTAAGTTTCGCCACCTGATTGTTTGCCCTAGCATGGTTTTCGTCAGATGAGATGTGAATTTCTAGGGTTTTTGAGCTCTGGGTCTATCAATGGGAGCGCTAACCAGCAACCGTAAGCGAGGGGACGGGTGTTTGAGCTTCAATTGTGCGCACCCATCTCCGAATTTGCCGAATTTTCAAAGCTCGAAGCGACCCAGATTGTCTCATATGAATCAGAGCCCGAACCGACTCATCATCTCGTCTAAAAGCGCCGGTTCGAGGCTCTCTCGGTACCCGGATATAAAGCCGCCATTGCCTAGAGTTCACGCCCCTTGCAGAACACAAAAGTTCGGGTCCTTTCGCGATTCGAGTCCGAAAACCAAAGGGGTTCCTGAAGAGCGGTCGTGTGACATAATGGGCAACGTACTGAGTTACCATTTGGATAAGGCAAAGAGCGTCGCGTTCGGTGCATTTCGGTATTCGAGCAAGGACAAGGAGGTGATTGAATTGGATAAGGAGGTTGAAGATGATCGGGTTTCCGAGGATTCGAGCATAGAAGAAGTTGTGGCTATAGAGGAAGATGACCAAGAAGGGCCTTCTGTGGTGGATTATGGGCAGGATTTGGATACGAAGATGGTGGATTGTGGAACTCAGGTTACTCATCCATCGGCTTCTTCAGTGGTTTCAGACTTGACCACAACTACGAATACCCCTTTCAAAGTGGACAGTGCAGGGAAGATGTTGGACTCACTGTCGCTGAATCGCGAGGAGGGTGTGCCAAGCAAGGCAGCATACAAGCTGTTGATTGAGAGTGTAGAGAGGCGGACTTCAAAATTGAAACATTTGGATGTCCAAATTGACTTCCATTGGAAGAAACGGTCTATGCTTGAATCACTGCGTCCACAAAAGAAACCAGTGGAGGTGAATTTGTTATCGTTTTGCATTAACTTTCTACCTGTTATAAACTATAAAGTATCATTTTCATTTCTTTGGTTATCTGGGGATAAACTTGGTTTGTAGTTTGAAGTATTGTTACCGATTCTAAAGTTAAAAAGCTTGTATCAACCCATAAGTAATGATTGGTAATTAATTATGTGCTCAAGTGTCTTAATAAGCTATTCCCATTTCTTTTTAGGTTGTGCCCATTGAACCATTTGTCCCACTTAGAAAGGAGGAAGTGGCCGAGATTGAGCAAGCATTTTCTTCCTCCAACCGGTATGGATTTATGCATATTTATTGCTGCATTTTAAAATTGGTGTATGGTAAACCATAACAGTGTTGGGGTTCCTTCAACAGGAGGAGGGTCTTGGTAACTCATGAGAACTCAAACATAGAGATAACAGGTGAACTTCTGCAGTGCCTTAGACCACGTGCGTGGTTGAATGATGAGGTATTATTAGGTTACGTGTTTACCTTTTTTATAGCAATGACAAAGAATCTTCATTAGATTTTGTTTTTAATGGTTGACGGGGGACTTATACAGGCTTACCAAACTGGTAATTTAGTTTCTTGATGATGTGCACTTTCTTCCTTTTCAGGTCATAAACGTCTACTTTGAATTGCTGAAAGAGAGGGAGAAGAGAGAGCCACAAAAGTTCTTAAAATGTCATTTCTTCAACACATTTTTCTACAAAAAGGTATGTAATTTGCATGGACTCTTTCTTCTTCAATCTTTTACTCATGGTTCTGGGCACATATTTGTATGTGCATATTCAGTTTAGTTCTTCTTTTTTATAGTCAGAAGAGTTTGAGAAATATATATTGATATCATTAGTTTGTTGTCTAGGTAAGTGTGCACTGGTATGAATTATATAAATTCTCGTCACTCCTTGATTTATGAAACTTCCTTGAGACAATTTATGTTTTGTGAAGTAGAAAAGGTTAAAAAAATTATGAAGCTCTAATTCCACTTTATTTTCAAATGGTCTCATTGTGCTGCTATTTCGACGCTTGAACTCATCTGAGTTGTGGCTGAGTTAAAAAATTTGATTTGAAGTTCAGGATAAATCAGCCTGATATAAGCCGGACCGATATGCCCCAGTCGTTTCTCTCATTTGTTTATGTATAATACATTTTGATCAACTTTAGGCCTGAAGATTGGGCTGGGTTGAGAGCTCACCCATGTGCTCATTAGGCTAAAGTCAGGCAAGGCCTGTCAGCTCAGCTCGTGCATTCACACTCCTAGTAATAATTTGCCTAGATTGGGTACCATCTTTGCTGTCTGATTTAGGATATTGATTTTATATTATATGCTCTTATTTTACTGAAAATCAATGTGCAGTTGAAAAGTGGGAAAGGTGGCTATGATTATAAATCAGTCAGAAGGTGGACTACCCAAAGAAGGCTGGGATACAGCCTCATTGATTGCGACAAAGTAACTTCATTCAAACCTTTTTCCTTGCACCATATACTCAATTCTACTGAAATTACATTTATTTCATAAGTGGTTTTCTTCTCAGATATTTGTCCCCATCCACAAAGAAATACATTGGTGCTTGGCAGTTATTAACAAGGTAGATCAGAAGTTACAGTATCTTGATTCACTCAAAGGAAGGGATACCCAAGTGATGAGAATATTGGTACGTTTTGTAGTCATCTTTTGTTTGGCTGTTGATATAATTTATTGATGATGCATGGTGCTTGCCCTTGACAACACCCTTTTTATTTTTTTTGTGGTAAGGGGGTGTGGGACATTAATATTATTTTATAAAACTAAGATTCTTGCCATTGTCGGTATCTTATAATTTTCTGCTACTCATTTACTAAACCATCTGTGTGAATTGTCTGGGTTTTAAAAGTGGAGAAAATCATATTGTCAGCCTTGCCTGTGGAACTTGGGAAGAATATCCCTCCTTGCATTCTTGATGTGGTATGCAATATGCAATATGCACATAAAATTAATGAATCCAAAGCCTTTCCCCACTCAGAAACATTTTAGTCTTCATGCTGTCTGAGCTATCATATCATCAATCATCTACCATCAATTAACTCTTCATCGTAAAAAGATATTAATTGGTGGTAAGTGATATTTGAAATAATTGTCTAGAAGCTTGATGGCCGAAAAGTAGTGCAGACAGTACACTTCTCATTTGTTACATAGTCAAACATAATGATTTTCCAACCAAACCTTTGAACACTATGGCTACCAGGCCATCTATTGCCAGAGGCGGGGAGCCATGTTAAGACTGGTAGTTGCCTTGGGCCCCCCTCAAGGTATATATTTGGCTTTGAATTGTGCAATTTTAGGAAATGACTACTAAAATTAGCTTGTCCCCCCACCCAAAGGAAGTTCTGGCTCCACCGTCTATTGCATTGCCATAATCATGGACATCACATCTCTGGAAACAAAGGCTTGTCAGAACTTTGATTTTAACATCATATTTAGAAGTTCCAACAGATCGACTATATTCCCTTTTGTTCATTTAGCTGATCAATCTGATACTCTTGTTTATTTGCCTCATTTTGACGGCCAAAAGAAAAAAAGTATATTCTGTGTAAGTCGGAAGATACAAGGGCCACCTGTTGTTTATTCATCTTTTGCTTTTTCCTTTTCTGGATTCTTCTGGCAGGCCCTCAGAAAATGGTAGGAAAAGTAGTAAGTTCATTCAATCAATTGAGTTGCAGCTAACCATGTATGTTGGCAGGCTAAATACTACGTTGATGAAGTGAAGGACAAGAGTGGAAAGGATATCGATTTGAGTTCTTGGGAATTAGAATATGTTGACAACCTTCCTGAGCAGGAGAATGGGTAGGCATTACACTGCATGTTTTGAAACTTGCTGCAAATTATTTTTTTGCGAACTCTTTATAATCAATTGTTCTGATCATATTTTTATAACAGGTATGACTGTGGCGTTTTCATGGTTAAATATGCTGACTTTTATAGCAGGGATATTGGGTTATGTTTCAAACAGGTAAGGCGCATATAGATGCTTCTGTTGCTTATTCATTTTTATTTGATTGCACTTCAAACCATTAACATGGGAAATTATACTCATAATTCTAGGGGTGGGGGGAAATCTCGGTACTGGATCCCTCTGTTTTCTTGCTCTTTCCTCTCCTAGTAGTATGCCATAGAATGAATGGCCTGCTCTTGGATAGATTTCCATGAAAAACTCGCATTACCAACCATTCCTCGTTGTGCTGAACAACTTTAAATTAGTATGATTCAACTGTGTTTCTTGTCATTGTAGCAACACATGCCATATTTTCGATTGAGAACAGCAAAGGAGATCCTAAAATTGAGAGCAGACTGATTGTGTCTACGAAGCAAGGTTTTGACATGCTGTAGTACCAATCAAGAATTAGTGATTAGCAGCTAATAGATGTCGTCATGAAGTAGGTGTGCCCATCAGTGTCTGCATTTTATTCATAACCTTAATGCCAGTCGCGTGCCAGCTTTGTATTTTTTGAATGATTTGAGAGTTGTCCTGGCGAGGTGAGTCCTGTAAGTCGAGGCTTATCAGAGCACGGTGCGGAAATAGTTACTTGTATATACGATACAAGTGGTAACCTTGATTTGTCACATAAATGTTGAGAGAGTTTGAAAAGCTTTCGGTTTCAGTTATGCCCTGAACACAAGTCCTAGACTGCAAGTTTCTTTTTGGTCCTTGTATCTTGGCCATTTGCCTATTGTCAGTGATCGAGTTGGTTTAACAATTGTAAAACAAGTTTCCTGAGAAATATCTATTTTATAAAAGAAACGTTTCATTTGTTTTTGCACCCAAAGGAATTAACTTGAGGAGTTACTCCTCAATTCATTACGTAGTTGATTTGTAGAATTTCATGTTTATGATTATAAAGCAGTGTAAGAATTATATATGTAAAAATTAATAAAATATGAAATTGTTTAGTCATAAGACTATAAAAACAAAGAGACGAATTCAGTAAAGAATTATGAATTATCTATTTATTTTCTATGATTAATTGACTAAATGACTTTATTTTTTATTGATTTTTTGGGGTCAAACTTCAATGGTATGTACCATTCAATGGTACGTACTGCTGAATGGTTAATATTCATTTGAGATCCATCGCAAATTAATCTGGACCATTCAATGGTACGTACCATCCAAGATTTTTCCAATTTTTTGGAAGCATGATTTTAACATAGTGATTTATATAGACGGTTCTGATTATAGGCACGAAGTTCTATAAATTGATCACAACGTATCTTGAGGAGGAACTCTCCTCAATCTTAAGCATCCAATCCTCTTGTTTTTTCCTTTTTTTTTTTTGGTTAAAAGCCAAGCCTCTCTTTGCTAAATGATTCGTGCATTCTGTGACACTAATATTTTGGTAGCAAATTATATCTACTATTAATTTTGTCTGTGTTTTAACCTAACAATATAGTCTGAAAAGGAACTTGAGACATTAAAAGACTATTTGCCTCACTTTCCAAGATTTAGAAATATAGCCACTCAAGGCACTTTCGAACCATTGCTCAAGTGCTTTCGAAACCCTTCGAGTAGAACCCCCATCGAGGGTCTATCAGCAGTGCTCGAAGCCTCCTCAAGTGGTTAAATTTGTGGTTAAAAAAAAAATGGGCTTAAAACTTCAGGTGCAAGAGTAAATGCTGTTTTATCACTTGAGCTGTAAGCCCCCTTAACAAAGATCTTTGACATGGTTCCTCGAGGAGCGGTGAAAAACAAAATGAAGGAAGATGATAGTAGGGACGGAGTAATAAACATTATATTTTCATTTTTTTTCTCTTTACTAGAAAATACATTGTGCAATCAAATCCCCAGTCACCATTACACAACAGCCGAAATCCACAACCCATCGAAACTCGGCAAGTACACATCGACCGACTCTTCAAAAGAATTACAAATGAGAACACAAATTACCGGCAAAAGACATGAATTCTATCCCCATTCCCGTGCTTCGAGCCAGAAGTCTGGATGTGAACAGTCAGGAGTCTGCAATGCGTCAAATCCTCTCCCACAGGCCTCCTGCTTTGTAACTGTGCCGGGATGATAACAAAGACAATAAACAGAAATTAAAGAGGGTGCAGTTTACTATGAATATTTTCCACCAGGGGCGCGTTTATAAAATGAAAATGAAAATATATACGAGAGAGTTCAGATTACAATACAAGATACACTGCCACCATTAGCACAGCGAAACAAAGTGCCTGCCTTAACGAGGTACTCTTTTCCGACTTAGTATTTCCTGTTCTTTTAGTCTATGCTGGAATCTTGCAAGGCGGGCTTGAAGGCTAACCAGACCGGCTGCCTTGCGGGAAAGAACAAAGCTCAACTGGGTCACATAGTTGTCTATGAGGCTCCCCGGTTGGTCCACTTCCGCCAACAGTTTCATTTCCTGGTAACCAAACAACACGGATGAGCACCATGTGGAAAGAAGAAAGAAAAAAGCCATTCAAAGTTCATGAACGTACAAAATCAAACAATAACTTAAAACGGAGAGTTTGCATATTATGCACGACTGACAATAGCCAACAGAAAATCACAATATCTATAAAAGCAAAAGACGAAAACTTTCACTTACTTCGCGAACAATTTCCATTGTATCCTCAATTTCTTTTCTATGGGCAGCAATTAGGGCCTCTTCTTCCTAAAACAGTCCAAAGAGCTCAAAAAATTAGCAAGGGGTGCAGGAGAACTTATAAAATAACTACACAGTTATAATGACTGAAGCCACATTGAGTACCAACCTCGAGAATGGCATTGATATTCCCATCAGGAACTTCAGGCTCCGATTGTCTGGATCCAGCATTGCTTGCGTTATAAATTCCTGTACTTTGCTGCTTAGAGCTTGTAGTGGAAAGATCTGATCCACCTTTTTTCAGCCAGTTTCCCAACCTTTCTGATTTTTCATCCTTGGTTACTTTCCTACGAGGTGGTGAAACCTTTTGTACTTTCTCTTCTGTATCAGCCGAGTTTTGGGAATAATAGGGCATCTTCTGACTGTAATTATCACCATAAGAATTATTCATTTCAAATCTCTCCCTGTCCATTGAACCAGAAGCCACCCCACTTTCTTCCCGAACATTGATGGGATTACTTGATGACGACTTTGCAGGCTGCTTGTCAAACTCTGGAGTAGGATGGATATATGAGAAACTTTCTTTCTCCACAGCTCTTCTACCTGTATCAGCTACTTTAACTTCTTGACGTTGCTCACGGACATCCTCTACCTCAGTAGAAACCAGTGTAGAAGACGCTGATGAAACATCCTTATTAGCTGGTGGTAATGAATTTATGGCTTGATCCTTTCTAGCATTGCCACCTTTTGAAAGACTTTTCACCCTGTTCGTTTAATATTAATCTTTTAGTTTGGGACATGAGTGTAATCATTAAGCACTAGCAAAGTAATCAGAGTAATTTAAGTTGACATTACATAAGGCATACCGATCTGCATATCTCAAAGTATTAAGTGTATGCTCGCATGACCCTGCATTTGGAGAAATGCAAGATATCATAACAGTCCTTGAATTTCCAACGAAGGAGTCACGGAGCACTTCTGTGAGTTTGCTTCCACGGAAAGGTATATGGATCTGGTCATTGTCCAGGGCACGAATGCACTCCTTAAGCGCCAAAAGGCTCTTGTTAATTTCTGCTCCTTCAATTCTGCAATAACCCATTTTAATTCAAGAAACTGAAGTAGTCAGTAAATCATCACGCCAGTATAAGACTTGCATTACAATGAATGTGAAAAACAATAATGGTTTATTTTACAGCCTAAGAAGCATTATCCTGATGGAGGAGGTACAGCCAAAAAAAAAATTCTGATTTATTTTAGTAAGATTGGCACGAAGGGCCTTCCTAAAACAATGCCCAAGTCACTACTTAAAACAAATGACCAAAGGTAACAGCAGAAAAAGTGAAAACGAAAATTACAAATTTGCAAGAACCATTATTATCACCAAATGTCAAAATCACTGAGAAACAGAAAAGAAGATAATTTGGAAAATTACCTTGTTTGTCGGTCGTTATCAGTGGTGTCAGCGCCTCTTTCACTACCAGCAAGATCAATAAAAGAGATCTTTCCCACAACCTTCCCACTTCTAGATTCATTTACATCAATGTTTCGCCTGGAATCTTTTACCTCACTGTGCTTTTTAACAACAAGTTGCAAAATAGCATGAGACCTAGAAGACTCCTCATTAGCACCAGTCGACCCAGTACTTCTAGCAGCATTCCCCCTCTCAATAAATTCCTTCACAATTTGTACATCTGAAACTTCAAATTCTTGCAGTCCAACAATGCAAACTTGTTGTCGTCCATCTTCTCTCATACATAATTTCCTATTGCAAAGAAATGAAGTCATTCATGTCATAACATAGTTATAGAAGTACACCACCCAGTGAACCAAAATTCACATATACAGAGATACATATGTACATTATTAATTCACATATACAGATACATATGTACATTGTTACATATATCTTAAGGGAAGTGATTTTCACACCCTTTTTAGCTTCTCACTCACCCCTCTTTGTTTCTAGCGATCGGATTGAATAAGTCAAACAGAATCAACGGCCAGGAATAAACAGAGGTGTGTAAGAGGCTAAAAAAGGTGTGTGTTTATCATTTCCCTATCTTAAAGGCATGCAAAGAAATGTGTTGCGTATAAAAGAAGATGATGCACAATGCATGTCAAACCCAGAATTGCACATAATCAGAACCCGCATCCTATAATTATACCACAGAATCCAACTTGCACCCAGTCTTATACTCATCTAGACAATTATAATGCACTAACATAGCCTATTCCCCTAAGGTATCTACAAGCCTATCCTTTCCTCTAAAAAGGAGATCTCAAGTTCAAATCCCGTTCAAATGTAGTAGCAATTCAAATAAAAAAATAAAAAAAAAGGGAATAAACAGTGAACTTAAATATATTCATAACATTAAAATAAAAGAGCCAATGAAGCAAAGAGATATACTTCCTATCACTGAGAAGATCAAAGAGCTTTCCACCATAAATCTCAAAATAGCTAAGCCACAATTTGAATCTCTGGTTACGGTAAACTGGCTGATGTAACAATCTGACGAGGTCTTCTGCAGCTCTGATAGGTAATGGTTGCATTGTGAATGTCTTACCACTACCTATAATTAAAATCTCATTAGTACTTTAATAATGCAGACATTTAGCTTCATTGAAAAGGATCACATAGCAACAAGTAAAACCACTTATATAATGTCTCAGATCTAAACTTCGGTTTCTTTACTCCTTTTTCTTTTATTGTTCCTTTACAAAACAAAATAAATAGAGCTAATAAGCAAGAAAGCCTGAATTTTGTCCAAAGGTAACTTTCTAAAAGTATATAAAGCTAAAGGAAGGAGGACTTACTTAGCACTCAAACTCAGTCTAGGAAGGAATATAATATGCTTTAGAATTATAATTATTTAAGTACATATCACAAGGTCAGTAAAATTAATAACTCTACCAATGAAAAGATACTGCGTTTTGATGACTGTCTAATACACATATGGAATAAGATTAAAGTATTAACAAGGATAAACTGATAATCACGTAGCGTACTAAAAGGGAAGATCACATTAACCACCTACCTGTTTGACCATATGCAAAACACGTAGCCTTTGTTCGCTCAAAAATTATGGGAATAATTGGCTCTACAGTAGCCCGGTATACCTGTTCCAGAAAGAATTTAAAATCGTCTAACTTTTTCTATCCAACTGAGAAACAATCACAGAGGAAACAAGCACACAAGGACCGTGCCCAATGTGCAACAATATCCTAAACATTAAAGGAATATTAGGTCAACATTTACACACTTCTGTGTACATAAAAAATTTCAGTCTCTACCAAAAAACTGTTACCTCATCATTTGAAACTTGCTCATTCAGTACAGCATCAAAACAAAATTCATGCTTCTCCACGTATGCAGTCAAGTCCACCTATCATATGAAAACAAAAAGTAAAACCCAAAGAAAATATGAGAGGAAAAGAGACTTCAATCCCAAAAACAAAATTCAGCTAAAAGTTCAATTAGCATCTGGTGCCTCGTGAATGCTGAGAACAAACCTTTAGTTTGGGTTCATGGACTGTCAAATAGGCATTGTCATACACAGTTACAATATCCTCCTCCTTCCGTGAAAGCTCCTTCTTGTTCAAAGGTCTTTTGCGTACCTAATATAACCATTAGAACACAAATCTTTCAAAATTTCCATGAAAAGGAATGCACGTGACATTCCATCATATGCCTCCAAATCACACAACAGGAGAAGATACCAAAAATGATATATGATACAAAGCATTCATACAGAAATAAGGAACCAAGTCATCAAAAACTTGAAATAACCACACATATCCAACAATGCACAAGCACAACACTCGGCTGCCAATTGAACCACGTACCACAACTTTAATCTTAGCCACATTATTTTCCTTTGTGCTTTCCCTTTCACTCTGGGCTAATGGAATTGATGAATCTGGATCAGGTAGCACTCTTTGCTGCCTATTACTTGTCAAATTCAACTCATCCTCAAATGCTTTACCACCAGGCATGAATGGTGATGGCTCAAAGGGTTCAGAAATGACATGCTGCACATGTAAACAATACCGCACTTTATTAACAAAGAAAGGAACAGAACAAGAAAGAGAACATAAATTATAGTTCTTTTCTTCCTATGGCCCCACAGCTGTAATCTTTAAGCACAACATTTCCAAAGTAAGTGAGGATTTAACTCCTCTTCCTTCCTAGTTTCCAACAAAGGTCAAAACTGTTTTTCTGCAGCAATACATATATATCACATCTAAAACACAGACTAATAACAGATGGATAAAGGAAACAAAAATGGGACCGTGCTTGTCATAGAATCAAATATTGGCCATCTGCAGTATAGATGTTAGACCCAAATGACATATTTGGGTCAAAATATAAAACTTTTTCCTTCTCCAATGCACCAGAATCTCAAAACCTAAATTTAGGTTTCAATTCATTTAACAAAATATTCATATGGTGGGGTAGATATATAAGATAAAATAAAAAATTTTCCTTGTCCAATCCAAAGTTTAGACTCAAACCCCAAATTTGAGTTTTAACATTTGGGTATCCCATCAACTTTTACAAGTGATCAATTTCCAGGGAATCCCATCAACCTGCCCTGAATTTTCAATTCAGTTAAAACCTTTTAGATCATTAAAATTGGGCCATAAGTTCAGACCAAAATAATGGTGTCACAACTTGATATTCCAAAGCGCGCAACTGGTCAGAATTCCACAGATATTGAATAATAGCATAAAGCATTGTAAGGCAACTTCAAATAAAGTGACTCTGTGTCACTGATTAGTTACCTCTGATACCCAGTAGGCACGAGAGTTAATAATGTACTGGCTTCTGTTGTTATGAATTTACAGAATCAATTCATGCAGAGCTTTTCAAGTTGAGGTAAAGGCAGAATAATCATTAATTATTTAAGAACTATACCTCGGACAGAAGCTCTGTATCATCCATAGCATGAAGATCCAACAACCCAGCTCCAAAATCACCCCTGAACTCCGGAGAATATAAACCATCCGATGCAGCCCCTCCCGAAGATTGAGCAGTAGGTGTGTATGGCTCAGAACCAGACTCCCCATTGAAATTGAGATTTCGCATTAATTTGAAAAGCCTCTGCTTCTCTTCGGCAGATTGAGCTCCATAACCCTACGACAATATCAAAGACTTATACATCAGTCATCATGTAATTTTACAGGTAAAGATAGCACAATCTTATTGGCAATGGCTATAAATACAAGTTAACAATACCTGCATGAGGAGATTGGGGAGGAGACGATTGTCAATGCCCGTGGCAGCTGGTGAGGCCAGATGCTGCAACCCGGCAGACTGGAGCCACCGGGCCATGACCGCGTCACCAGCATCACCTGCCGGCCCTGCATTGTGCAGAGGCCCCGCGGCAGCGCCGGTGGCGTGGTCGTACAGAGCGGTTGCCGCGGCGGCATTGCTCTGCTGCATCTGGCCACCCATGTGGCGCTGCGAACGTCGTTGAGGAGCCAATTTTCAAGATCTAAATACCAACAACTGCTCCACAAAAAACACACCACAAAAATGCGTTTATATAAACATGTAAAACGCAAATAGCTCAAGAATTTCAACCGAATTAAAGCACGATAATCTGCATGGAACTATATATATATATATATATACACACACTCACGGGGTGGAGAAAACTCGAATTCGAAGCGGGACATGAAAGTAAAACCAACGGAAATGCGATTTCGAACCCTCAGAATCTGCAATTCGATCGAATCCGATCTCAGAAATTCCACACACAGCAATGCAAAAAATCAATCAATTTCTCGCATTCGCAATCAGACGAACCGGAACAGGTGAAATCGAAGAAACTACGCAACCAGGATCTGCGGCTTCTCAATTGATCATAAGAAAAGAATTGAAATTGGGATCAGATCTGCGAGCGAATTGGGAGAAAGAAAAACCCTAATTTTGATTGTAAAGAGGGAGGGAGGGTTTGTTGGAATTTAGTTTTGGAGAAATGGGGTTCATGATGGTAAGGGGCTCCCGGAGAGAGAAAGAGAGAGAAAAAGAGAGGAGAGAGAAAGTTGTCTACGCCTTGCTTGGATTATAAAATAATCTTCTGCGACGACGACAGGAGAGAGAAAGTCAGAGAGAGAGAGAGAGAGGAGAACGATGTCGTTATAATTCTCATTTGGTCGATTATAATTTTCAAAAATTATTAAACGGCTATTTGCAAAATTGAAATTAATTTGAAAGGACTAATGTGCCCTCGAGCTTGTTGCCAATTTTCGGATGCGTCGTTTCGGTTAGGAGAACGGAACGGAGGGTTCACAGTCTTCGGACGAGAGACTTTGGATAAATAGGATCTGAATTGACGGAAATGCCCTGGATATTTTTAAAATTTTATTTGGGCCTTGGGTTTGGAACCAATGACCAACGGGGGGACCCGAAGGCTAAGGCCGTGTTTGGCTGTCGTTCTTTCTACACCCACCAAAGCACCAACTTTGAACAAAAAGATTTTTTTTTCCTTTTTTCTCTTCCCTTCCGAAAAAGAAAATACATTTTTTCTCATTTGTTTGGCTTTTCTTGGGGTTTTGCAAAAGTTCTATTAAAAATGGTGATATAATTTTTAGGATTTTGGTGAATATGATGAATCGTCGATGATATAGTAGGTGAATCAACCAGCACCATCTCTAAGTTTTTGTAGCACATTGATGGGTAAATTGGAAATGGGTCTTTCAATTTTCTTTTTTTTTTTTAAATGAGGGAGGAGGATTTAAATTTTGAAATCTCTTTCTACGTTAAAAAAGATGAGCGGTGCTAGAGATGTGACTCCTTTTGTGTATTGTTTTGGGACTCTTTTTTAGAAATGATCTTGTGTGCAGTCAGTCGCATATAATATTGTTTCTGTATAACGACCAAGGGCATGCCAAGATGTTAAGACAACACATAACCTACAAGAAGTATGTTGTGAGTGGATCACATGCTTCTTTGTTTCACTCAGCCAAACCCAAGACCATCTCCTTTTTTAAGGCTCCTTTTGGGTTTTTATCGAAACATTTAGCTATCCAAAAGAAAAATAAGCGTACAACTACACTAGTAGCTAATTGATGCATATGTTTTTCCACTATCTTTAGCACAAAAATAAAAAATAAAAAATAAATTGTTATCAAAATTTGTTTATATGCAAATCATGGGAAAAATCTACGAACCATTGAATGATCCCAGATTAATTTGCAGTAAGCTCTAAATGAATCTTAAATCGTTGAATGGTCCGTACCATTGAAGTTTAACCCCAAATCATATGATACTTTCTAATATGCAGAGGTAAAAAGGGAAAGAAAGACTTTGCGCCCACTAGTATCAGAGGCTTTGTATGAATTATGTGTAAATACTTTAGTTTTTTAAAAAAAAATTGTGTATGAGGTCCCACTGTCATTTTTTTTTTGTTTGGCGAAAAAAATGAATGTAATTCAATCTTCTTCTTGGACTAAATTTAACTCAATATCTATTGCTAGCCAAAATTTTCAAAAATTTTATAGTGTTTTTGAGTATGAGATATTTTAAATTTTTTAACTGTTACATCTTAAATTTTTTATTATTGAATAAAAATTTAACGTTATACAAATTTGAAATATCTTATACTCCGGAGCACCATAAATCTTATCTTTTGTGTAGATATATATGGCTGGAATAATTTCAGAAATTCAGAATTAGGAAGGTGGGACTGCAAATTCTGGTTCTGAAAATTATGTGCACACGAGCCTTCATCAAGTAGAATAATCACACGTATAAAAAAGCAATCTGCTAAATTTGGTAACACTAAAATACATGCAGTTTTTTACACAGTTGCAGGCTTGGCAGCAGGCAACTGAATAAGTCGTAGTGCGGGCCGGTTTAATAAGAGATTTGCACATCCACCAGAAATGATGAAACATGAAAATTTGTACCTTTGTTAAATCATTCCTCAACAAATTAGAAATTACAAATAAAGAGAAAAAAAATTATCATCATATCACTCTTATATGTGACTTTCATAGATCATGACGCCAATTGACAATGTAAATTTTTTTTTTCATTCATGTTTTTTGATAGGATAGTGTGTTCGCTCACTTGAGTTCAAATACTTTTTTAAATAATATTTAGAATAAAATATCACATTGTTAATAAAAACTCTCGAATTTTGAGGTACCTTTGGGGATGGAGTACAACCGGCCAAACAAACGACTTATAAGAGTAGGAGACCGACGATGTATTAGAACGAAATTCACAAATTAATATTAAGACAAGGAAATTTTTGCTCATGCACAATGGAGCCAAGAAGATTAGGCCATTTTTTGCTGCGCACTCAATGATCCAAGTTTGTTTAATGCTAAAAGGTCAAAGTTTAGGTCTCAAATTAAAATATGAGATGTTAAGCTTACCTAATTAAACATTTACATATTTATACATCTACACTCATCATGCTTTTTTATTGTCCATAATACCCACGAAGGGTAGCTTTAGCCATTTGGTGGTGGCACGTAATTTGCATGATTAATTATGGGTTTCTATAATCATTCATACACATAGTGATAAAAAAGATGATGACAGCAAACATATACATAAAAACGAACGCTGTACCTTTTGTAGGTGGACTTTTTTGATAAAAATTAATAATAATTCCTAAAAGACCTTGCTTTTCTAACTTTATGTTTCTCTGTGTTTCCTTTGCTATTTTACGGAGGTGTCACTGACAATTTTACATATACAATATGAATCCAACATAAAATTAACGAGGAAAATTGTTCACTTTTGCACAAGACTCTAAGCATCCATCATCTCTTTTAGCATTCGTGGTTATAGTCGCTCTCTCACGTTACTGAGGAGAGTCTTTATGATTATGGTTTCAGTCGCTCTCTTGTTCTGTCGAGGTTAGTTTTTTGTAGCGGTTGTGGTTTGTGCACTTGGCAAAGAATTATGAGGAGGAAGCTCGCAGTTTGTTGGAGGTGACTTGTAATATGGCTTATTTGACAGCGAATGCATCAGACGGTGTTGCGGTCTTTTCATCATGGTGCATTTGCGTCAATTCTCCAACTTGCAAAGTTTAGTTGTCGTGAGTGTTATGTTTCCCATTGGTTGAATTTAGATCCTTTGTGGCTAAAGAATTGTATTGTATTTCTGATGAGTTTGTAATTGTGGAATTGTGGTATTTATTTTGGCAGGTGTAGCCTCTTGGTTTGCTCTTAGCTCACGTTTGACATGTCTGTCTTATGTAAGTTCTTTATCATTTTTAATGAAAATTTTTTTTATCCAAAAAAAATTTAAAAATTCATGATTTATTAAAGAGTTGGATTTGAATTACGGATTATTCATGTGTTCATTAACTATAAATAGATCAAAGCAGAGGTGAGGTCCATACAAACTTAGGAGTTAAATTTTTCGTTTTGAAGGAATTGGAAGTGGGGTGTGGTATTCCAATTAACAGAGAAATATTTTTTTTTGGGAGGAGGATGGGGTGAGGTGAGGTGTGGTTTCAATTTGGGGAGAAAGAAGGAATCTAAAGGCAAATTTTTCAGTAGCCATAAAAAATCAGAATCATTCTCACTCCGATTTCATAAATTTTTAACAACCAACTTTCAATGAGAATTTGGACAGATCGAGTGATGTGGAACACGTGTCTCTAATACTATTAAGAAACATAAACCCAATTAGCAATAGGCGTAACTTAGTTCTTTATATACACTTGCAATGTTTCTTAACGTTTTTGATAGGGGATAACACACTTCACATTCTCACAAACTCCACCAGTACATAAACAAGTAGGTATAAAACTCTCTCTAAATATAACATCGTCCTCATATTCTTATAAGTCCAACATGTGACCTTCTGCAACCAAAGTATAGACAACTACTACCATACCACATATAGAAATGTATGTTCCAGTGATCATCAATAGTTAGTAGGAAAGGAAAAAAGTCTAGCAGTGCCGCTCCCTCTCATTCTCTCTCGCAAAGAACAAAAAGACCATCTCGCCGCCGACCCCTTCCTTAGGTTGGGGTCGGTTGGCAACCTTTTCTTCTTTGCAATTTTTTTAGATGCCCCATTTGCCCTATCTCCTTCTCAATTGTATGTGTTTTTGGTTCTTCTTGCATGGGTCTGTGAAAGTGGTTTGGATCTGGAGGTTCACTTTCGGTGTGGCAGTTTTGGTGGCGAAATTTGGTTAGGGCTGTTTTCTTGTTGCAGGTTGGAAATTTTTGTGTTGCTATGCCTTCGTCGAATTCAACGCAGAGTTGATTTTCTTAAGGCAGCTACCATTGTGGCTGCTGGCAAGGTGGTAGTAGAGGCGGCGGCGACAGCAGCTGCTTTCTGCCTTTGAGGGATAAGGATTAGGGTTCTCTTTTTCGTTTTTTGTCTTTCTAATGAATGGACTTTTTAGCTATTTTCAATTTTTATTGGGCTGTCTCGGGTCAAACTTCAATGGTACGTACTGTTGAATGGTTTAAGATTCATTTGGGACCCACCGCAAATTAATCTGGACCATTCAATGGCCGTACCATTCAATGGTATGTACCACTGAAGATTTTTCCGGGTTTTCTCTCATTCAATAAATTTTATGGTGTTTTCGACTAAAAAAAAGAAAAAGAAATGTGTGTTCCAATATGAAACACGATATATTCGACCAAAAAGAAATATAAACTCGATCGATATAACTAATATAAATCAAATGAGTAAAACATAATTAATTATACATATTTTAGATGAGATTGTTATGTACGCAAAATATGATAAAAACGACACAAGCCAAACATAAACATAATTATTAATATAATCAAAATACTGCACAACGTTGTCTATTGTCGTCCTCATCATGCCCTCTTGGATTTGAAAAGGCCATGAAATATAAACATCATGAAACACACTTTTGGCTCCATATATACTTTAATTACCGTAGAAATGATTTAATATCTAATAATCTAATTCCAATTTTACTTTTGGTCATTAATTAATTAATTAATTAATTTAAGTTTTCTTGGTAAATTGCGTCTACAGTCATATATGCTGGTGGATCTCTCCAACTGAAGAACCCCAATTTTTTCAAATCGGTTCCCTAACCTATCACCCTTGTGGTACACTTCTTTTTTGGCAAAAAGGCTTGCTTTAACTTAAAGCATGTGATTAGGTTGAGATCCGATGGAGTTTTTAATTTGAATTAAAGTTTAGGAATTAAACCTAATTAATTTCCACAGCTCTCCCACCATCTTTGCTTTTGGCAATCAAATTTCATAATATTGGCTCCTGTAGACCCCTTTCTAATATGACAACAGGAAGGTG
The DNA here is from genome assembly GCA_018257905.1 of Gillenia trifoliata. Taxonomy (NCBI): domain Eukaryota; kingdom Viridiplantae; phylum Streptophyta; class Magnoliopsida; order Rosales; family Rosaceae; genus Gillenia; species Gillenia trifoliata. Next base: position 13,329,725 of record CM031083.1, on the reverse strand, counting down.
TTACATATAAAATAAATAATTCAACTACATTACAGGTAAATTATATGTTGTGAATAAAAAGCAAGCTATCGTAAGGAAACGACACTTCTTTTTTGGGCAAACGAATTGGAAGTGTGTATTCATGAATTATGATTCAACATAAAGTTAGATGAGAGGGAGGAGATGACAAAGAATCACACTCTTAAATTCTTATTGTAAATGTAGGGTTCTCAGTGCTCTATCATTTCAATTAATAAAAAACTCTTAATTTATGAATTCTCAATATTACGATAATATAACAAAAAATTAATGTAATCAGAATTGAATTTCCATGATCACGCGAAAAATTTCCGTTTGTTATGTGGAAAAGAATTCATGAGAAATAATTTTTCACGTTTTTTTCTTCGAGATGGTCTATAATGTTGGAAAAGTAATTATGTCTTAGTTTGTCAAAATGAAAACCAATTGGACAAAGGGTTTCACTTTTACTTCTCATGGGTCAGAACATCATTTTCCAAAAATTGAAAGACAACAATTTCTCATTTCCAAGTTCACTTTTCCACAATCCAAATCCATTATTGGTATGGTAAAACACGAAAATGGTCTAAAGTACCCCTTGTTGAGTATCTAATCCAGTAACTGAACATATATTCTCAAACAATCTGTAACCTTGACTTCCACATATAAAATGTGGTTGAAAAATCATAAATACATAATTATGTTCTAAAATTTTAAAAATCGACTTCAGCTAACACTTTTGATTTGAAGTCCTTAGTTACTACATACATAAACCTGAGCTGAAAAATACTTTTGGTAGGTTCTTTTTTCTTGTTTTTTTTTTTCATTTGATATCATTTGTATAAGCAATGATCATAGAGAGGAGCAAGTTGAGCTTAAGACCTAAGGTGCGGATATAAGTGTTATTATAACCATTTGAACTATAAAACTCTCGTTTGAATTTTCGGATAGGTTTAGTTGGTGTGCATGTGAATGGAGTTGGGCAAAAGAAACTAACTTCCACACTTGGGCCAAGATAGACACTCAATTGGACTCACAGATTAAAATATCTCCAATATTACTAAATCTCTCGATATATCCGTAAAATGGGGTTACAGATAATCGATAAGGGTGAGGCAATATTTATACAGGATTTCTTCGAAACTTCGGAGATATTTTGACAATATCGAGAATTTTGGTAAATTTTGATACTTCAGTCGAATATCTGACCAATTTGATATATTTTAGATATATTTTGATGAAAATTTTAGTTCAATTTCGATAATAAGATTCCATATAATTGCTAGTCACTATCTGAATAGTGCAATTTGAAATTGAAAGGCAATAAAAATAATTGTCTCAACTACCATGCATGTGTTTGTAATTTTTAATTGCAAAAGCTTATCTCAGATCATATACCAAGAAAAAAACAAAAACCAAACGAACTCAAATAAAATAACTTAAGAAGGAAAAACAACAAAAAAAACAAAAACCCAATAGAAAAAAGATAATACAAAAAAAAAATGGAATAGGGGACGATCGGTATGATATTACCGATTCTCTTCAGTAAGAGTCGGGGCATTTCAACCGATCTTTACTAACCAAAGTCGGTATCATCATACCGATACTCCCCTTTTTCAATTTTTTTTGGGGGGTTTTGGGTTTTTAGTTTTTGTTTTGTTTTTCTTTCCCTTGCCATAACACCAAATTATCGTTTTCATATTCTATAAAATATATTTTCCAGTGCAAAATCTCTTATAGTTTATGTTTAAACACTTGAAAAATAACAATATAAAACCTAAATTTGAGAATTTTGAATCTAAACAAATGAGTTAAAAAATACTTGTATATTAGACTCACCTCAAACCGTGGTTCCAATGGAGACGACGCATGCATGCGCACATTTGATGGCTGGGCAGGAGTTGGATGTGCTCTAAAATCACCGCATGCATACTCCTAAGTCCTCCACCAAGATAATATATTGGAATTTCTCAAGGGTTGGAATTTTGTTTTGAATTTTTGCATTGGAACTGGTTGATGCCAAAAATTGGGGCTGCATTGAGGTACATTCAATTATGGAAATTGATTCTCTTCAAAAATTAAATAGTGTTCAACAAAATTTTGTTGTCTTTCTGTAGGTTTTCACTGACTTGCGGCTCCATCGGTTTGAGACTCTTATCAAAAAGTATGTTTTCAACTAATCACTTTTAAATAAGACATAATTCTCTACATCACAGTTTTGATCTGTTTCAAGAGCCAAGGTCTAAAATTGAAATTTTAATTTGATCCTATTTGTGGTGCGCATTGATAGTTTTGCTTTGGTTGATCATATGCAATGCACCTTTCGATTGAAAATTCATCTAGTACCGCGATGTAGGAGCTTTTTCAAGTAATGGGGTATTGGTGCTACAAAAACCCTGAAATTCAACATGACTCTGATTCTCCTCCTTGTTTGTCAGAATACAATCACATAACTTCGGAGGAACCGTTCGATCAACTCAACCATTCTATTTTGTGACAACATTAATTTTCGCAAAGTGTGGTACTCATGCCACTTGTTCATTCTTGTGTATGCATTGCTCATTCTTCATTCATGGCTTTAATGAGTTTTTATTGCTCATCAAAAAAGTGCATAATTTGATGAATTTTTTTGTATTTGAGAACTAGAACTTTTTAGGGGGCCTTTTTGAGAAGGAAACAGGAGGACCGCCGAAAGGATTAAAAATCTTTATTTTGGTGATGTTGAGGAGCGCCCGCATAAATTGAACATGCAGTGATGAACCACACCAATTAAAAACCATCAAAGACATCTTCATAAATTGAAAATTGAATGTAGATTTATGAGTGAAAAATGAGTGTAGAAACCGAGAAAACAAAAAGAAAAAAACAATTTAAAGTGTGTGAATACCCTATAAACTATATCTTCTTATGAATTGTGAAGAAATAAACTATGATAATTAAGAGGGAGAAAGTTTATTGTGCGAAGACAAGTGTAATTTGAAATTAAAAGACAATAAAAACAATTTGTCTCAACTACCATGCACGTGTTTGCATAGTAGTTGAGACAATTGTAGGAATTTCAAACGTAATTTTTGTAAACTTCTATGATTTAATATTATAAACTGATATCTTCATTGATATTGATATATTTATCAACATTTTTATAAATTTAGACTACCGATACTTAAATAGTTGATCAGACAGTCATAGATCCGTGTCTGATGGGGCGTAACGAAACGACATCCAAGCAGTTACCACTTGACTCGACTGCATGCATTGCATACGACCAGCGTTAAGCACCACCAAGCTACTATCCACTGCATCCGTTACCACCACAAGCACACTCCCAGTAAATTAACCTGAAACACCACCTTCTAAACTCACATCAATTACTTACCCTTCTTCTTCTTCTTGCTATTGTTGTTGTAATTGGTGATTAATTAGTGAGGATATAATTAATTAGTTAATTAGCAAAACTGAATTAATGGCTGAAGGTGGTAACAAGAAGCCGTTGATGCTAGTCGCAGTGGACGACAGTGATCATAGCTTTTACGCATTGGAGTGGACTTTGGACCATTTCTTTGCTCATGGCGCCAACCACCCTTTCAAGCTCGTCATCATTCACGCTAGGGCTTCTCCCTCCTCTGCCCTCGGCGTCGCCGGATTCGGTAATTAATTAGACTAATCCAAATTAATTAATCACTTGATTCTGATTCATTAGTTTGTGAGCATTTTTTTTAAATTTCTGATTGAATGCAGGTTCTGGGGAGTTTATAACTTCGTTGGAGTCGGATATGAAGAAAATAGCTAATAAGACTGTGCAGAAGGCTAAAGAGTTTTGCACCAGTAAAAAGGTAATTGAAGCGTTGTAAATAGTAAATACGGTTCATAAGTATCATCTGACTAAGAGCTACAATGCTGTGTTACTGTGTATTTATCACATTATATATCAAATATATATCATGGTTAAATGTTAATTGATACATCGACTGTCATATGATATGGTTAGCTAATTAATACGATTTATCGAGTTGACGAGGATAATTAGTGACTGTGGCAGGTGGAAAATGTGGAAGTGGAGGTAATGGAAGGTGACTCAAGAAATGCCCTGTGCGACGCTGTGGATAAACATCATGCCTCCCTTTTGGTTCTTGGCAGTCATGGTTATGGAATCGTAAAGAGGTCCGTTTCTCCGTTTCTCATGCTCTTTGAAAGTGGGAAATGTTATGATCAATCGTATACGTGTGGTAGTGGGCTGATATGGTCATCTATGTTTTGTGAAGTCCATAAAACTAAAATGATTATAATTAACTCAGTGCGTGTGCACGACTGATCCTAGCACTCCTCTCGTATAAAGAATGTGTTAGATAGTTAATACGTGACACAATTCAAACATGTATTTGCAGGGCGGTTCTCGGAAGTGTAAGCGACTACTGTGCTCATCATGCAAACTGCTCCGTGATGATTGTGAAGAGACCCGCCAAGCACTAAGCCATTTCTTTCAGCGTTACATTTAAATAAATAAACCTAGTTTGGCTCTAAGAACATATGATTTGGACTTTAAATTTGCTGTTTGAGCAAAGTTACTTTTTATTTAATTTTCAGGGTAATCGAATAATGAATTGCAGTTTGTAACTTTGTATGTGTGATCTTCTTTCCCAATCTATTATGATCCATCCAACCATCGACAAAATCGACAAAGATCAAAACATGACACCTTATTCATAATTTCATAAAAATTCAACAATCCAAATGAAAATTTCCGTTTTTCCGAACTTGCCAAGATTCAAATCTAAGACCTCTTACTCAAGGAAAGAAAAATACCACTAGACAATGAGTGGGAATTCTGGCTAAAGCCACACAATGGAAAATAGCACGATAAGCTCTCGACTCGTCAATCATCATCCATGAGAATCGAACAAATTTTATGACTTCCTAACCGTAGTGCAAGAGTTTCTCAATCCAAACGCCAGGCGGTATATTTGTAAACAAGGACCGATTCTACTCGGAATATTCCAAACTACCCGACGCATTCGAATTTCAGTAAAATCCCAAGTTACCTAGATTTCTTTGCGAAATTGAACGATGAAAAACAATTTTCATTAGATTGTACTACCAATTCCAACTATTTTCACTGCTTGCAGGCATACCAAAGTAAATGATTTGAGGCTGGTAAAATGTAGAACACAATATTATTATTTCTCAATCAAATTTAGAACTAAATAAATTAGAAATCCAAAGTCGAAATACCATTAAAACCAAGATAGAAGGCATACGACAATATTCTAACGAAACCAAGCAAAAATAGACTCCTCTCATTCCCCAATTTTAAACAAAAAAGAAAAAGAAAAAAAAACAAAAGCAATAATATAGACTAGGATTACAACAAGCATTCTGCTTGGAGCTTTCTATGCCAATTGCTTAGCACTTGACCTCCTTCAAACCATGAGCAAAGTAGATAAATGTTGGGTCGGCCGCACCATCCTTGTAGTAGGCAAAGACCAAACCGCCATCATCATGCATGCTCTCCCCAACAAAGCTGCAAAAGAACATCCGATTCAATGTTATTATCTTTCGAGCAACATAGAAAGAATAGAACCCATTTGATACAATCACGACATAAGATTATGATGTTATGATCAGAGAACAATAAATCACAATGGGAACGGAATCAACAAAACTTACAATTGGAGGTCGCTGAGCTTCCCAAGCAGAAACTTGGTTGCTGCCTCAATGTTCTTCTTAAACACCTCTTGGCTCTCCCCCTCCAACTTGGGTGTCAACAGTTTGATATACCTCTTCACCCATGTGACAAACTGCTTCTTGTCGAATGGAGGTTGCTCCTGCAAGCATCAGACAATAACAATCAATTTCTACTCACAAAGAACCTTGGAGAGCAACGGTACAGTGAGCACCACATACCTGAAGTCTAAATGTGTCGACAATGTCAACAACCTTGACGGATTGATCATCAACACCCTCATCATCCCCACCACCTTCAGCAGAGGGATTTGCACCAATGTCTACATCAACTGCTCCTTGAACAACCCACTGAGAACGGAAAATCATTCAAACAACTTACAGTTAATCAACTATGCAATTCATAACAATCAACATATTAAACCTTATACAAGTGATCCATATCAGAATAAACCCATAACCACAAAGTTCAATAGCAACCACCTTGACTACACCCCCGCAGGAAAAAAAGCTTAATACCAACTAGGCAACACACAACCCTACTACATATTCTACTTTCAAATTACATTGCGAACACAGCTAAATATTTATATTTCTAATGAGTGGTTAAACTTATTATATATAGTATAAAGAAAGTTCCACAAGTGGGGAACGAAAAAAAACCCAAAGAATCAACCAACCCACCTTTCCGTCAACTTCCCAGAGCACTCCATTGTGGATTTCCTTGTATGGAAACGAGTCCGAGAGAAGCTCATCACCTATAATGGAAGCATGAATTTGATCAACAACTTGATAAGAGAAATCCAACTAAATATATAAGCACAAGAAAACAAGAACACCATATAACAAGAACAAACAGATCCAGCAGAACATCATAAACAAATCTATAAACTTTACTAAGTACAACTGTTCAAGTAGTTTACACAATACGTTTAAAAATTAAGTCACAATATCCAACGACATATTCAATCCCAATATTTACAAATTACACGACCATGCCAACAACATAGCAAAATTATAAATTTGCAAGTTTAACATAAAATTCAAAAGCTTCACACAATATAATTAAAATGCAAAAGTACCCATTACCAAATTACATAAAACAAATACAAAAAGAGTTAGAAAACCATAAATCGCAGAGCAATATAAATTCGATTTGTTCTTAATCAATCAGATGAAATCCAGTAGCTTCAATAATTATAAAACAACATGCAAAAGCACCAAGAAACAAATTACATAAAATAGATGTACACAATCACCACCACATAAATCAAAACAATTAGAGCGGCAATAGATCGAAGGATTTGTGAAACAATACACGCCGCGGGAAAAATATAAATTTGGCGCCAGATCCGTGCCATAACCTGAATTTCGGAGATAAAACAGAGATCCAATTTCATCTTTTTTCATATAGATTAGTACTGACGAATCGAAACCCTAATTTTGTAACCGGAAAAAGAAAACAAAACCCCAAAACGTATAAGGGAAGATTGGGAAGGAAATTTACCAGTGAGGAGGTCTTGGTAAACCAACATGTTTGCAGCTCGGATCGTCCCAACAAAGATTACGAAGGAATTCGAAGAGGAGGGCAGAGAGCGATGCAGCGACGAGAGAGTAAGAGGGTTTCAGATCGCCCTCGACTACTCATATTTATAGGCGAGGCGAGGGTTTGGGAACAGCACGATGCTACGCAACTTGCTTTTCTGTAAAATTACTCGTAAGCCCTTCGGATATTCGTTTCCGAGTCCGATTAGAATCAGATTTTTTGGATGGCCGGCTCGGACTAGTGATAGTTTTGCGAGGACTCCTAATTTGGGCCTAACTGAGGAGTGTCAAGACTCTTAATTTGGGCCTAACTAGGCCTGTTGCATTGCTAATAAAACAGGGGCCCAATTAATTCTAGTTTAATTAGGACATTGTCAACTAATTTGAACATCTATCTATTGATAGGGTTTGTCAACCATCTTCTGAAAATATCATCTATGTCCTTATATTTCTTGTTTTTATCCTTAATTGCACTAAATTGATCATAACTTTTCAAAACATTCCAAATAACTACCCAACATTTATGATGATTCCAAATTTGTCATAACCTTTACACAATAAAAATGCGTTAAGCCCTTACTACAGTTGATTCAGTCTCACGTACTCAATCGCTTCAGTAATAGGATTTACTTAACTTCCCACACAAGTGTAAGTGTGCAATTTTGAGTTTAGCCGTGTCAAAATGGTCACATACTCTTCCTTTTGCCTTTTTGAGGTTATTCAAGCTCATTCAATCGCACCTTTGATGAAACTGAGTATCAACAACTAAAATTAAGCGCAATTATATTTTTAATTTTTTTACAACCAAACTCCTTTACCTTTTCCAAGTGCCCGAGACAAACAAGGAAATTGCATCATATGACTTTAACTGTCACACAAATTTCACGGGGATGCAAATAAAGACAACAGAGTGTTCAAGTATTGACAGACAGACGTCAACTGTTATGCGAATAATATCCTCCAACATTTAATATCACGACTCTGATAACATTTGCGTGGAACGCACTACGCCACCGTAACGCTCACATGTATACGTTTTAAATCAAAATTCAATGTAATTCGCTGAGTGTATCGAAGATTAAATCTCAACCGTTAAATTATCCTTGGCCCACTCACCATCAATACAACTCAAAAATGTTCAAACATGTCCAAAACCACACCAAGCCTACAAAACCAAACATCAACCAACCAATCAACATCCGACATATCAGAAACCCCTCCACGTGTCAACCGCCCATTTCAGCGCGTCAATCACCCCCATAGACTCGACCACAGGAAATCAAATCCTCTTTTAATTTGCATTGATACACTTGCCACTCTGATAAAACAAGTTGCCATATATAGACGCGGGAGAAATCCCAAATTCGTTCAAATTTGGTCATCCCTGATAACAACAATGACTCTCTGGCCGTATAAATGTCTCTGTCTTTTTGCTCCTTTCAGAGTTTTTTCCACCTCTGCTTTTTCTGCTCCTCTTTACATACTCTCTCTCTCTCTCTCTCTCTCTTGAATAGCGCAAATGGATTCTCCAACGTCGTCCGCTTTGTCGTCGCCCTCAGCCGTGAAATGCTCCATCTGCATGGAGGGCGTATCCGACAACTGTGGCCGCACTGTAGTCAAGCTTCAATGCTCTCACTTGTTTCACCTCGGTGAGCTGATTTTCACAACCTTATTTTCTTCGCATGCACACCCGGTTTATTTCTGGCCATTCAATCGAACTGAGTTTGAAGAATCAATGAACAAAAATAAACCGCGATGTGTAGAATGAGAAAAAAGCGTGCAAAAATCATTTTTCTTAATTTTAATTCCTTAACTTTTGAACAAATTTTTTTTATTTCCTTAACTGAACTTTTTCCTAATGTTGTGTATGTATATCCTCTGTATAAATTTATAGGATATCGATTTTGACACTCCTCTTTTAGCGTCAGCACAACATATTAAAATTTTACAGCTTTTGGAATTGATATATATATGTGTGGGCGCACATATAAATATAACTGTGGAACTAATTTTTGTTCACAATTATTTATTTATTTACTGTTATTTCCTGAATGTATGTTGATGTATGAGTTCAATAGTCTCTGTCCTGTAATTCATGAAAAAAAAAGGCTCTATGTGGAATGGAGATCAGGAAAGCATCGGTGGAAATTCGAAAAATCGGGTTGTGTAAAATTTGTTTTGTTACTCTGTGTGCCTAATCTGTTCGACGAATTGGTTGTTTTAACAGCATTGATGCAAATCATAGAACTTAAGGGTGTTTAAATTGAGTAATTAGAAATTATTGGATTTAACATTTTTCTTGGTGGAGCTATAGAAACTCCTAAATCCCAATGGAGTTCAAATGGCTTTCGGTCTAAATGTAGTATCTTGGTTTATGCTTATCTCTCAGATGCTAATATGTGCCTGAAATCTGTCTGAAGTTTACTACTTAAATCGTTCATACGGAATTTTGTTATTGTTCTGATGTCCTGAACTCTCACTTTTCTTCAGATTGCATTGGTTCGGCATTCAATGTCAAGGGTATCATGGAATGCCCTAACTGCCGCGAGATTGAGGATGGCGTATGGAGGTATTTTGTATCTGGTAGCTCTGACCGTGAGCTCGACCTATCTGAGGACGAGATGGATTATGAGGACAGTCCTATAGAGTTCTTTGACATGGTAAAAGCAATGACAACATATTTTTTTTTTCAAATCAAACAAGCTTCGCGGAATGTTGTAAAATTTTAGTGCAGCGCAGCACGAGTATGGGCTAACTGATGCGCGTAGTTTATAAATATGTAAATGGATAAAACCATTTTATATTTGCTGGACTGTAAATTTCACCCATTTCGCGAGTGGCATCGTCCATTGCACACCATACCTGGATGTTTAATGTTCTTTTTACAGATCTTTCTTAGTTTGTAAATACGTTTGTGGCTGTTTCAGGGGTTACAGGGAACAATGTTACGCCGTTTTCATCATGGTGGTGAATGGTAAGCATTGTTTCTACTATGCAAGCTCCTTACTTTCCTTCTGCTTCATTTTTGTGTTAGATATTGCCCTTATACGATCTTAAGTGTCATTGGAATGTACAAATCGTTCAGAGCCTCTTTTGGTCTGTGTCTTACATGTGTATGTTTCAAAACTTGCAGGGAAATGGGGTGGTCATCGCCTACGCGTCGCAGTAAGTTCATCTTCTTTCGCTCTCACCTTAAATAAAAATTACCAAAAGTTGATATAAAACCTGTTTCATGACAGGCTCAGAACCACATTTTGAAGGGGATTTTCTTGATCCCTATTTGGTCTTTTCTGGCAATCCTTATACCAACAATCAATGGGATGGCCCTCCCGTACCCAGCGAGGTATTTCCTTCGCATCCTTCCCAGATTGACTGGAGATTCGGTCCTTTCATCGACTGGGGACCCGAACCTTACCTTTGTGATAGCTGTACCGATTTGTTTTCAACGGGTGACTATACTGGTGGTGCTAATTGGTCTTCAGTTCCATCCGCAACCTTCAGTTCCGGGGTTGATTTTAGTGCCATGCCAAATGCACCATTTGTTCCTCGAATTGTTGAGCGCGGGTAAGCTTTCTATAAACTCAAATCCCCAAGTCATTTTGAAACCTGCGTCTTGTCCGTTGTTCTTCATTTTTCTTAAATAGCGTCTTGAATGTTAAATATATGTAACATTTTCTTCGTATCATGCGTGTTCAAACCAGTTATGAATCCCCATTTGGTTTTGCTTATCAAGGAAGCAATGATCTACTTCATCCCAGCTTCCGAATGATGCAGCAGCCGCCAACCAATTTCCCTTCACAAGCGGCAGATGCTTCCATGGGAAGATCAAATGTCTGGATGGACTGGCTTCAGGCAGGGCAGACAGCACTTTCACTTGAGCAGGCTGCAGACTCCGTTTCATTTTCTGTCAACATGAACTCTAGCCTGTCGGAATCAGCAACTATCGGTCATCGCCTTGTCCAGGAAGGAAACGCGGTCCAACCTCTCCGGCTGTTTCCAGAAGACGGGGGTTCTTTAACTTCTTTTTTCCCGGATGCAAATGAGTAAGCCGATATCAGAGCAGAAAATGCCTTTGTTGCTACCCCTTCAATAATTAATAATTATTACCGCAGCTGCATCATCTCTTTCCATGAGAAGCATAAACTTCAATGATGAACTGCAAAACTATAGATTTTATACAGTTGTTATTTACTGCTTGTTTTATGCAAGCAACCAAAGCAAAAACCAAAATAAAAAAGGGTTTGCTCCGAAGGGGAATTCCTTCTAAATACTTACGACCTGGTTGGCGTTGGAGCTGAAGTGCACAATGAAATGTAACTTAGTTTGTTTCTTCTAATTTGACAAAGTTAATCGATACTCATCCAATAGTTTGTTAATGGCGCTACTGAATCACACGATGGTGGTCAGGGGAGGCTAAAATGTCTATGTGAGTCTTTCCGGCCTCCAAAAGGATGAACTGCCGTGACTTGGGCACCAGCTAGTGCCATTTTTTAAGAAAAAAAGAAAGAATATAAAAGACTCTAATTTAGGAGAATAACTTACATGCCACATGTACACCGCCATGTAACATCTTATATCAATGAAATAAGGACTTGTTGACGCGTGTCTTTATTTCATTGGCACAGAGACGCTACTGTGGCGGTATACCCGTGCCATGTAATTTTTATCTATCTATATATATAAAGCCAAAAAGCAAAAATGATGAATTATTCATAATTCCAAAAATACCCTCTCTAATTAGTATTTTAAAATAAAATAATTTAATTATAAAAAAAAAACAAACTAACATAACAAAACTACCCACGTAGTGAGCAAGTTTTTTTCCTTTTTTACTTTAATTTCTTTTAAATAAAAAATACTTTAAACAAAAAATAAAAAAATAAAAATTACAAGTAAAGAATAATATGTAAAAGAGCAAATTACCACCCGCGAAAGCATGTGGCAAGAGGTTAGTCCCAATTTAGAGACTAGTATATGAGGAATGATGAAATAGATATAAGTCAATGAAGAATCCCATAAACCGATGTGTGTATTGAATTTGGGTTTCCTAAATCAATAACAACTTTTCAAGTGAAAATAGTATATGTTAAAATATCTATCTCTCAAAATTTTGAATTCCAACCCCAACTCGATTCTTTTGTATTTTGGATACAAGCGTTATCGAAGGAAGGTAAACAAACACAGAACTTCAGATTCTTCCACCATGGACCTAGGATCCGGCATGTTTATCCCTTAATTGGCTTTCTAATATTCTCTAATCATTAGTCTAAACGAGTGACTTATTGCTATTTTAGAGGGTAAAGACGTCATTTTTTCTACTTAGATGAGTTGCTGCTATACAAAAGTCGATATATTAGACACACACAACTTGTAGAAAAAATAAAATTAGTTGCTAAGGTGGGTTTTAGTGAAGAGTTATTTTATTCTCTTAAAATGGCTCACAGTTGTCTACGTAATAAATGTGGACGAAATAATTGATGAAAAACTTGAAAATCTAACGCAAATAAAGGATTTGACTATTATTAAAAATTTGCATGAGGTCCTGTCCCATATTCTAATCTTCTTCTTCATAATTTAGATAAGTTTAGTATAGATTATCTTATCACTTGTAAAAAAAAAAATGTTCAGGGTGAAAATTTACAATGACTTGCAAGTTTTGGAGTAAATAAGGAAAAAAAACGTTTGCTTTCAGTTTATTTTGCCGACGAAAATGACGACCCAATTAAGCGGGAAACCCAAAATTTGAAAATCAGGTCCAACCAGAGAGAGAAAGGGGATTTCCTTCAGCCACCAATTTTCATAGACCTCCAAACCAAAACAGCCATGGAGGAAACTATAACCCGGATAGTCACGGAGCTCGAACAACTCCGCCACTCCGATAACCCCTCCGACCCCCAAATCCAACCCATCTCCGATTCCACACTCTCCGATCTCCAAACCCTCTTAGACATTGCCCTCTCCGACGATGACCCCGAACTCATGGACCGCCTCTACGACGAGCTCTCCGCCAAGTCCATCTCCCTGTCCAATCTCGTCCGCCCGATCTCCTCCGCCATGGATTTGGGCCGTGCCCATCTCGCCCTATCGGCCTCCAAAGTCTACCTATCTCTTCTCCTCTCTCCCAATTCCCCCGTCTGCACTCTCTTCACTCCCATGGCCTTTCTCTCTCTCCTCCAGTCCATTCTCCGGTCGCTCAAGCATCGTCCTGCCGGTCAATCTAGCCATGGGTCCCACATTGCCGGTAATAAGAAGAGAAAGGGCCGGGCCATAAATCGGGGTTCGAAGAATTGTGCCAAGAATGCTATTGATGAGGATTGTGACGGCGAAGAGAGCGAATTTGATATTCGGGTCTTGTTTACTGTTCTTGAAAGGTTGGAACTTGTAATGGGTTTGATTCATTTGGACCGGTTTCCAGATAGTTTGAAGTCTTTAGTTCAAACTGTGGCTGAAATTCCAGTAATGGGGCTCGAAGTCTGCGGTAGTTCAGGTAGTTATAGCAAACTAACCGATTTGTGCTCACGGATTTTGCTTAAAGTGTTCATACCTGAGCATGGTGAACAAGCTAACATTGCAGCCGAGGTGTTGAAGTCATTGTCTCCAATGATTCTTCAGTATAAGTCGCAGGTTCGGGTTTTTGCGTTGGGGTTTGTGACGAATCAGATGATGAGTGTGGCTAAAACACTTGAAGGTGTCAAGAAAGCAGTAGTGAATTTTCCAAGGTACTTGGTACAGAAGTCGCCGGAGAAGTCAGAGCCTCGGGCTTTGGCTGTGGAGTCTATAATGGAGGTTGTAAGAGTTATGGAGTTTGAGGACCAAATTGGGTTTGTGGATTATGTAGTGAAGATGACTCAAGGGAAGGCGAGTTTGAGGCTCTTGGCGGTTGACCTTATTCTGGTGCTAGTGACATCCTTGAGAGATACATTGGGGTTGAATTCAGAAAGTGAAGTGAATGATTCATTGGAATTCAAATGCTTGGAGGCTTTGATTCAACGCTGTTCGGATTCAACTGCTGGAATTCGAGGTCGTGCTTTATCAAACTTGTCACAGCTGGTGGGCTTATTGTCAAGTGATGAGAGGGGCCGTGATGTGCTGAAACAAGTTATGGGGCTTGGCAATGCAAGTGACCAAAGGCCTGACGGTTGGATAAATGAAATTTTGATGAAGAGGTGCATGGATGAGAAGGCAGGTGTGAGGAAGGCTGCACTTCTTTTGATTACTAAGTTGATAGCCATTTTAGGCAGTGGCTTTGATGGAGCCTTGCTCAAGACAATGGGAATGGCTTGTTCTGATCCACTTGTTAGCATACGCAAGACAGCAATTTCAGCTCTTTCAGTGGTAAGTTTCCTGTTGTTCTTCATCAACCAGATGTTTTGGTCATGGTTTCTAATTGGTTTATATACTTTGTGTAGTTAGTTAATGTTCGAAAGTATGAGCATATAATTGACTTGAAATGCTTTATTTAGCGTCCCAAGTCCCATAACCATTCAACAATGTATACTTTTGGGAACTTATCTTGAGTTTTATAAGAAGGACCGCCATGTTAACTTCTTCCCAACCCCCTGGACCACAATTTCTATCCCACAATGGTTCTCTTAGTATTTAACACTTTCAGAAACCCGATTATGTTTCACAGAAAAATCTCAATAACATTTTGGTCAACCACTTTGTAGAAGCACATCTGAATTTGCTGAACATTTTTTATCAAGTTGTTACAATATTCTTTTAGTGTATACTTTTTGGCTGTTGGGTGAGCCAAACAAATGAGATTTTATTGGTTTCAATGAGATACATAACTTCTGAAACTAAAGAACAAATGAGATAGATAATGAGAAATACGCTTCATTAAGTTTCTTTTCGTGGAAATTATTTGGTTTGAACATAACCATATGGATGCCTGCCTTAGAGCTAGTGCATATTCTTGTGATCACTTTACGTATTCTTTTTTTGACTTGTACCTGTAATGGACTTATTTTTCTGCAACTCCTGATATTATTTGTTGGACCTCTGCATTGACCTTGTAGGCCTTTAGAACATTCCTGGATGAAAGGGTGGCTACTGAGTGGCTACATTCTGTTCCACGTTTAATAGCTGATAATGAGTCTAGCATTCAAGAAGAATGTGAGAACTTGTTTCTAGAGCTGGTATTGGAACGGGTATCTACAGTTGGTTATGTTAGTTCACTTCATGATGAATCTGTAGCAAAAGGCTCAGAAATGGATGTTGATTCGGTGTTTCCTAAAAATGTTTTGTGTATATTGAAAGAGATTTGCAATGGAGAGGTGACACCTTGGGTGAAGAAAATTTGCACAAACCTGGGAAAGAAGAAACTGATGAAGCCCATATTTGCTATTTCACTTCAAAATATCATACGAACATCTGAGTCGATCTGGCCGAGTCAATCCATGCCAATAGAGAAATGGACAGCCCCACCTGGTTCTTGGTTTCTTCTATCAGAGGTGTCAGCATACCTTGCAAAATCAGTGGACTGGGAGTTTCTCCATCATCATTGGCAGCTCTTTGACAAGTATGGAGTGGGAGGAGAGGTTCAAAGCCCATCTGCACAAGGATATGCACATGAAGAGGAAGAGGGTATCGACTCCAATTCTGTTGCTTGGGCGGGGGATCGTGTTTTTCTCTTACAGACAATCTCTAATGTTTCTATTGAGCTGCCCTCTGAACTTGCAGCAGACTTAGCTCACAACATGCTTAAAAGAATTCAAGAGTTCAACATGCATTCAACAGAGGTACTCATTTGTTGGTGTGAGCATATTTGTTAACATGTGCTTTTTTATTTAGTTGCTTTATGTAATAACAGGTTAATGCTCATGTAAAAGCACTTAGAACATTGTGCAAGCGGAAGGCTTCAAACCCAGGAGAAGCTGATGCACTTGTTGAGAAATGGGTGGACCGGCTCATCACAGAAGCTTCTACGATTTTAGAGAAGTATATATCAGGTGATTCAGATGCAGTCAGAAAAGCTGACTTCTTTACGCCACCTAGAAGTGAGACTAGAAAGGGCAAGAGAGTTATGGCCATGTCCAGGTCATTGTCAAAAGCAGTCACAGCAGTTTACACCATTGGGTCCGTGGTTATCATTTACCCATCTGCTGATATGACCACCGTCATTCCACTACTGTACACTATCATCACTTCCGGGAATCCTGATCCAAAAGTTAATAAATTAACAGGGCCTAAAGTCTCTCTAAAGCAGACAGCCCCTTCTTTGTACATTCAAGCATGGCTGACTTTGGGGAAGATTTGCCTTGCAGATGGAAAAATTGCAAAGAGCTATATTCCGCTGTTTGTGCAGGTTTGTTCATTGACTTTGCATCTTTTGTTTTATACAGTTTTAAATGCTTTCTGGAAAGAGCTCATGGACATGCGGCCATGACAAAGTGCTTCAGATTTCTAGGGTACTTATAACCTAGAAAATGTTTTGCTAACAATCGTGCTCACCTGCAGCCTACCAGTTTTACACCCTTATCAATTATTTTGACACACGTGCGCTCACATATATGTATATTAATCCTATGTGCGCATGTCAGCAGTTTCAAATCTATTCATTCTTAAATTCTTTGCTTCTTGTGCGTATATAAGCAATTGAGTTCCAAATCTCACAACATTCTATAGGAACTTCAAAAGAGTGATTGTGCTGCACTTCGCAACAATCTGGTAGTGGCGATGACAGATTTTTGTGTTCGTTACACTGCTTTAGTTGATAGGTAAGACCTGTAAAACTGTAACTTAAACAAACTATAGTTGAGTAATATCTTTGACATTTACCTTTGAAGAACTTTATTGTTTTGCTCTGTAAGTTTCTCAATAGTTTTTCTTGAAATCAACAGTTATATACCAAAGATCACAAAGTGTCTCCGTGATCCATGTGAACTTGTAAGAAGGCAGACATTTATACTTCTCTCGAGATTGTTGCAGGTATATGTTGGTTCTGCGCCTTACATTTCCATTTTGATTGAAATCTAGGCATATAACTAATTCCGTGTTTTGTTCTGTGCTGGCATATTCAGAGGGATTATGTGAAGTGGAGAGGAGTTATGTTTCTCAGATTTCTCTTGTCAATTGTTGATGAGTCAGAAAAGATAAGGCAGCTTTCCAGTTTTCTGTTTAACAATATTCTGAAAGGTTAAAAGGTTTTCTCTCGCTAATCAAATTTCCAGTTGTGAAATTGCGAATATGTTTGTCGATGAGATTTGACCGTTCTGTATGATTTTTTGTCTTTCAGTGAAGGCACCTCTTCTAGGATATAACAGTTTTGTAGAAGCAATTTTTGTTCTGAATGATTGCCATGCCCACAATGGACACAGTAATGCTCAGGGATCACGAGCAGAGAGCCGACTTTTTTCCATCAGGTAAGGTGTGTCTATCATCAACTGAAAGGTAAGCAACTTTGAATTTGAGATTAGCTTACATATAGTTTATGTTATTGTTCCCAGGGGCAACGATGAAAATTCGAGGTCTAAAAGAATGCAGATCTATGTTACTTTGCTAAAACAAATGGCTCCAGAGCACTTATTGGCTACCTTTGCAAAGTTATGCGCAGAGATTCTCGCTGCAGCATCTGACGGTATGCTCAATATAGATGATGTTACCGGACAGTCTGTTCTGAAGGTATTTGCTGCCTCACATGTTCAAAAATTTCTTTCATGTTTCTGTGTATCGTAGATGATGTCTGTGGAATATGTATAACTGTAATACGTTATAGTGACACATTTGTGTACGTAATAGAACTTATACAATCTGCGTCCTTCCAGTTTCAGTGTTTTTATTGAGTTTCATAGTGAACATATTTCTACATTCTCTGGATGATCTCTTTTTTTATACGTGCATTCTTAATTTCCGGAGCAGGATGCTTTCCAAATTCTTGCCTGCAAAGAGATCCGAATCCCATCCAACCGCGGATCATCAACTGACACTGGAGACATGGATGAAGAAGGTGGTGAAAACAGCGGGGCATCTGCTAAGGGAAGGATAACTCAAGCAGTCAAAAAGGGGCTCATCCAAAACACAGTACCCATCTTTATAGAGCTGAAACGACTACTGGAGAACAAAAACAGCCCCCTCATTGGCTCCCTCATGGAATGCCTCCGAATCATCCTCAAGGATTACAAGAATGAGATCGAAGACATATTGGTCGCGGATAAGCAGCTCCAGAAGGAGCTCATATACGATATGCAGAAGTACGAAGCGGCAAAGGCCAAAACAACAGCTGCTGAGGCTGTTGCCGTCAGCCAAAAAGCAATCAGCTTCAACTCACCCGGTGTGTCTAAGATTGCGAGCGTGAGACACGCACAAAACAAGTTCAGTAGCAGAATGCAAGGCGACACACAACTGGCTTCAGCAATGGCAGATGCCGCTGCTGAAGCAACGGCACGGTCAGTGCTCAAGGAAGTGAACAGGGGCCTGCAGTCGCCTCCTCTAAGCGTGCTGAGCGTGCCTAAACTCAAGACGTGCCAAGGAGGACGCAGCGCTCGCAGTGACCGGCCCTTAGATGTGTTTGAATCTGTGAGGAGAAGACAGAATTTTGACTTTGATGAAGTGAACTAAGTTAGGATACCACCAGCCCATGAAATGAAGGGCTGCTAAAGTTGATGTTTTACATTTTTTTTTTGGGGTCTTCCTTTGTACTTCAATGTAAATATGAACAGGGTTGATTCAATTAAAAAGTTAGATTATGCATGAATCATAATCATGGTTTGTAAATCAATGATAAAATCATTCTTTCGTCCCACCAAATGTCGAGCATTTGAGCAATGTTTTTGAAATGGCTAAAACTGTTTTTTTGGTTATTCGCAATACTAAACTAGCCCTAAGTGCTTGAAGTGCTTCTAAGTGAGTGTTGATAAAAATGTTAGACGTGCTTATAAGCAAAAATACGCAAGTAAGTCTAAAACAGAGACAGGCTTGTCATAGTCAATTAAGCGTGTATGTTGGTCAAAACCACATAATATATCACCTATAATAAATTAATATTAAATTTGTATTTCCACAAAAATCAAATGTAAAACGCATAAATATGAAAGAAAACTATAGTCTATCAATGAACAATTGTAATAAGTGGTAAAAATGATGATATTGGAGAATATGATTCCACATGGAGTATATGATAAAATAATATACAATTAATATATGAAAGTTTTCACTCTAATATCACCCACCGAGGCTCTTGTGATAAAACCCAACATTTACTAATAGGTGATTAAATTAAGACAACATCGGTCATATTGGTGGTGCATGGTCTGGAAAGGTTATCATCCGACAAAAATAAAAAAGTGGAAGACCCAATTTAAGTCCTTCTTCACCATGTACCGACGTGGCGTGGTTCAATTGGCTGGATGACCATTCAATGGTAGCGATCAAATGGAGACTCGCTGTTGAGTCCTTGACGCACCACTCCTCTGCTGTTGTGTTGGTCCCGGTGGTTCGTGTCCCAAACTCGACAGAGGTTTCGATCCTTTTTCCAGGTAATTTTCTCCGTAATTATTTCATCAATTTAGACCTTAATTTTGTTTCAATCTGTATGCATCAGAATCTAATCTGCATTATTCCCTTTAAATTAGGACAAATTGAATTCACAGATTGGATAATCGGAGCCGAAAACCCCCATTTGGGGATTCGAATTGAGATTGGAATTTGCCCAATTCAAACACTGGTTCGTCCATGCCAGCATTTCTTGTTCTTGTTATCGAGTTTTGGGAATTGGGTTTCTTGAATTGTTGAATTAGCAGTAGGCTTTTGACAATGGAAGGTAATAAGGATGAAGCTTTGAGGTGTGTTCGAATCGCCGAAGAAGCAATTGCTTCCGGCAACAAAGGGCGTGCCTTGAAATTTATTAAGATTGCACAACGGCTTAATCAGAATTTGCAAGTTGATGAACTTTTGGTTAAGTGTGAGGCGATTAATTCGGGGTCTCCTGCATCTTCTGTTGATGAGAAGGGTGCTGGTGAGATTAGGAAGGAGTCGGGTGTGGAGAAATTGGACCGCGGATTGAATGGGGAGGTTAGTTATACCGAAGAGCATGTTCAGTTGGTCAGGAAGATTAAGAGAAACAAAGACTATTACGCCATTCTTGGCGTGGAGAAGACTTGCTCGGTTGAGGACATTAGGAAGGCTTATAGGAAATTGTCATTGAAAGTTCATCCTGATAAGAACAAGGCTCCTGGTTCGGAAGAGGCGTTTAAGATAGTGAGCAAGGCTTTCAAGTGTTTGAGTGATGGGGATTCGAGGAGGCAGTATGATCAGACTGGATTAGTTGATGAGTTTGAGCACAACCAGCAGCACAACAATATGAGGAGAAGGAGGAGGAGAGGTGGGAATGACTTTTTTGACGATGATTTTGACCCCGATGAGATATTCAGGGCGTTCTTTGGTCAATCAGACATGTTCCGGACAAGTCATGTTTATAGGACTAGTAGAACAGCTGGCCATCAGAGGGAGGAGTCTCAGGGAGGGGGACCTAACATCATGCTTCTTATTCAAATATTACCATTCTTGGTAATTTTGTTGTTGGCATATCTGCCCTTTTCAGAGCCCGTCTACTCTTTGCAGAAGAATTACAACTACCAGATTCCCAAGACGACAGAGAAATATGGAGTGGAATTTTTTGTTAAATCGCAAGCATTTGATGAGGGTTATCCCATTGGAAGTGCTGCTCGAGATAACATTGAGAACAGTGTTATCAAGGATTACAAAAATGTGCTTGTACACTACTGTCGGGTTGAGCTTCAAAGGCGTCACTGGAGTAAGAATCTGCCTACTCCTCACTGCGACAAATTAAATAAGCTTGGAGTAGCATGAAGGTAAGCTGTCATATTTTATTCTTCAAAAACGAAAGATCTGTAACTCTTAATTGTTCATTTTGTCAAATGGTGCCAATGCTTTCTGTTCATTGTGTGCTTGATTAGAACACGTCTTCCACTGCCCTAACCTTAGCTTTTTCTGACATAAAACTCTTTTTCTGAATTCAGTCTACTGGTTGAATTATCAACTTAAACAGATTGCCTTATATCTGGGGGCCGAATCCTCATCTTTTTTAAGCAGCTTTACCATGTGGACCTATTGTGTGAATTGCATGATCCTCTACGGGAGTTTAACGTTGCTCTTTCCTTTTGGCGCTATGTGTGTTTTCAGCACATTTCATATTTGGCACAAATTACTGACCCCTACTTATTTCTCAGCAACTGTACAGTTGTCAAATTTAAGTCCTTTGAAGCATAATTTGTGGACAATACCTAAGTTGCAGTGCCAAACACTAAAAGCAGTTTTCCGTGTTTGGGTACTCTTTGAGTGCTTTCATTTTAGTGTAGGACTGTAGATGCTTCCCAGCCTTGTTTCTAATTCTGGCCAAAAAAATTAATTTGAATCCATGTGTCCTGTTTCTTTGTTGGTTGGTAATTTGGTGTCATATTTCAAGTTAACCATTTTAATGACATTCTGTATTTTGACTTTTTATCACGCAGAGGCTATATGGCTGAAGTGGACGTAGCTTTAGTGCCACTATGTCGAGCCTGGACTTCAAAGTACAGCGGGTTGATATTGTAAATGCTCTGGTCGACTTCTGTGGAAGTGACCAAGGATTGCCTATCCTCTCCAATATGACTTGCTGGCCATACCGCTGTTCGGGAATGTTGTCCAGGATAGTAGTAGCGAGGATTTTCAGCACCCTAATGGCATATCATTTGGCTAGAAATAATAGTGTACACAACTCTTGAAATTACCGGGGAGGTCAATACTAGTTACGAAAGTTTATAAAAGTTGAGCAATAGGTTTGCGACAATGATTATTTTCGCTTTAAAACACTACAGTTTTCTTTGTATTCCTTTTATCAGACTATGCAGTTGCTGTTTACAATTTTGTTTTGTTTGGTTCCTATAGCAAGCATGTCTTTATGCAAGTAGCGAGGCGTGCAACTTAAGCATCAGCCCTTATCGTTAGTTATTTGTTGTTTCGAAGAATTTGTATTGTTCTTGGCGACTGTTAAGTATGTTTCCTTGTCCTTTTGGCCAATGCATATAGTATGGAGGAAACTATGTTGCTTTGATTTGGCACTAGGCTTAATGCCAGTGTCTTGATTTTCCAGAGAGTTGTCAGAGAACAGGTTAATCCTCACTGTCGCGGGCCTTCGGCTCCATGCCGCAGAGACGAGTCCTCCTCCCACCGAGGATACATGTATTGCGAAGGGTATGCTTTCCTCCGGACTCGTTCAGGGTGTATCAAAACAGAAGGGCACTAGTGCCCTCTGGATGGTAAGAACATCTCTAATAGGAATATAGGATATCTTTACAATTTTAGTCCCTGGGCAGAAGACCACATGGTGTTTCTCTGTGTGTTCAGGAGCTTGCAGGATGTTCAGCACATCAAAGTGAAGTCCTCTCATGACTCTTTTGAAACTCAGTTCATTATTCAGCAGGGCGGACACACATTAGGGCAAGAAGTGGGCAGCCGCCGGTTGAGAGGCAGTTCGACCGTTCATTCGATTCATGAGAGATTTAGGTACTGCACCATAGGAGCATTACATAAACGCAAGACAAATTTGCAAATGACTCATACAAGTGAAGTTGCAAATTTCAATCTCACATGCTTTTCTATGTTTACAGTTTATTTAATCACCACATCTAACATTTTGCATCATTTTTTATATTGATATCAGGTCTCTTGACACTTGAAATTTGCCATTCAAGTAAAGTTGGAATTTGCTGACTCGAGTAAAGTAGGGTTAAAAAGCTTGATAGTACGGATTATTTAATGATTTGACATTTGAATGATTGAGATTTATTTAGAATTCGCATGATTAATTTGGGGCCAATTTGAATGGTTTGGTTTGGTTTGTATGATGAATTTTCAAAATAGTGTATATCTCAGAATCTCAGATTTGTTGCCCTAATGCAGAATTACAAATATATCACCCGGCCCCCTGCAAACCCTGCACATGTTAATGTCGGCCCACTGCATCTGCATCAGCTTATTTATAATATAGTACAAAGAAGCCACCAATTTTTGAATTTTGAATTTTGTATCACGTTCCACTTCACTTTCTTCGGATCTCAGATTCACAAAGATTTCGCTACCCATTTCTTCACTACTTAATTTATTAAACATAACCATCCACTAATGAAAATTATTACTTCAAAGAAAATCATCAATCTTGACCCCAATGCATAACTAAAAGAGATGAAATCAAAAGGAGCGTCCACGTGCACGCGTCAAAGAACGAACCACCATTTTCCACTTTTGAACACAATTTATTAGTCGAACAATTGAATAAATCAAATAAAAATTATAAATTAAAGTTAGACGAGAGTGCCAGAAATTACTCATTTCAACAAATAAGGCCTATTCGCAAAGAGAAGCTAAAAAAAAAAGGTCTACGGAGCCAAAGATGGCAGGCAACGCCGCGCCTCGCACCGACACTGTCCCGCAAGTATTCTCAATGACCAAAATGTCCTCATGTTATCACCCTGAAATTCCATTCGTCACCTCGTTATTCTCTCTAATTACAATTCAACCCCACCCCATGTTCATTCATACATGAAAAAGAAGTTAAAGTACGTACCCCAATACTAGTACTCCTACATCCCTTCTAAACTGTATGATTAACTGTAATACACAATTACAAGCATTAAAACTCAGCCGAATCCACGCCGTAGCTAATCATCCCCATCGTCGCCGCCGCCGAAGATCGAAACCCTATTGTAAAGAAGGAATATAACGAGGACGAGAAACAATGCAACCCCAACCGGCGAGCCACTGACTCTGTGGATGGTGTCGGGCTGCCCGGTCGAGAACAGGGAGGAGACGAACGAGCCGCTATCGGAAGACAGAAACTGAATGGTGAGGAGGAGAATGATGGGAAGAAGGAGAAGACCCAACGGGCTCAACAGCTCGGCGATGGCATCGGTTATGGCCTCGCCTTGGTCACCTAGAAAGAACGGCACCCCGATCACCGCCACGATCACCACCACTAGTAGAATCCCGTGGGGGGCAGTTCCTGCTTGCCTCTCTTGATTTATCATTTTTGTGTTTGTGTGTGTGTGTGTGTGTGTTTTGTATGACTTTTGTGTTTTGGTTTGGTGGGTTGGGGGGATTAAAATAGGGTGGCTGTGACGCGTTTGGGTGAGGGGGGTGAAGTGTTTTTGTAAGGAGTGATTGGAGAAGGAGAAAGTTGATGTGGATGGCATGTGCTATTATATGTTTAGCTAGGATCTAAATTTGAGTTTTTTTATTTGGGTTGATGATGATGATGATGATGGAGGGGAGCAATTAACATTTAAATGGAACTTTCTTTTTGTATTTTGGTCAAGAAAAGAAAAGGACCGAATTATAATTTTAGTCCTTTTGTAAGAAAAAGAAAAAGACTAAGACTCAATTATTATATTGGTCACTGTAGTTTTAGTTTTCACGATTTTAGGATTACACAATGATAATTGTTGCAATTCATACATAATTTACCTATAATTTTAGAGAAATTATCACAAATTAGCACATAAATTAAGTCATTATTCTTAAATTGCAATATTAGAAAACTGCATATGCATAAAAAAAAAAACCATATAGATCGAAGTGAGAGACTTCGCCGAAACTAAAGGGACCAAACTAGCCAAAGAGAAAACATCAAATAAAATCAAGAGGCATATATGGTGGGCATGAAGAAAATTACATTCCTTTCCAAATTTTCAATAAATGTTAAGGGGACATGGTGTTAGACTTTTTTGTGTGGTAAGAAACTCCCGGAAATGGCGTTCGACAGAATGTGAAAACATATGGGTTTTTTTTTTTCTGTCAAACCGAGTCCGTACGTGTGTGGAATTTGTGAAGTTGCACAGAAGTAGGGTTCACACAGTTAATGGCATGCATATGAAGTTTTGAGGACTACGAGCTAGGAAGGTACCTGCAGAGCCACTACCACAAAATATTGGGCGCACAGCTTGCCATGTTGGAGTCACATTCAAACGAAAGAGCTCGCTCGGAATTGGGAAGTGAACGTGGGGAATTAAAAGCATCAAACTTTCGGAGCTCTTAGTAAATTAGCGTTAATTATTAAATTATTATGAGTTTTTAGGAAGGAACTCCAACCAAACATACAACGTCCAGTGTATGTGTTGGTTTTCACGTAAAAAACAATTCTTGAGTGTAAATGTGACGATACCTATAATGTAATGTTACTAATTCAAATGGTATATCATATTAGTGGACGATTAGGTTCACATTTCACATAACTAGGATTTTGTTTTGTTTATGTGGTGCCCTTCTCTCTTTGCCGCACCCCTCGTATTCTCTCTCTAAATTTAAGTCACAACACTCAAAACAAAAAACACAATAATTTAAAATTTTTAAGAAAAGTACTGTTCAAAAGAGGATGCGCCACCACCGCACAGTGACAGTATATGGAAAATAAAATGCCAATTACACATCACATAAACAAATTGGATAAAAAGGCCATTCTAAATTATTATAATGAAGATTGTGATTGTTTACCTTCAAAAGATGAAGATTGTGATTTTTGACCTACAAAAATTGAAAGCTTGTAATTACAATGAATTTAGGATCCAAAACTTATCAGATCAGTATGAATTTATGCTCCAAGAATTTGATTAATTATGAATTTTCTAATCACAATTATAACCTATTATTGAGAAATATAATACAATTCTAAACAGCGGTGTAACTTCGATTAATTACACTTTGCGCTCTTCTAGTTTAGGCTTAGTAGTAAAAGTCTGGTTCGGGTTGTTTGAATCAAATTACACTTTACTAACTTAAGATTCGAATTTTTATATTATTGGTCCCTCTATCAGTCTAACCGAAAAATTAACTTTAGTTTCATAATGTAGCACTTAGCTGGCCTTTTTTTCTTGCATGAAGTCATATCGAAGAAAAATACCATATGGACAACCATTACGAACCTTTTATTATAAAACCACCAAAATAGAAGATATTCGAACTCGAAACATTTTCGAAGTTCAAACGTTGAGTAAAGAAGTTTTAATGACGGATAGCATATATATATAATTAATATGTTTATTTTTTTTAATACAAGCGATAATTTATTTAACCTAACCTAAACTG
Organism: Gillenia trifoliata; assembly: GCA_018257905.1. Classification (NCBI taxonomy): domain Eukaryota; kingdom Viridiplantae; phylum Streptophyta; class Magnoliopsida; order Rosales; family Rosaceae; genus Gillenia; species Gillenia trifoliata. The sequence continues at coordinate 13,303,424 of CM031083.1, read as the reverse complement.
CGAGAAGTGGAATTTGAACTCGGCTATGTATAACCAATGTGACTGTGCTCACGTGAGTTCCATTTGTAGAGTTGAGAAATGAAATCCCTACAATTGCATAGTTAAAGACTTTTTTTTTTATAAGCAATATTTTACATCAAATTCATCTAAACTACGAGAATGAGAATTTGAATTTGAGTGTAGAGAGGAGAAAACACTTTTCTAACCGACTTGATTAAGTGTCAGTTTGGGGTTGCTATGCTTTTAAAAAAAGCTGCTTATAAAAGCAGTTTTTAAAAAACAACCTACATGTTGCTTTTAAAAGTTGATGTTTAAATGCCATAACTTTTAAATAAACAGTAGATTTCATTTTTATCAAACACTTTTTATCTGCTTAACTTTAAAATGAAGTAATTTTTAGTGAAAAAATAATAATATCAAACGGGAATGCCTGCCATATTTAAAGACTTTAAAAGAAACGAACCACTATGTTTGCTAAGAATGAGAATGAATAGATGGAAAGTGGTTAAATGGATGAAATGTTGATAAAGAAATGTAATAGTGTATTTTGAGCAAATATTGCAAAATAAAATAAAAAAAAAATCACATCCTTCCCAAGTTGTTGATTTGGCAGATGCATGTGATTGTAACTTCAATCTTTTAGATGCTAACATTTTGTGCCCGTGACAGACAAAGGGTCCAAATCCAATCTGGTCCAATTTTTTTTTTTCTTTAAAAAAAAAACTGTGCTGTAGCGACCTCTCTTAGTCCTACATACCAATTCAATATAAATCAAACTAATTATATGCAAATCACGGACTTAATACTCAATTAGACTTTTTTTTGTTAATAATAATCTACAAAATCTTTGTAGAAGATCTAACTGATATAATTGAAGGCAAAACCTACTTATACAAGCAATTCGATGCGATTAATTGCGTGATCTATGTAAAATTACTCGTCAACTTTATTTATTTTTTATTTTGCTCAAAGCATGGGTTGTGGAGGTGCAGCTGCATGGAGTCATGTCCCTTTCGTGACAGCTTCAACAAATTAACGGAAATTCAGTAGAGAATAAAAAGATAATATAAGTTTGTTAATCAGAATCAGATGGTCTGGCGCATGACACGGCCTGTTCTGACAAGTCAACAGGCTATCTGTAGTGCACCATTTATCAATTCATGCCAACGGACGAATAACTAGAATTTGCTGAAACTATTAACAATTATAGTGCTAATTTTGTATCAAACCCTACCAATCAATTGATAATTTAAGGGTCGTTTGATAATCATTCATTTCGTTTGAAATCTTATTTGGTGACTACTGTCAGTTTTTTAAAAAGTCAAAACTTGAGGCCAAATTTTGAAAACTAGAGAAAGTAGTTTTCACTTTTCACTTTTTTGAAAACTGAAAGTAGTTACCAAACAAGATTTCAGTTTTCAAAAAAGTGAAAACAGAAAATAAAAATTGAAAAACGAAATGATTATCAAACGGCCCCTTAGTAATACTTCTATTCTCAATGTTGACAAAAATTTAAGTTTAGTTCTCCTTTATTATTTAACACAAAGTCTTGTGCCATATAGATACAAGTCAAAACACCCATTTTGATTTAGTAAATACTACATAAGTTCTCTTGTCATAATATGTAACAATGTAACGTGTTTATATTGTCAGACTGTGAATTTAAACTATCAATTACATTAGCTCAGATTCACAGTATGACAATATAAGTTGAATAAGATAACACTACTGATATATTATATATGTACAACTAATTAAACTAGGTTTAGTAGTTTTTGTGCAAGCTCGCAAGGGGTAAGAAATTTCTTATTAGGACGTGAAGAAAATGATGACACGAAGGAAAGAACACGAGTGCTTGTGTTTTAAGTTGGAACATGTGAAAGGTGACCACAAGAAATGTTGTTTTCTTTTATCATCTTTCCCTCCATCAATGGTGGCAACGGTCAATTTTTTGTCTTTTGCAACAAGCAAACAAATTTGAGGGTCCATTGAAGCTTTGAAACTGGCTGGATCAAAGTCACGGGAAAAAAAATCGATCCAAATTCCAAACCTCCACAACAAAAGAAAAGACTCTGCTGACACTACTATTTATATACTAACATACAATCTCGATTATATCGATGTATAGTATATATTGTTACATTGTATATATATTGCTTTTTCAGTGAATCACATCCACCTGTTAGATTCTCTTTCAATGATTTAGCGCATGTTCAACCGTTATACTATGTTGTGTATGTCATACATTAATGTACTCTAAAATTATCCCTCATGGTTGTCTCATTCATCTCTCCCGCCCTTATCCTCTAAGGCTATACTCTTTTTTCTCTTACGAAATCAGACGAGGAAATGGAAGCTAGCTCTTCTTCTGCTCCAATGGTTTCGGGTTCGGTTTCATCCCACGATCAAGAGAGACTGGACTTGAAATCCATATGGGGAGTTGTCGTTTCGGTCAACAACTTCATCCACAAACTCATATCAAATGCCAAAACTAGAAACTCTATCCGGATGAGATGCACCACCAAGTTTACTACTGCTCAAAAACACGAATTTTTCGAATTCTCCGAGCAGTCCGTGGTGTCGAATTTTTACTGGGGCATTGACAGCATCGAAGCCGCAATTCAAGAAAAGTGTTTGGATGAGAAAGCAGCTCTGCTGAAGAAGGCAGAGCAAATGCTGCAGGTTCCCGCGCTGCTCGACGAGCACGGTGTCACAGCTGGAATTCACAACCGGTATTTGGTCTGCTGCTCCTACTTTTACCTCTCATTGGTCAGGAAGCTCCAGGAGGACGAGTGGCAGGTTGCGCTGCATTTCCTGCAGGCAGTGCTGGTGTCCCCGGGACTTGTTCAAACAGAATTTGCACCCGAACTCTGCGAAAGGCTCTTTTCATCACGCACCGCGAAGTGTGGGAAGCAAGAAACAAGAGGGAGGGGGAACTCGGGGTCAATTTTTTCCGCGGCGTACGTGGAACATGACGAAGATGAAGCAATAAGGCGGATGGCGAGGGTGTGCAGAGATTGGCTGATGTATTATCAGGTCATGTTGTATGGAGAGACTCCTCGGTGGGAATGTGACATTGAGTCTCAATATTCTATGTGAGTTTTTGTTGAAAATATTTGGATGTTAAAAGCCTTAATTATAATTAAAACTGAATAATCACTCCTTGAAACAGGCATGGAAAATCCACCAGCTCGTGTTCTTCGAGTATAATCGAGCATGACCACGGCTTGCACACTCACTGGAAGGTAAGCCTAATAGTTAATGTGTAATTTCAATACGCGGTAAAAGTTCGAAAGAAGATTTTCATTTGTTTTGTTTGCTGTGATGCTCAATGCAGCATGATAAGGTGCACCCTTTTGATCCTCAAGAAGATATACGCGGTGGCATGGAATGCGAACTGAACTACATTCCGGAATTTAAAGAATATGAGAAAACCGCAGAGGATTTGGATCGAGTGACACAATGTAATGTTGACAATCTTCAAAGGGGCTCAGGTATCAAAAGAATTCAAGATATGCTGAATGACTCGCAATCAGATACGCGAACTTCAGTGGATTGTTGCTCCGGCTTTTCTACTTATGACATTGAATCAGAGGTTTCTTCAAAAGACATTACGATTTTAACAAAGATTTAGTTACAATAAACTGTTTGTTGTTTCAATGTTCACTAATCTTTTGTATCACAGGTTATGGATGACGGCGGATGTTCATTGACAAGCACAAGAACTACTGCAGATTTTCCTAAGTCAGAAATTTGTGACTGGTTAGTTCATACTCACAAATTTACCTATTTTTATTTGTTTTTCTCCTTTTATTTGCAAATAAGAGTGTGAAAGTCACTACCCAAAGTTTAATGTCAGAACTCAATATACTGTGCTAATTTACAAGCACTGACTGTACAGGAAGCTGCAGGATTCAGTGCGTAAAGAAGTCCCGGAAGTAAATAACTCTGTGTTACTTGCCAGCAGATTCACCAGTTCAATCAAAAGTTTAAATGTAACCCTCTTAGAACACAGAGATAGAAAATCAAACACCCTTCAGCAGCATTGTATGATCAACCCGATGGATCACCAACGGAGTGGTGCGCGAAGAAAACATATTTTTCGTAGCCAGGAAGTAAGTTTACATTCTGCAAAAGACTCCAAAAGTGAACTACTTGGTATGACCGCAAAGGCAATTTCGAAACTATTGTACTCGGAAGGATTAGGAAAATGGGATGAAGATCATGTTGCAGAAGTAACAACAATATATGAAACACTAGGCAAAAAGAACGAAGAAAAATGCGCTATCTTGAAGGACATGATCTTGGATCAACTGCTAGCAGGCATTTCAGCTTCGAAAGAGGACATTGTTATAAGGGCATCAGTTTCAATACTAACCAGCATTGCTTCAGCAAACAAGTCGGTAATTGAAGACGTCAAGAAGAAAGGTCTGCAACTGTCTGATCTGGCAAGTGCTCTCAAAAGAAATGTGCAGGAGGCAGCAGTACTTTTTTATTTAATGAATCCAACTCCTGCAGAAATTAAGACTTTCGAACTTTTACCTTCATTGGCGGGGATTATGTGCACTTCGAATAGTTACAAGTGTAGGTCAGGATCACTGCCATCTCCTATGACAGCATCCCTGATGATTATCGAAGTTTTAGTAACTGCATTCGACCATGCCACGAATAACGTGCACTTGGCTGAAATCAGTTCTCCTAATGTTCTTGACGGGCTCCTAGATGTTGCAAGAGATAGCAACATCGAAGAATCGATCTCTTTGGCTACTATTCTTGTAAAATGCATACAATATGATGGAGATTGCAGAAGATATATATCGAAATTAGCTCCTGTGGCTCCATTTGTCCGGCTTCTGGAAAGTAACAACAAGCACGCCAAGTTCATAGCACTCGAATTTTTCCATCAAGCTCTTTGCATGCCACGGTATGAAAATATTCTTCAAATTCCAATAGATTTTATGACAACAATTCAAGTCATTTAAAGTTTGTGAATGAAATCAAGAAATGTAGAATTTTTAAAAATTATGAGGCTGTCCAACATCAAATTCTAATTTTTCAGGTCATCAACGATTAGCTTGCTGAAGAGGCTACAACGCGAAGGAAGCACGAACATTATGAACTCACTCATGCTGTGTGTCGAAGAATTGCAACCCGAATACCAAGTTTTGGCAGCAAATTTGCTGCTTCATTTAGATACACTAGTAAGTAGAATGAATATCATTAAGCAATGCAGGAATCAACATAACACACGCTCCTATTGACATTGAACAAATATCTGCAGGATAAATTCGATTGTAAGAGTGTATTCGGAGAAGATGCAATGCAGGTTCTACTCAAGTCAGTGGCATCTGAAGAAATTTCTGGTGTACAACACTTATCTGCATTCATCATATCGAATCTCGGTGGAACATATTCTTGGACAGGGGAACCATACACAATAGGATGGTTGGTTAAAAAAGCATGCTTGACTTCCTCGTATCAACGAAATATGATCAAGAACATTTGTTGGTCGGATGATTGCTTAGAGGTGAGCGTTGAACTCGAATGTGTTAAAATATAAACTACGATTGATCAATACAAAATGTACCAATAGAGAATATTGCACAAATTTACAGGATGCTGGAACAGACTCATGGTGCAGCAAAATTGCCAGAAGCATCATTAACATTGGGAATCCGGTTTTCCATTCACTAGCGAAAGGCCTAAAGAGCACGATAAGAAGTGTTTCGAGGGATTGTCTAACAACCGTTGCATGGCTTGGATTTGAAATCGCGAAGAGTCCAGAGAGCGTAAAGTGTTCTGCTTGTGAGATCTTGCTCAGTGGAGTTGAGCAATTTTTGCATCCCGGAATGGAGCTAGAAGAAAGAGTTCTAGCATGTCTCTGCATATACAACTATGCTTCTGGTAAAGGTAATGCCTCTCATTGTAACTAATAAGCACAAGATGGTCAGGCACGAACGTTCAACGAGTAGCACATTTTCAGAATTTCAGATTGGTAACATAACGTGAAGAACACAATTCAATCTATGCAAACTCAAATGGTTTCATCATGCAGGGATGAAAAAATTAGTTCATTTCTCGGAAGGAGTGCGAGAATCACTAAGACGCTTGTCAAGTGTAACATGGATGGCAGAAGAATTACATAAAGTAGCTGATTATGTTCTGCCAAACCTATCGGTAAGTAACTCAACCTTCATCTGCAGAATTACTCGAGAACTTTCGGATTAGTATTTCATCAGTTTGTCCGTTGCAAATGCCTTTCGTTTACAAAAAGAACGCATTTCAGCGATTTCTTTTCTTTTATGAAGAAGTAGTGAGCATTAGTAACAGATTTATGTATTGTCTTTGTTGGAATCATTCTAACGGTAAAGCAGCGTATTTCGTGTGTTCACACGCAAATTCTTGAGGTCGGTGTCAGTTGCAGTGGAGCTGTATGTGCCCTCATCTATTACAAGGGATTTCTTTACAGTGGATACTCAGATGGATCCATTAGGGTAAGAAATTTAAAAATTATGTGCTTCAGACACACAGTATCCATATAATGTATGCATATTCTAATTTCTTGGTGAAGAATCTGCATGGATAAATTGTTCTAAATCTAATCGTATATTATGGCGCGCGCGGTCACTTACATGTCTGTGAGTTCATTCAACAGGTCTGGAACATCAAGGGGCAATCAGCCACACTTGTATGGGACATTAAGGAGCACAAAAAGGCAGTTACGTGCTTTTCGCTTGTTGAACCGGGGGACAGCCTTATAAGTGGATCACTGGACAAAACCATTAGGGTATGGTACATTTTCGCAGCAGCCACACTTTCGTTTCTTCACCCGGGATGCAATACAAAAACAGATTAAATTGCAAACTGCAACTTCTTTCTGCAGGTCTGGCAAGTGGTTCACAGGAAATTGGAGTGCATTGAGGTGATAGCAGCAAAGGAACCAATTCAGCACCTAAATACGCACGGTCGAATGATATTTGCAACTACCAGTGGCCATGGAATTAAGGTAATTAATTACAATGTGGCGTTACTGTAAAATTCCATGGAAACTTAGTACTAAAACAAGTATCTAGCTAAGAACGACGAATCTTTTTCCAGGTGTTTGATGCATCAAGAAAGGCCAAAGATAATTGCAGGAGTAAAAAGGTGAAGTGCATGGCAGTGGTTCAGGGGAAGATTTTTGCAGGGTGCAAGGACTCAAGCATACAGGTCGGTTTAAAAGGTCTTGTATAAAGAAAATCACGCGCGCTCGTGCGCTCATTAAAACAACATTTTATGACATCTCACTGTGTTTAGGAGTTTTCTACAATGAACAACCGATCGCAAGAGATCAAAGCAGCAACGAAATTCTGGAAGCTGCAAAAAAGGCCTATCAATGCAATTGTCACATACAAAGATTGGCTTTACAGTGCAAGTTCGATCGTGGAAGGTTCAAATTTGAAGGTAAGGATTACAGTTAGAAGCTCACAGTGAGAGAGAGCCTTTCACTGATTAAACGGTGTGTACTATGCAGGAATGGAGAAGACACATCAAACCTCAAATGTCGCTAAAACCCGGGAAAAGAGAACGAGTAGTGGGAATGGGAATAGTGGAAGACTTCATATACCTTAACTGCAGCTCAGCAACAAACTGCATTCAGGTAAGTGGACACGATGTAGTACACATCATGTTCCAAATTGAAAATTTCAGCATATCCAATTTTCTTGAGAAACAAACACTTTGTGGAAGCAGATATGGTTAAGAGGGACTCAACAGAAAGTGGGAAGAATTTCAGCAGGAAGTAGAATTACAAGCTTACTCACAGCGAACGACATTATCTTATGTGGTACCGAGACAGGACTAATCAAGGTGTGTACTTTAAACCCGTGTAATAAGACGTTTAAAGCTTCTTCATAAATCATATGTACCCATTAATTAAGGACTGAACAGTTTTCGGTTTACAAGGGGTTTTCATCCTAATTATGCTATAATTTGAAACTGAAACAGGGCTGGATCCCCTTATAGCATAAAATTCATCAACCAGCAGGCACGAGCGCGAGCGCGAGAGCAAAGAAGGATGATGCTTCATGTTTACGCCTCGTTTCCAAATGACGTTATATGCAAAGAGCTAAGCGCTGTGCAGTATTTAATGAAAGAGAACTGTTGCGTCATTGAGTGTGCTATATGTAATATGTGAATGTTTGTGCATAGAATTTGTATGTTTATAAAGTGATAAATAGGTTCAATGGAAAGCAATCAAAACATGCCATTCAGCTGCAGCTTTGGCCAATTCGAGGGTGATTATCCGTAAATCTAGTGGTTTTATGGTTAGAGCCTTAGAGGTCATGCCAAGTTCATGATTCGTCCCACGGCGTAAAAAGTAGAGCTGAAGCTGTTTTAGCCGGTATGAATTTAGCCCATGCAGCAGCAGCTTAGGCCAATTCGAGGGTGGGCTTTCTTAGTTGGGTATCTATGCCTCCTCCCTCTCCTTTCTAAGTAATCCGCTTGTTTGCACCCATATTTGGCACATTCTACATGTCATGATCATCATCTTGAACCATTCGATAATACAAACTAATTATTTTTTGGTACATAGAATAATTTTTATTTTCTTGCATTAGGAATATTGTATTTTAAGTACAAGTATTGTAATCTAGTTACTTATCAACTGAACCATTCGACTGGTTAGTTTGAGTTGATGCAATTCACCTTCATACATTCCATCTCATCATATCAATCACCAAAATCGCTTTCATTTGTCCATTCACTCATCATGTTTGCACGGACAACACCTATCTCAATGTCCATTTAATGCATATTCTAAAGCCCTTGCACCAAGGCACGGATAACCCTCATACGAGACGCGTTCCTTACTCATTCCACAATTGTTTCAAAAGAAGTCCAACCAAAGCACAACTGCAATCTTTACTCGCTCAGCCACCAGGCCGCGAGTTGGCATGCTCGCAACAAATTAAGAATGACCAATAGATCCCGAAATTCTCGGCCCAATCGCCAGGAGGCCAATTTTGAGACCAACACAACTTCCTTGCCCACCAATTTCCTTTCGTCCCCCATATCGCTTTTGTATGCTCTTGTTGGTGGTGCTTGCCTTCTCTTACTAGTTCTTGTTGATCCCTGCTTGTTAAGGTAGCACTACTTCTCCTCTTTGTGGGAGTGGTTGACCTAGTTATGGCTCATGTTTGTACTATGTATTGCTTTCTCCTTTTTTTTTATATAAATTCATCAACTACCCAAAAAAAAACCCAACAGAACAACACAATACTTATCACCATAGTTGGTAAAATATGGAACTAATATAAACGGAAATAATATGTACGTGTATAATTTGACAATTTTTTTCATTAATACGTTGAAAAGTTAGGCCATAACATACGAAAATGGTAAATTAATACATTTGATACAAACGTGTTGAATACGATTTATAATTGTTGATGCACAAAATCGGGTCGATTTTGGACCTACTTAGATCCTACAGCAAATCACACAAACACAAGAATATATCATGATTCACCCCGAGTTAAAGGCTGCATCCACATTGGTGTATCTTCTGTTTCCACTATGTAAATGTAGGTTACATTGTATAAGGAGATTTGTTGCCTTAAGAGAGTAAAGTGGCTAGGTTTAAAATGAGAGGCTTTTCCCTATAATGAGGGTGAGGGATCCTTTTATAGATTTAGGTTTCCCTCCTCTTTTACATGGTCAATGTGTTAAATAGAACGACCCAATTAGTTAGGCCCAAATTATGGTATAATAATAACAAAAAATACGAATATAAAAATACGAACATATAAATAAATATATTTAAATTATTTTTTAATTGAGTTAACCATTTTCTTAGAAAATAACAAAATTGACAATAGTTGTTAATATGGAAAAGCAGCTAACCCATTCATGATACTAGTCAAGGCCAAAACTCTTAGGTTCATAACGTTCTAAAAATTCACAAATGAAAAACTAAAACATCATCCATCTTCCACTTTCACACTCTCTCTCCACTCATCGGATTTGACGACAATGGCTGTGGTATCACCTTAGATTGTGACACGCAAGTCAGAAGGAATACGTGATGAGTTTTCTAGTGCGATGGATACGGGTTCTGATATGAAGAAATTTTTCCCTTTTTTTTTCTTTCAATTCTATAATACAAATTACCGTATAAACTAGTATTAAAGATTCATGATTGAAAAGTCACATATTTTTGTAATCAATATGAAAGATGCGTATACTTGTAAAAATATGTATGTATGCATATTATATATATATAATATGCGTATTAACTAACTATGCTTATCACACACTATTCTTCCAAGTTTGCCAAACATATGCAGTTTCATCCCAACATTGTATACCCTATATTTTTCATTTTTTGGCAAACATGTGTAGTTCACTCCAATATCTTATATGAATCAAAATTTCAAATTAGAAAACATTTTACAAATATCAAAAGTCCTATTGTACTCAAACATATCAATTCCAACAAGCATACAATACTTTATTTATTATAGCATATCATGCAAACAGTTCATTTATCATTTCATTTATAAAAGCATGACTTGTACAACTTTTTGGTCATAATTTGTGTGTTTTCACAACTAAATCTTTTAATTGTTTAATATTTTCCACTTTCATTGTTGTCACATCTCGGACCGATTCCGTTGTAGCACGATATTGTCTGCTTTGGGCCACGCCCTCACGGTTTTGTTTCTGAGAACTCACGAGCAACTTCCCAGTGGGTCACCCCATCATGGGATTGCTTTAGCCCAAACTCGCTTAACTTCGGAGTTCCGATGGAATCCGAAGTCAGTGAGCTCCCAAAAGGCCTCATGCTAAATGGAGGTGGGCATGTACATATAAGGCACATCACCCCCTCTCCGTTGATCGATGTGGGATGTCACAATCCACCCCACTCAAGGAGAACCCGGCGTCATCGCTGGCACATTCAGCCCGAAAGGCAGAGTGGCTCTGATACCATTCTGTCACATTCTGGACCCACTCCGTCGTAGCACGATATTGTTCGCTTTGGGCCACACGCTCACAGTTTTGTTTCTGGGAACTCACGAGCAACTTCCCAGTGGGTCACCCATCTTGGGATTGCTCTAGCCCAAACTCGTTTAACTTTGGAGTTCCAATGGAATCCGAAGCCACTGAGCTCCCAAAAAGCCTCGTGCTAAATAGAGGTGGGCATGTACATATAAGACACATCACCCCCTCTCCGTTAGTCGATGTGAGATGTCACATTGTTGTCAACATTAGTAAATCAAAGGAGCGAAACTATTAAATTTGTAAAATTCAAATCGTTTACTTTCAATTTCAGTTACTTTAAAATTATTGTGATCGTAATTGGTTAGTAAACTAATAAGAGCATCTCCAAAGGAGATGTCAAGCAAAACATCAAATTTAAATTTGATGGCTTATGTGGCAATTTGGCATCATACAAAACTTCTTACTCCATCCACATGTCAGAATGTTTTATTTTATATTATTTTACTTTTGTAATATTTATGAATTTTTTATCAAAGAAACAAAATAGGTTGTATTTATTGTGGGTCTTACCATCAATCAAATTAAAAATAATTTGGCATCAACCTCTCATGTTTTCATTTTTGACGCTGGAAGCACTTTCTTCAATCCAAGTTAGCATTTGGCTCATCGATTGGATCCAGTTTTACAGTTAAAAATATCCATTTTTGTCCACTTGGCTTTTTTGACATCTATTTTGAAGATGCTCTAAGGTGATGCTAGAGAGACATTTTTTTAGATCATATTTTGTAGACCACATGATACAGCTGTTGATGGTTGGATTCCTTCTTTAAATCATTAAAAATGGAATCCAACCATCAACCGCCACATCATGTGATTCACAAAATGTGGTCTAAAAAGATAATCTCCTTAGCATTTTTCAACTAATTATTATAATCAAATAATAGGGTTTAACTTCAGTGGCACGTACCATTCAATAGTACGTACTGTTGAATGATTTAAGATTCATTTGGGACCCGCTGCAAATCAATATGGACCATTCAATGGCCGTACCATTGAATGGTACGTACCACTGAAGAATTTTCCCAAATAATGGGACAAACACATTATTTTCAATAAACTACCGAAAACAAAGCACAGGTTCAGATAACGAAATGGCTTATTTTTTGGTATAAGCCCTGAAACTCCGCTTCAATCTCACATTACCCCCTAAAACTTAAATTCAGCCACTTTGCCCTTGAAACTCAATTTTCATTTCACCTTACCATTTTCCATTAGTTTTGTTAATAATTCTGTTAAAAAAAATTAATACACACAGCAGACCGACGACAGCAACCCCACCAATTTTCAGGGAATTTGCTTGATGGGTAATAGTGGGTCCGTTTCATTTTTTGAAATTATGCGATGACTTGTTTGAATTGGATCCACTCGGAAGAGGGAGGTTGGGTGTTGAGATTTTGTTTGAGTGTGGATTGTTTGTCGATTAGGCTTTTGATGGAGTCGCCACCACCCTCTATAACGTTGCTGTCGATAAATTCCAGGTTGCCTTGCGTTCATGTTGGCATCTTCAGCACATTTGCTAGTGTGTATTTAGTTAGCACCTAGAAGCAGTTTGAAGGAAGAGAGAAGAAAAGCTCCATTTGGTGAGAAACCTTCTTGTTCATTTGTACTGGGCGCTGTCACTAAAAACTTTTAGTGTAAGAGACGAAACATGTCTTCTTTGTTAATGGACGTGCAGTACCATTTGGAACAAGATATTAGCTCGGGGGGCAGCTACTCATTAGTTTAACTTCTCTCTCATTTGCTCTTTTATATTTGGCGTCTTACCAACTTAGTGAGCAACAAATTAAGCACAAAGTGCATGAACATAAACATAAAAAAGACATCGGTATTGCTAATCAATTTTTCAATAACATAATTTTTACTCATGCTACTAGCTTACCACAAATGGGTCCAAAAGAAAGAAGCCAAATTTCTAAAGGAAACGCTTTTAACACTCAATGATGGGACGTTGACTGAAGTAAGCTTCTTAGACATCGATTGAATTTTTGTTTTGGGTTCATACAATAATTGAAATCAAACAAAAAAAAACTTGCATAAATTGATTCATACCTTAGTTGGAGGATTCAAAACTTCAAAATCACTATCCATCTGTCAAAAAGAGCTTATTTTCTCTATGAGAGTGTCTTATGGTTTTAGCCAGAATAGAATGTAAGAAAAAGATTGCGTGAAGGTAAGAGTTTGATTATTGTTTGAGGGTTTATTGATAAATTTTAGTTTTATTGTTAATTTCATCTTCTACTTTATAGTAATTATGCAATAGAGTAAAAAAGGCACTTCACATTTAAAGCTTAAGTTGAGTGTAGAAAGATGTTATATGAGTTCAAATAAATTTTTTCCTTGAATGGTAGACATATCAGCAAACTAGTGGGTCTCATTCATGCCACGTCAGATTTTTAACAAAATTATTGACAGAAGTAATAGAAAATAGCAAAGTGAAACGAAAATTAAATTCGAAGAGGCAAAGTAGCAAAATTTAAGTTTCAAAGGACAACGTGAGATTGAAATAGAGTTTCAGTGTAATAAAATATAAGCCTAATGAAATTACAATGAGTACATACCCATTAATTCTTGTAAGTTGTTTTTTTTTTTTGTCAAACTTGTAAGTTGTTATATTGCACCGACTGTAACCGGGGCTCCAAAACATAAAACGGCACCGTAATCCCAAAACTCGTCAGGCACTTTTCTCTTCTGTCGTCTCTCTTCGCTTCCCCTTCCCCCAACTTCTAGGGCTTTTGGGAGCGAAAGTAATCGGCGCCAAATACCTCAGCACATTGAAGAAGATCATGCCCGGGCCCACCTTGGAGATGGAGCCAGTGGAGCCACAGTCGCTGAAGAAGCTCAGTCTCAAATCCCTCAAACGATCTCTCGATCTCTTCTCCCCCGCCCACGGCGAACTCCCCCCTCCCGACCCCGAGAGGTACCGCCGTTGCCTTTAATTTCTGTAATTATTAGGGCTTGTGAAATTATTGAGTGAAATTTAGTGTGTTTTTTTTTCTTAAATTTGTGCGTTAATTATTGCTTACTCTTTTTTTTTCTTTGCAGTAAAAGAATTCGCATGAGCCACAAGGTTAGTGAAATTATTGAGTTGAAATTGTTAGTATTTTTGTGAATTATAAGCATTGTGAAGTTATTGATTTGAAGAATGTTGCGTTGGGAATGAAAATTTTGATTTGAATTATTAGATAAGCACGGAGTATGGAGGAATTCAACCCGCGGCTAGCCAAAAACCGCCACGACGGGCTGAGCCCGGTGCACCGGGAAGTGGTTCCGAAGGGCCTTCCAATGCCCTTGCCCTCACAGGTATTATTTGTTCTAATTGGAATTTCTAATAGGCAGATAAAAGTCGGGAAGATTCAGCTTATTGTTTTGGGGAAATTACATCTATTTGGGTGTTCTATATTGCCATTGTGACATGCTAAACTATTTTGTTGGTTTAATGTCATGTGTGTCATGAAGATTCTAAGGATTCTCAGACGGGAGGAGTTCAAAACGCTTTGGTTGTCGGTCCATCTGCACCAAGGGCACCGTGAGTAGTTTCTTGCTTGCAGGAGTATTAATGGCTGTTTTCATGTTTATTTAATATCTCTATGTTGCACATGTTTCAACTTATCCCTTTTCCTATATAAATTTTCACATTCTTGGACTCTGGTTTGCAACTATTAGCTTCTTTCTTTCAAAGTGATTGGGCTAAATATTTGGATCATTTACGAGAATTGTGTGAGTGATTTGTGAAATTTGACATGGTTTTTGTTCTAATGTTGCTGGAGTGAAAATTGGTTATTATGATTTCTTGTACTGATGATGCCTTTTATTGTGGACTGAATTGTTTAATCATGTTCTTTCAGGAATACTGTTGGTAATTCGGGTAGAGGCACTTTAGCTGTTTCTGCTCCAGGGTCATCTGAAAGGTTTGAGTTTTGTCCCTCCTCTGATTTGCTTTAAGTTTCTCTGCCTACAGCCTGCTTTAGTTTTGTTTTTATTTCAGAATGTAATCCATGTTAGAGAGCTTTCAGTATTTCATCTAATTAGCGTACTATGAATTTTTGTCTTAGGGTTGGTAAGGGAAACATATAACTTCTTAGGAATGTTCTTGGAAATATAAAGGACCAGTTAAAATATTCAAAAGAGTTTGATATTTTTGAAAGTAAAGTATTACAGTTGTTCAAATCCCTTAGATACGGTTGAATTCTTTTTCTTTGCTGTATTTTTATTCCACTATCTGAAATTTATGAATGTCCTTACCATTTTGCACCATCTGCATGCATTACGTGGGGTTGAAGTTGTATTAATGTACCATATGATGTGCTTCCATGGTGGTGTTAGATTGAACTTTTTATTAGGTTTTTTATGGGATATTTTAGGGAAACTGAATATACTAAACATTACAAGCTGCATGATGCTCTATCCCATCTTGTTGCATTTTTACTAATCTTGATAATACTACTACGGAAAACATATCCCATTTTTGCTTTAACTGTTACTTTTCTCTTGTATAGGTTTTCAACATCAGCCATGATGGAAAGAATTTCCAGCAGATGGCCGCGTCCTGATTGGCATGCTCCTTGGAAAATCTACAGAGTAAGAATAATGCATTGTTTATGATAAACAGTTAGGTGCAATGGGGAAAGTGGTTGGGATTATATTGTCTAGGTAACTTGGAGACTCTTATTACATGGAAATGATTAGGACCTGACATGGGAATTTATGTTATATGGGTACTCCTTTCAATTTTTGTTGTCCTTTGTTTGGCTCTTTCTTGGTTAACGAGTTGATAAGATTGACTTGCACCTCTTGTATGGTTGAACATGAGTTGTATTCACTTGCTGTTATGCTAATGTCTCTTATCTGAAGAAAGGAAAAGGTTATGCATAATGTTTCTTACAAGCCATCGTTAAATTGTTCCATTTGATTATGCAGGTCATTAGCGGCCACTTGGGATGGGTACGAGCTATTGCCTTTGATCCAAGTAATAAATGGTTCTGCACTGGCTCAGCAGACCGTACTATCAAGGCATGTAACTTTATGCTTCATTTGTCTGAGTTGGTCTATCTGAGTTGTTTTCCTTCCCCCTTTCCTACTATGTTTTCTCCTCTCTAGAAGTTAAAATCACTTGCCATTTGTTTTTTATTTATTTTGTGTTCTCTTTTCTTGTCGTTTGAGTGTTTATTTTATGTTCTTTTGGATTGTGTACTGATTTTGGTTGATTAGATTTGGGATGTTGCGACTGGAACTCTACAACTGACAGTGACAGGACACATTGAGCAAATACGAGGTTGGTTTCTCTTGAATTATTGCTGTTTGTTTATTTTGGTTAACCATGCTGTGGTTAATGATGGTGTTGGTAACAATAAGTGCTTGGGTTTTTGCAGGCCTTGCTGTTAGCAGCAGGCATACCTATATGTTCTCTGCTGGAGATGACAAACTAGTTAAATGCTGGGATCTTGAACAGAATAAGGTTAATACTTTTACTTAACTGTATTTTTCTGATCTTTATTGTAGCTGTGTTCTGTAAGTAATCCTGGTTGTTACAACATATATGTGCAGGTTATCCGTTCATATCATGGTCATTTAAGTGGTGTTTACTGCTTGGCTCTTCATCCCACTCTTGATGTTTTACTTACCGGGGGACGTGATTCTGTATGCCGGGTATGTAGCTATCTTCTTAGTAAAATTTAAACCCTGCATATTATAATGGAGGAAGCGCTCTTGGGGATTGAGCAAAGTAATTGTTGTAATTTGTTTCAGAGTGGTACTGTGGTAATAATACCTTTGTTTTGGTGCAATAAAACTTTCAGGTTTGGGATATTCGAAGCAAGATGCAAGTTCATGCATTGTCGGGGCATGACAACACAGTTTGCTCCGTTTTTACTCGACCAACAGTATGAAAAACTCTTTTCTGTTTTCTTTACGGTGTTCTGACTATATTGTGGAGTGTGCATGCTGACAACAATTTAGATTCAAACAATTCATAATAGTAGCTTATATAATTATTGATGTCTTCTTTAGAGATTGGGATTTAGGGTCGTGGTTTTTCCTTGTTTAATTCTTGGTCTATCCAACTGGCAAAAAATTCAAATGTTTAGCAATTCATATTGGCATGTCCTGAGAATTGTATTCTGTTTATGTTAGGTATCCTTCAGTTTACATCATTCTTTTAAATTTTTTGAGTCCTGTAATCCTTAGACCTTAGTTCTCCATTTGTTCCCTATAGCAGTTACTTAATAAGTTGCAGAGAATTGAATTCACTGGCACTTTGAATTTCTACTTTTGTGCTAAACATTACAACTCTGAGTTTTATTTTCTTCCAGCCACTTCTCATTTTATCGTTAAAATAGGCCATGTTCTTTATATTATCTTGTCTACTATTTACAGGATCCACAAGTAGTTACTGGCTCTCACGACACAACCATCAAGTTTTGGGACCTTAGATATGGTAATTTATGTTCTATAACTAGCTTAAACTCATTTCAGTTTTGGTATTTCCCTCTTTTTTAATTATGAATTTGCATTTGTTGCAGGAAAAACAATGTCAACTCTGACACACCATAAAAAGTCTGTGCGTGCAATGGCCCAGCATCCTAAAGAGTATGTGCCAATACATGTACTTAGTACTTCATGTGTAGTGAATTATTCCGGTAGTGTTATTACGCGCCCTTAAATTATATGCTTTGCTCTTTCTAATTGTGTTCCGTTTTTCAGGCATTGTTTTGCATCTGCATCAGCTGATAACATTAAGAAGTTCAACCTCCCAAGAGGCGAATTTTTACACAACATGCTGTGAGTATTTGAATAGACCGAATCTCTTCATATATTCCTGGAATGATAGATTTGCCATTTGCTCTTCTTTCCTATTAAATGTTTGTGATGTATTTTTTATTCGAAGAATGACAAGTGATCAATATTAGGATTGATCATTTGTATGTTTGTCTGCTTAAGGCCAGCTAGGTAATGAACTTTTCATGGATAAATAGTTGTGCAAATGTGTCTGTTTGTGTGTGATACGGTATTGTGCTCCCCTTTTTTTTGTTCTTTTTTGTGGGGCTCACACATTTCCTTTGTGGCAAGTCAATTAGACTGCTCAACGTACAGGCACCATCACGTCAGTCAAGATGCAATGCAAAACCTCTAATCTGGAGGGTAATATGAATGGTTTGCCATTACATTGCTTGTGTTGGATCCATTGAAACAGTGAACTTACACATGGTTCACTAATTGCACAATTTTGAATCATAAGCGTATGCTGCGGTGGTTTTTGTCACTACTTGGATGTGTGTATTCTTGTTTTCTCATAAGTTGTGTTATATAATTCCAATTCATGGCCTTAATTGTATATACTTGGAGCAATGCATGCCAAGCTTTCTGCTCGCTTTCTACTCATGCTATTAGCATGTTAAAGTATTTATGGTGCAGCACTTTGAAATTGCATGGATGTGATCTGTCTTGTATGTATTTAGAGTTGGGTGCCTTTTTCTGACAAACTGAATGTATCGTGAATTGAGTATTTGTTATTAATATGAACTATATGAATATATCTAGTGATATTTTTAATTATAACGTCCAAAAATTATCGGTTGTATTTGGGCAGGTCTCAGCAGAAAACCATAATCAATGCAATGGCTGTCAACGAAGATGGCGTTATGGCCACAGGAGGTATGGATTCTTTACATGTTAAAGGGGATGATCGTAGTTTGTTCTCCTTTCCTCTTTTCCCACAGTTTGGAGAATATATTAGTTTAATACGTGCCTACCAATGCCTTGACAATCTGGGATAGTCTTTCTTTTTCAAATAAATGACCCGAAAGTATTTTTATTCCTATTTTCGTTTCATAGAACTTGGTAATTCTAATGTTTTGCATGTTTGTTTTATTGAAGGCGATAATGGGAGTATGTGGTTTTGGGATTGGAAGAGCGGCCACAATTTTCAACAATCCCAAACAATTGTACAACCCGGTATGTTTATTTTGTTGGTGCCCTCTTATCATTTTATATCTTCTACCCTACTCTTGGGGTTGATTATAGCAAGAAGGGATGCTAACCCCTAGATGTGCTTATTTTACAGGCTCGCTGGATAGTGAAGCTGGTATCTATGCCCTTTCCTACGACATCACCGGTACCAGGCTGGTCAGTTGCGAAGCCGATAAGACTATCAAGATGTGGAAGCAAGATGAAAATGCCACTCCAGAAACACATCCTCTCAACTTCAGGCCCCCTAAGGATATTCGACGGTTCTAGAGTTGATCCTCCGTTGTAGTTTCTCTCTGTTCAGTGACGTGTAATATTATCTCACAAGCGATCGACTATTTATTGTTTGAGTGAGGGCTCGTTACGGTTGTTGTGCTGCTCGTTGCTATGAGATAAAAGTATACAAATTTTGATGTGTTATATTACTCGTAGTTGAATATATTTCTAACATGCACCCTGGAGGTTTTCTTTTGCGCACTAGAAAATCTTGCAATTTATAGTCAACTTTTGTTTTTCGTTTTTCTTTTATCCTCAAAAGATTCAATAGCCTCGTGGAGGGGAGTTCGGAGCACAAACTTATTCCAATATCGAGAAGAGAAATACGGCTAAACGAAGAGCTAGGTGGCCCAACTTTTGCGTTGGAACCAAGATTAAAATCTTAGGTTCGTTTGGAAGTTTTTATAAAATGACTGTAAGCGTTTTTAGAGAGAATATTTTTAGTTTTTAAAAGCACTTGAAGAGTTACTTGCTTCTTGCTGGAAGCACTGCAAGTGTTTTATTTTCAGGATTTACTTGTATTTTTACTAAAGATTGGTTTTAAAAACATTTTCACCAAAAATGCTTTCAATTATTTTAAAAATACTTACAAACAAGCCTTTAATTTGTAGAACGATTCGCATGTTGAGCAACATCCAACAGGATTGACTTTGCATGCAACGTTGTTTATTTGGTTTCCAAATCCAATGCACTGTGTATTATATACATTTTGTGTGTTGAGTCCAATTATCTTTCATTTTCTTCTTAAAGCAAAGATAATCGAACTCGAAACTTTTGGTGTAAAAATAAATTCTCTTAACTATCTGAAATATAAGCCGTTTGCAAGCCTTAAACCTCAACTTACGCAAATTTCTTCCTCCAATTTGACCTTTTGTTTTTCATAATTAACGAGCTTGGGCATGTGGCAACGCTAATGAAAGCTACCTACTTGTAGAATAGAAAGGCACCTACATTGAGAAGACTACAAACTACCTTTAGATCATGTCCCGACGGGCACACTTGGCACTTCTCTCGTCTGCCACGTGGTGCTCTGTGAATGCTTTCTGATGACATGCCTATATCATTGCTTGAATTTTGACCAATTCACAGAAATTAAGAAATCAAAACAGCCTGTCCATATAGAACACGAATTTTATAGCATGGGATTGGGGATTGTCGAGGTTAGGAAATAAAGAAGAATAATATTACAAGCACCAACTTATTACACCAATTTGTAGTGTATTAATATATGGTAACTTTTTATTTGGTGTGAAGAAATGAATTCCAAAGTAAGTCCAGACATGAAACAATCAATATGTTCTCTTAAAAAAATGCTTTTGAAATGACTAAAAGTGTTTTAACAACTAAAATTGCTTCTATGTTTTTGACATAAAAACATATAGGAGTTTATGAGTCAGAGCACTTCCAAATGCCTTTTTAAGAAACACTTAAATTTGAAGTAAAAATTTCTACATATTTACAATGAAAGCACTTCTAACAAAAATACTTATGAATAGAAGTACTTTCTATGGAAAAAGTCCAAACGTGCCAATAATATTCTTACCTAACATCAAAAGTTCTTGAGTGCTCCAGAGCGCCAGGAATTCCGAGTGTTTTAATCTTTGAATTTTGATATTTTATATTTTTAAACAAAAATCTAAATGTTAAAACACCCAAAATACCGAGTACTTCGGAGCACCCAAGGAAGTCTACCTAACATTACTTATTACCTTACCAAAGCTGTAAAAAAACTACAATCTAGTTTAGAGCCTAAGTAAGCAAGTCAATCCCCCATTGCCTAAAAAGCCAAAACCTATATAGATGCACGCACCAATCACGCGCCTTAGAACGATTATACGGCCAAATTTCATGCATGAAAGTCCCCATTTACCGACCACTTCGACCCAAAAAACTCCTCTTCCCACCCACATAT
Source organism: Gillenia trifoliata (assembly GCA_018257905.1). NCBI lineage: Eukaryota > Viridiplantae > Streptophyta > Magnoliopsida > Rosales > Rosaceae > Gillenia > Gillenia trifoliata. The sequence continues at coordinate 13,282,231 of CM031083.1, read as the reverse complement.
CTCACACCCACACTCTCTCCCCCTCCCCCCATGCTCCTCCTGCCCACCTTTTTCCACAATTTTTCATCACTCTCAAAACTTCCCCATCAAAAATCTGAGGGGAAATTAGACAGAAACCCAAGTGAAAATTATGGCCAGCACCTCCGATAATCCGTCATTAGTTCACAGAACCCACCACAATCAACATAACGACGACCAATCACAACCTGTTCTCGAACCGCAAACCAACCACAAGCCTCCCCATTCCTCCACCAACCCGATTCGGTACGTGCTCCGCGAGCAGCGCTTTATCTTCGTCCTCATCGGCGTCGCCATTGCCGTTTTATTCTTCACCACTTTCCCGGCATCAAACCCACAATTAGAGTCCGCGCGGGACTCAGGTTTCATATCTGGGCCGGGTATTGATCTCCCGACCAACCCGACCCGGAGGGTGCTGTTCGAGACGCGGAATGTGGGCGGGAAGGTACCGCTGGGGGTGAGGAAGAAGAACATGAGGATTGTTGTGACGGGTGGGGCCGGGTTCGTGGGGAGCCACCTCGTGGACCGTCTGATCGCGAGAGGCGACAGCGTGATCGTGCTGGACAATTTTTTTACCGGGAGGAAGGAGAACCTGGTGCACCACTTCGGGAACCCGAAGTTCGAGCTGATTCGACACGACGTTGTCGAGCCGATTCTGTTGGAGGTTGACCAGATCTACCATCTCGCTTGCCCGGCGTCCCCCGTGCATTACAAGTTCAATCCGGTCAAGACAATTATATCCTTTTTTCTAGTTTCTATTTTAATTTGTTGTGTTTATTTGCATGTTGGTTATTACATGCTTTTTTTTATGGATAACTATAATATTATGACATGATTTACACGTAAATTTTTGGAGCTAGTAAAGTTATGGAGTAGCTTAAATATACAAATGTATTGTTTGTATAAAAGGAATTAGGACAAAGAAAATTGAAATTTAGTATGAAAAAAATAATTGTTTATTAACACTTGAAAATAGTCATTATGTGCTCTTTTTCTTTTAATTTTTTACGTAACAAGAGTGCAGAATGATTTTTTATAGTACAAATAACAACTCCTTATGAAAAGAAATAATTTTTAAATGTTGAATTTTCAATTATCAAGTTAGTATAAATTATAACGTATTTATTAATATTTTTTCACATAGCTTAAATAAGTAGGTATTATTTTTATTTTTATTTTTTGAGAAAAAGTAGGGTATCATTATGGAAGAAAAATCGATACATAACAAGCACCAAAAATAAAAACCTAAAATTTAACAAAATAGTTAACCTCATATTTGATTATCTAAACATTAAAATCTAGTGCATGTGTAGTATTAGTTCACATCAAATAGATAATTTATTTTTTGTATTAAAAAATGTACTTGTAATAGTAAAGCTTGGGGTCCTTAATTTGTTGTCTGAGCTGGGGTTTCACAAGACAAATGTGGTGGGAACACTGAACATGCTTGGACTGGCAAAAAGGGTTGGTGCACGCTTCTTGCTGACAAGCACCAGTGAGGTTTACGGTGATCCTTTGCAGCACCCTCAGGCCGAGTCCTACTGGGGCAATGTCAACCCCATCGGTGAGTCACTCTCCCACTTTCTTTGTCCCCCCTCGACCCCAACATGAAACTCTGCGCGGGAATATCAAACTTCACTACATTTACTAATCACATTATTGGTATTTTGTTTCAATAGCAATACGAGTAAAATATGCATTGTATTTACTTGATCGCATTTGCCACAAAAATTTCACCGTGAAATATTATAAATCACTATCAGCAATGCGATCAGTAAATAATTTAAAGAAGTGTTCTGTTGGCATTGGCAGGTGTAAGGAGCTGCTACGATGAAGGAAAACGCACGGCAGAAACTCTGACCATGGACTACCACAGAGGCCTTGGCATTGAGGTCACATTAATTTTCTATCAAATGATTATTTTCCTCGTCATCGGATTATAGTATATGTGCCTCGGTTTCAAATGATTCAGGATCGAATCCAAAACTTGAGACGAAAATTATAATAGTTGCGGTTAATTAGGGTTCTAATGTACAGAATGTCTTGCAGGTGAGGATTGCTCGGATTTTCAATACTTATGGGCCGCGTATGTGCATTGACGACGGTCGTGTTGTTAGTAATTTCGTAGCTCAGGTGAGCAGTTTTTATACTTGTAATGTTGTTTCCGGCCTTCTTACATTTTTCTACCAACAAATTTGATGTGTCTATGAAATACACAGGCATTAAGGAAGGAGCCATTGACAGTTTATGGAGATGGCAAGCAAACCAGAAGTTTCCAATACGTTTCTGACTTGGTACTGTACTTTTCATTTCTTTTATTCCTATTATGGTCTAATTAAGTATGAATTCCTAATTATTAATTTACATTAATCACGTTTTTGTCTAAATTAGCATTAAGGTCAATGGTAGTTATAGACTATTATATATAGTCACTGTTTAATTTAAGTTTAAGGTTGTTTGGGGGTCTTTGTATATACAAGTGAGTCATTGAAGCACATTTTTAGTCAATCTGCCGAATATTTGGCAAAGAGGCAATTATTGATTGCCCTCTTTTACTCGTGATATAGAGTATAAAATTTTTGACAATGTTGTCTTATTATAACAGCTCTCACACTGAATAAGATCAATGTGAGGTTGAACGAGACTAAAATACAAAAGATCTCAGACTTTTGTAAAAAATATCTTATGAATGACATGGTCGGACGCTCTACTCAAGTTTTTATCATGATAGAGGCCGCCATTGTATTTAGAATAAGTAGTAATTTCTACATGGCTAATTAATGTTGGAATGCAATTTCTTGGACATAGTAAGAAGACATTGTTTGTGCACTGCTTATGTGTTAGGTCGAAGGTCTAATGCGGCTAATGGAAGGAAATCATGTGGGCCCTTTCAACCTTGGCAACCCTGGTGAATTCACCATGCTAGAACTTGCCCAGGTAAAATTAATCAACTCATTAACTGTTCAAACAAACAATTCACAAATCGAGGTCTCGAGTTTGAATTCCCGCTAACCTACTCTCGCTTGTACGTGCAGGTTGTGCAAGACACAATAGATCCGAATGCGAAGATAGAGTTCAGGCCCAATACAGAGGACGACCCACACAAGAGGAAGCCGGACATTTCGAAGGCGAAAGAGCTTCTGGGGTGGGAGCCCACCGTGTCCCTCCGCAAGGGGCTGCCGCTCATGGTGACGGACTTTAGGCAGCGTGTTTTTGGTGACTCCAAGGACAGCGATGCAGGCTCCGCTATGTAATGTTTTTGCATGAGGATTTTTTAGTATGTTGAGAAAAAAATAGGAAAATAAAGAAAAAATAGATGTGGAAAATAAAGTTAGAATAAAATTGAGTGATCAATAGATATATGTTTTTGGTGTTTCTTGGTTAATTACTCTTTATAGGAATAAAACTTGGCATGATGCATATGCCAATGGAAGATTATTGTAAGAATTGTATAGGGATCAATTTTTATATATATTATAGAGTTTTGTTCTTGCCAAATTTCGATATTTTTCACGTTGATTTGGTTGTATTTCTTTTTTAATTTGTTTGAAAGACGTAACATGTTTGAATCTCTTATCGTTTTAATATAGACTTTCTTGTTTTTGTATATAGAAAAAGATGTTTTAATATTGAACAGTTTCCTTTTATGTACTTTTAATTATGTGCTCTTATCTTTGTACCCGCTATGCGTTGCACTAACATGCTATTAAAATTTATTAATACATCTCTAATGAAATATAGATTGTTATCTGAACGAGACTAAATTAATGACATGTTTACTTGCTTAGAATCGAGGAAGTCATGAATTGAGAAAGTCATGAATTTGAAAAAAAAGAAATGATAATGACAATGGAATAAAGTACTTTCCCCTACTCAATCTAATTCATGATTTTTTAGGCATTGAATTACGTTTGTATTGTGGAAACCACATATTTTACATATAAGAGCGTATCGGACACAAAACTACATTTTGTGAGTTTGTGCTTTGCATTTTCAGCAACTGGGTGGTTCCTTTTTATCTCTTTGCACTTCAAAGTTGTTGGCTTTGTATCTTTTGCATCTCAAGTGAAACAAAACTGTTCAAGTGGTTAAAAACGGTTATTCTTTTCCCCTTTTTCTTCAACTTTGTACAAAAAGAAAATCCGAACGAAAATAAGTTACTATTAAATCTTTGAGTTTAAACAACAAATATAATGTGGTGAAACATAAATTTTTTTTTACATATACAACGATATTAGGGTGAGAAATTGAGTTAGGTCGCACAGATCAAACAGAAACCTCATTTTTTTTAGTAGCTTTAAAGAATTTTTGATTGATTTAATTGCTTTTTTAATTCTCTATTTACCAAAAAAAAAAAAATCAAAATTCTCCGGTCGGGCTTCGACAGATTTGGAGAAGAAGTATATGCAATATTGGGCCTGAGGCACACCGAAAGTAACTACCAAACCAGTGGCCCGTTTAAACCTTCAAATTACGAAAACACCCTCATTTGCAATTGCGAACATCAAAGATGCAGCGAAACACTATCCCTAGAAGGTAGCAGCGAATTTCCCTTAAACCTGTGCGGGCTGTGCTTTCTCTCTCTCCCTACAGCTCTACAGAAAACCTCGCTCACTCCCGTCGTCTTGCCCTAATCCCATCGTCCAGGTCCGTACCAATCTCTCTCTCTCTCTCTCTCTCTACACTCGCTGATATTTCATTTGTATTTTTATTTTTTATATTTTTCTTGTGAGATTTTCGAGCTGTTTGATTTGAGTGTGTTATTGTTTGAGTTTTTCAGAACTAAAATTTTCTTGCTATTTTATTATCAATCTGTTATTTATCTGGTGTAAAAGAGGAGCATTTTTCTAGATGACACTTTTTAGAGATTTTAGGGTTTTGGCATCTTGGTTCCGTACTGTGGTTTTTACTGTTGGCCGCCGTCAGTGGATCTCGGTGGAATTTAGGGTTTTATTCTTCTTCTTTGTTATTTTTATTGGTCATTTTTTAGAAATTGGTATTTGTCATCTGGAAATTGAAATATAGGCTTTGGACATGGAATTTTCTTCTGAAATGAATGTTTCTAGTATAATTTTTCAGTTATCTTTTCGTCGGTACCGTTGATAGGATTTTATTCATGATCTTCTTCATGGTAAATTTGATGTGGCATTGCACTAAATACTTCTAGGGTATTACTTGTTTACTGGTTTTCACTTTGAAAATAATTGCGGCAGTAGTGTCCGTTTTGCAACTGAATTTATTGTTAATCAACAATTTGGGTATTTGATGCAGTCTTTCACAGATTTCGTCACTCTTGATACCACCCAGTTGTTAGCTGATTACTACTTCAACTATCTGTCAAAATGTCAAGGAAGGGTTTGATGGAGCAGGACCTGAGTAAACTGGATGTAACAAAGTTACATCCACTCTCGCCTGAAGTTATATCTCGTCAGGCGACTATCAATATCGGTAATCTTAATTCTGATGTTCAAACTGCTCTGAGATTATTATGCTCACTCTTATATTGATTTGACCATCATTGGTTTGTTGGTACGGGTCCTAATTTTGCGCTTATTTGGATTTATGCGAGTTGCCTTTCAGGTACTATTGGTCATGTGGCTCATGGAAAGTCAACAGTTGTAAAAGCAATTTCTGGTGTTCAGGTAATTAGTAGTTTCCATTTTGCATTTGATACTGCTTGCATCTTTTCTGTTTATTTTTGCGTGGACATTGTAAAGACAAGCAAGCATCTGTTTCCACTCACGAGGGTGTAAAAAAGTTGTATCCAGTTATGGCTGGTTGTTCTTTTTGAGCTACCAATGCACACTCACAGCCAAGGAAAAATGTATTAGGAAAGTATTTTTCTTGGATACTGATGTGTTATATTTGCGGAGTAAGAGAATTTAGGTTGTTGAGCATTATCATAATTCTACACCTCACTAACAAAAGTGGCTAATCATATCAGATGGCTACAAATCATATACCTTTTATTCTTGGTGGAGGTTTGTTCACTCTTAAGTTGAGCATTAAAAATGGAAACTATCTTATAGTATGGACTATATTCTCCAGGATGGTAGTTTTGTAAATTCTGGGGATAAATGTTATCTTACCCTATAGGGTTGATAGTTTGGTTGCTATGAAAATAAATTCAATAGTGTCTTTAGTTATGTGAATGGTGGATATATGTCAACAGTGCTCCAATTCTTCTTTCATTTCACTTTTGCTAAGTTACTTTATATGCCAAAACCTTAAGCTATTGGCTACGGGCCAAATAGTGTATCACATTGGATCCAACATTGCAGGCACTAACTACAATAACTGGTTTGTTGGTTTGAGCTATATTTCTCAAGCTTATATGTGTTGTGAAACATTTAAGCTTGGATATTCCAATGCAAGTTTATGTTTTAAGACATTAAAAATCAAACATTAATGGTATGCAGACTGTTCGTTTTAAAAATGAGCTGGAGCGCAACATTACTATCAAGCTTGGATATGCCAATGCCAAGATATACATATGTGAAGATGAGCGGTGCCCTCGACCTATGGCCTACAAGTAGGCATCCAGTTACTGTAATTTGTCTTTGATCACATTCTACCCTTTTGTTAATGTATATTCATTTCTTTATTAGGGCATATGGAAGTGGAAAGGAAGATGCTCCTCTCTGTGATGTTCCTGGATTTGAGAACTGCAGGATGAAATTGTTGAGACATGTATCTTTTGTAGATTGCCCGGTAAGCTTTGTGGTGAAAGTTTTGTACCATTTTCTATATGCCATAATATTTATGAGTACACTAAACTGTTGTGAATAAATGGTGGTGTATACCTGGTCATCCTTGCCTGATAAGAGGTTCCTGATAGTCTGATACTTTGCTGTGATCATTTATGTATCGTCTGTGGATGACATTTTATTTAGTAGCATCTTTTCCCATGGGTTCTTGCAACATTTTATTAGTTGTAAGAGATTCTCTCTATTAATGATTGTCATTTTTCACATTCTATGTCTAGTCCAAATTATTTTGGTGGTTTATCTTAATTTGATTTTGTTTATTTCTTTAAAAGTTATTTATTTCATTTTTATTTTCTTATAGGGTCACGATATTCTTATGGCTACTATGCTTAATGGTGCCGCGATTATGGATGGAGCATTACTTCTCATTGCTGCTAACGAAAGCTGTCCCCAACCACAAACTTCTGAGCATCTGGCTGCTGTTGAAATTATGCGTCTTCAACATATTATTATCCTTCAGAATAAAGTTGATCTCATTCAGGAGAATGTGGCCATCAACCAACATGAGGCAATCAGGAAGTTTATCCAGGTAAGTTCCTTTGGAGCTTTTTTTTTTCTTCTGTTCTATTGGTTTCAGTCCATTAATCATTAAACATTTTGTTTTCCAGGGAACTGTAGCTGATAATGCACCAGTGGTGCCAATTTCTGCTCAGTTGAAGTATAATATTGACGTGGTGTGTGAATACATTGTCAAAAAGATCCCCATTCCAGAAAGGAACTTTATCTCACCTCCCAATATGATTGTTATCCGTTCTTTTGACGTCAATAAACCTGGGTATGAGGTTGATGAGATTAGAGGTGGTGTGGCTGGTGGAAGTATCCTCAGGGTATGTCTTTTATTGTTGTATTTTGTCAAAAGTGTATACAATGTTTGATTATTTCCATTTGGTGTCAGCTCATGGTATTTGAGGTTTCCTTTTTCTTTTTCTGGTTTTAGTCCTGCTTTGTCATTCTACATTAGTAGTGGAGTTTTGGGTTGTGAAAATGTGCACACATGCTCTTGATTTTGGAAGGTTTCTTAAGTAGTTAGTTCCATAAATGCTTTACGAATAACATATTTGACAATGTGGTCATGGCAGGGTGTTCTGAAAGTGAACCAATTTATCGAGGTTCGTCCTGGGATTGTTGTTAAAGACGAGAGTGGAAATATCAAGTGCACGCCAATATATTCTAGAATTGTTTCATTGTATGCTGAGCAAAATGAGTTGCAATTTGCGGTGCCAGGAGGTCTTATTGGTGTTGGAACAACCATGGATCCCACTTTGACACGTGCTGATAGGTTAGTGGGTCAAGTTCTTGGTGAAGTCGGGTCACTCCCTGAAGTATTTGTTGAGCTTGAGGTAAGGGGCTGCTGCTGTTGTACTTTATATTTTGTTTCATTGATTGAGCTGCTAAAACTTGAGGGGATGCTCCTTTTACAAACAATCACGGTGGAATTGTGTGTTTATGTGCATCTTCATTCATGGGCGTGTTGACTCTGCAGTTTGTTTTACATTTGAGGATGTGACGGTGTTGTGTTCCTTTGGCATAATATTGGCTTCTAACCGTAGTCTCTTCTTAATTCTTTATCCATTTTTTTAGTATGTTTATTCTCTGAGTCCTTTTTTTGTCTTGTTTTCTCATCCCGAACTAGACAAATATTGTCGTTCAGAAGCGGTTGTTAAGTATAAAACCTTGGTGTTGATGAAGATTGTGGTATATTTTGCAGGTCAACTTCTTCTTGTTGAGAAGGCTTCTGGGGGTCAGGACAAAGGGGTCTGAGAAGCAGGGAAAGGTCTCAAAGCTGGTCAAGGCCGAGATCCTCATGTTGAATATAGGATCCATGTCTACAGGGGCTAGGGTTCTTGCTGTAAGGAACGATTTGGCAAAGTTGCAACTCACGTCTCCAGTTTGCACCAGCAAAGGAGAGAAAATTGCGCTCAGTCGACGAGTTGAGAAGCACTGGCGTCTTATTGGCTGGGGTCAGATTCAAGCTGGAACAACCCTTGATGTCCCACCGTGCCCAATTTGAGTTGACCCCAAAAAGTGGTAAGACAGAAGAAAGCAAGAAAACTAGTAAGACAGCTAAAGAGTAGGCAAGATGTGGAAAGTCAGAAAATTATTGGGAACCATTTTTGTCAAATGGAAGAGAAAACATCGTTTGGTGGATCATTGTCGTTTTTGTTTTGTTTCTTTGATTTTTGATAAAATCGCACTTTCATCTGCATTCTTATTCTTCGACTTTTGCTCTCGATTCATTCCAACAGATGAGGGAATGATAGACAGTTATGTTGACTCTTCCAGAGGATTTTGCGTTGTTAAATCTATGCAGTTTGAGCTTGTTTTAAACCCTTAGAGAATTTGGCAATCGCCAGCATCATCTTTAGGAGGGTTTGGTTTCAAGTTAGGGTTTGCTGGGGATACAAGTGTTTAGTTATTCATCTGGATGTCAGTGAACCCGTGTCTCGAGTGTCTTTAGCTCGTTGAACATCTCAGATGCAGAAACATGTTAGGAAACATCTTGGGAGAAGGCGGGGGGAATTGAATTACGAACCTCGGGTGCCAAGGGTGAATGCCCTTACCCGATTGAGCTACAAGCTCCTTGCATGATTACATTACATCATATATTTTGGGTTTGGTCCTTTGAGCTTTAAATACTGAAGCTGCATATAATCTCTCTAGTTTGGAACCTCTATGGGATATGAATGGATTATTTCGCTCCACACATTTTCGCTCTCAGCTCCCACATTGGAAACACACTTCCACACCGCGCTGTTACACTTGAAGCCGCTCCCGAATCCAATTTGCCACACCCTATCGCCCTTCTTCATCCTTCCTTTCGCTTCTATGTAACTCAGCTCGTACCATATCGAAGAAGACGATGTGTTTCCATATCTGTACAGAGTCATCTTTGAGGCCTCCACGTCTTCTTTTCTCAACTCCAGGTTTTTCTCTATTCCTTGTATAACTGCTCTCCCTCCAGCATGTATGCAGAAATGCTCAAATGCTTTCTTAAAATCGGGTACACGAATCTTCCTCCTCCCACTCCATACCTTTCGCCCGAGTATCGAAACCCCATATCGGAATTGCTCCGAAATTGGCAAAACCATTGGCCCCAGAGCACCAATGTTTGCCTTCAATGCATCTCCAGCAACATGTAGTATGTCCTTCGATATCGAAATCCCCTGTTTGTTCTCGGGATCTATATCCTGAAACACACAGGCATGCGACTGATCGGCTTGTGCATTGTTTGTTCTAACAAGATGCTGCAGCTCATACTTTGCCCTGCTCCTGTCTTGATTCCGACTAGACATCAACACGGCCGATCCTCCCATCCGAAACAAACAATTAGTCAGCAACATGGACGTTACTTTTCCGGTGTACCAATTCAAATGCAATCCCTCAGTGCTGACAATCAAAGCCAATGAGTTCCTGTGAACCCTCAGCAAGTCCTTTGCTAGACCAACTGCAATAAGTCCGGCGCTGCATCCCATCCCGGATAAGTGGAAGCTTCTGATGTTGCTCCTCATTCCGAACTTGTTGATGATCAAAGTGCTGAGAGACGGTGTGGGACAAAACAAGCTGCTGTTCGAAACCAGAACATCGATTTCTCTAGGGTTTATGTTGTGCTTGTTGAACAAGTTCGAAACTGCACCAAACATCACTTCTGTGACCTCTTCCAATGCAAACTGGAGTGATTTCTTTATAGGCAAGCAAGTGAGAGATGGAGGAATGCAAGTCTCCTCGCTGAACCCGGATTTCTCGAGGATCTTGATTTGGAATGCTGTGCTCTCAGGGTCTGTGCCGTCCAGAAGGACGTTTTCTAGGAACATGGACGTTGGCAGCCTATAAGATTTTGGTGGCCGGTAGCAGCTGAAGTCTACCAAATAAATTCTTGGTTTTCTCTTGTGGAGAAGATATATGAGAACAAGGCCTGCAATCGCCGCCATCGTACAACAGACGGTGGCGGATTCGACGAGGTCAGGGAAAACGAGAACGTACTCCTGGATCCTAGCCATGGATGATGGATGGTGGCAGAGTTTGGTGAGATATTTTCATGGCACATATAAGCAGAGGGTGCGTGATAAGCAGATGGAAAATCCAGCGGGAAAAGTAATAGGAAGATGGAACGTGGAGATATATGCCACCTGCATTGTCGAGTTCATTTGGTCTTAGGCAATAACTGTATCTGTATCTTCAACCAACTTGAAAATCATCCCAATCCTGTTTTCCCAAGAAAGAGTGACGGCTGTTTTTGGATAACACAACCGATTTCCTTGCTTGTTGTTCGTGTTGTTAATTAAGACAACTAATCCTTGCATCCGAAGTCTTGTGTTCAAGTCTCACCGCTCTTTCTATTAATTATATATATAAAAGGTAGACGGATGGATCAAGTGTTGATGCACAAATTTATATCAAGTCTCCGATGTCCAAGTTAGGTATTTACTTAAAGGAGTAAAACGTACAATCTTAATGTTGGAGTATTTCCTCTCCCCTTTTGTGCCTACTGCCTAGTAGATGTAGGACTCTTTAGTACTCATGTGGCAACGTGTGAGTGGCTAAATTTTGGCCATTAAAGTCTTGACATTTGACATTGCATACCTTATTTTGTGAACAAAAATACTATGGTGTTCCGGAGTATCCTATACTCTAGAGCACCATAAAAAACCTCTTATGTGAATATGATGTGAGATGTGAGCCTCTACTTAGTGATTATTTTGGTCTTTCAACTGTGGGCACATGGCTAAGTTTTGTTAATGGTTATAAATTTACGGAAGGTGTCGCGTGCACTAAGGGACGAACAAGATTGGTAGTTATTCTACATAGCCGTTGCCGGAGCTGGTCCAACATTAAGATTTTGTTGTTCCATTGTTCAAGCTTAGCTTGGTTCCCATGCAAGTGCTTGTGTGCATTATACCAGACCTCGTGTATTACCGGGCCTGTCATAATTTGGGCTTATAAACATTGTTGGGTTTTAGCCCACTTTTGTGGGCCTCTTTTAGACTTAATCCTTGTTTGGACCTCTGACCAATAAAATTTTAGGTAAATTCATATTAGATACCAAGTTGGGTATATGTTTTAAGGAAAAATACCATATTTAAGGAAAAATACCAAGTCTAATTAAATATTTTATGATAAGCCACAAACTTTATTGCAAGTGATCCTATGACTAAATAAAAGATATGAGAGATTACCATATTGTCCTCAAGTTTATTTCTTTCATAATTTTATAAGGCCGTTAGAGCTCGGGGTTAACTTTGAAGGTTTAGGGTTTTAAAAGGTCGGTCAAAGTTTGGGGTTGATCATTTTGGGTTTAGGGTTTTAGAATGTCCTTGGGAGGAGCTTAGGGCTTAGGGTGTAGGTCTCGGGTTTTGGGCGAAGCCCAAAATCCGGGAATTAGACCCTACGCCCTAAGCGATTAACGTAATAAAAAAAAATTTCTTCTAAAAAAATCCATACTCATGCTTGTTAGTTACAATTCATTGGGAAAGTTAATGACTATAACTTTGTGATGGTAGGGTTGGACATTATTGTCATTTTACCTAGCAAATTAGTTTGACTTTTCAACTAGTACCTAAACTAAAACTATGGTATTTTAACTTAAAAGTTATTTTGAATTTGGTAATTAAACTAAAAACTCCCTAAAATTTTCTGGGGCTCACTTAATTCGCCTTGATGGAGTTGAGTATCTACATCAAGAATGAGCAATACTTTATAATTTAGTTTTCAATAAAACTACTTAAACACACAAAATTGGCATATTTGTTGAGACACTCTCTAAGTAAAGGTGAGTTCTATTATTATATGTAAATCTCACCTATATTAAAGTGTGTACTGGCGAGTGTGTCGGTTTTTGCACAAACCTGAGTATGCTAATTAGTTATTGAGTTTCATGTTTGCGACAATTAAAAACATACTATATAAGAGAATGCTATTTGCAAGTAGTGGGTTGTCTTGGTAGTTAGGACCTTTCTCTTCAATCTATTGCGTTTCGAGTTCAAATCCTACCCCTAATGTTAGTATAGGTTAGTGTAAAATAAGCACACAAGACTGATTGCATTAATTGCTGATATACTCTCGAATAAAAATGGATCCTCAGTACAATAGTATAGTAGTAATCCACATATATCAATGATTGCAGTTAGTTTTATGTGTCTAAATAACACTTTATTAAAATATAAATGCTCAATCAAGGAGCTCATCAAATTGTTGACTTGTAGGGTGAAGCTTCATCCACTGAGGCGGCGTGAATGCATGGTGACGACGAGCTGCATGGGAACCATAATTTTTTGTTGGCCATAACTCACGATTTTCCGGATCACCGAAAACTGAATCTGTTAAACCTTTAACACAAACTTCCGAAGAGAGCAGAATTCAATTATTCCATGCATGGCTGTCAGAATTTAACAAAACAATGTGCAGCAACTTGTCCTCTTGCAGATTGCAATGGCCTATAAATAATCGGTTGCCCTCCACAGCAATTGTGTGCAAGACAAAGTCTGCAACTTATCAAAGCAAGAAGGAGAAGTAGTTGTTGAATATATAGATTGCTGCTATATAATCCAATTGATCAATGGCCTTCAAAAGCATTCTGTTTGTGTCCCTCTTGGTTGCTGCTGTGGTAATTCCACTAGCTCAATCCCAAATCATCCCTGCCCTTCTTAGCGTGATCCGCATTGACGGGATTCTGTATTGCACTGCCAATGGCAATGTCGGTCCCGGTGGCCCCAATGCTACCCCAGTTTTCGCAAGTAAGTTAGTTTGTTCACTTGTTTAACTTTCACAATGGGTTGTTTGATAACCATCTTGTTTTTAATTTTAAATTTTTTTTAGAAGTGAAAATTTGTTTATTAAGTATTTTCTGTTTTTGAAACAATGAAAACTGAAAGCTAAAACTACTGTTTTGATGTTTAGTTTTCATTTTTCAACACAGTTACTAAATAAGCTTTGAGTGTTCAAAAAACTGAAAACTAAAATGGTTAACTAATGAGTGTGGATCATGGGAACAGTTTCCTTGACAATGGTTTTTGTGATCTTTCTTATGATTTCTTGTAGATGCTACTGTCCAGCTTCAGTGCGGATCTGGGAACAACGTGGTTTCGACTGTAACAACCAATGCCTCGGGAGTCTTTTCAGTCTTGCTCGACCCCATAAACTATCTTCTCTCTTCACTTTTGTCTACCTGCAGGCTTGTGGTTACCACCCCTCTCGCCAGCTGCAACGTTAGCTTGTCGCCGACCGGAATTCTCATATCAGCTTTGCATTTCGTCGGAAACACCGTCCTCGGCCTCCTCACCGTCGTCAACATCGTTCCAGTTGGGTTCGTCCTCCATATTAATTAATTAAGACCACGGGCCTTAATTAGTTAAAAGAATAACATGGCATGCATGCATACAGCTGTTTCTGTAGTTATTTTTAATTTTCATGTATGAATAAGGTCAATTAAGGGTGTGACACCTTTGACTTGCAGGGGCTTATGAAATCCGGTCCATTTGCTACTAGTTATAGTGGGTAGACTATCCATTGGAGTATTTTGTTGTTTGAAATTTCACAATTGCCAATATCCTAGAAATCAGCTTACATTCTCAATTTGGAATATGTTATCAAAAGTTAAACGTTTTTCAGCCATTATTAGTATTTCATCCTCACTCTCATAATTAATTGGAAGCGGCTGGATTTGGAAAAATGCCTATTTTATGTTCATGTTTAGATATAGTCAACCTATTTTATGTTAAGATCTTCCCTCAATATGTGTTTGCAGGTTTTGTTTAGATTGAATAAAAGTGTAGGTATGTGATCAATCAATCTGTGTTGTAGGTTAGTAGTTTAATTAGGGTTTAGGTTCATTAGTGTTAATAAACCCATGTTGTTGGTTCATTAGATAATTAGGATTTGTTGACCGATAAAAAGGTTCATTAGATTTAATAAACCTGATGAGTTGGTTGGAAAAATAAAATAAAACCAGATGATTTGCAAGTAATAGTTTTGGTAATCAACTTGTGATAGAGATTAGTCCTCTTAATTTGCCTGGGTTGCAGGTTTGTAGATGTGACAGACCTTGTAACTAGGTTTGTTTTGGTCTGGATCTTGTAAACCTTGTAACTAGGTCAGTAAACATATTTTTGGAAAATTGGCTTTTGAGTCTAACATACTTCTGGAGAAATAGCAACAAAGTGTGGGTCTAAATTAAATTTTCTTTTCTTTTTCTTTTGTCGATTTCTATGTAAATTATAGACCATTGTTAACCCAAGACAATATTGCAATTTCAATCCGATACAATGAAATATCTAAATCTTGACAACAATGAATAAAAAATGAGAGTGGTATAAATGAATCAGGACGACTGTTGAAATTCGAAAAGCAATCACGGTGTAAATGAGTGAAACCACAAAAATTCTTTTTAACTCCAAAAAATATAGAACTAACATATATGTCAAAACGCTAGCACAAATCAAAAGGATATTATGAATCCTGAGTAATACACAGGACTTTTAACTCGCTCATGACAAGAAAATATACGAAATACCTGAAGTTCAGATCAATTTTGTTGTTTCCAACAAAATTATCGACTATGTTGTTTAGAACAAAGTTATCGATGTAACTACCTCATGCAATAATGAATGATCAAGATAGGCAAACTTTGAACAGATGCAACTTCGAAAAATGCAGGATCACTCTTCAATCAAAGTATATAGCACACTCAAAAAAAAAAAATGAAACAGACTAAACCCATCAATCATGGTCAATTAAATAAAACAAAATAAAAATGGGTGCAGTCATTTCTTTGTAGCTAATTTGATGGATCAACAAGTTAGGGGCATAATTAACTTATAGGTAATTGGAAAACAATATAAACAGCCACCCTAAAAAATAGGCCGAGTCATCATATAAAAAAGGAAAAAACGTAGAGTTGGAAAAAAAATCAAAATACCTAAATTAATAATGACAAATTCATGGATTATTTCCTATACTTGACCACGTTTATAGAGTGAAACCTAATTATTATTAATTTTTTTCTGTTTGTTGTCGTGGCTCCACAACCACCCCCGCCTCAGCATGCCATTAGTGGCGGATCTACAAGGGGTCAAGGTGGGTCAGTTGATCCCTTGGATGCCCAGAAGACGGCTGAGGAGAGCCATAGATGACCCCTTAGTTTTCTGGGCGGGAGTGGAATCAATAGGATTATTCGAGATTCGCATGGAAACGACTTGATACGGTTGACAATTGGCTCGGTACTGGGGCTGGGTGGGGGGGGGGGGGGGGGGGGGGGGGGGAGGGAGTGGCTGCATCTGGCCAATTCTGGTGTCTGGCGGCACAGAACAATCGTAAGCCTCTTTGGAGAAGACGACCTAAAAAGAGGAACGACATCGTTTGCTTTTGAAAATTCTATTAAACGTTGTGTTTTGTGGCCCACTCCTTTTAATTCCCTTTTAATTTCTTTCACATCTCTCATACGTTTTAAACTCCCTCCCTTTCTAAAAATTGATCCTAACTTCAAATCTCTCACCAGTCCATCCCTCCCTCAAAACTGATTCTAACTTCGATACCCTCACCAGTTAACTTCCCTAAAAGTTGATTGTAAAATATCATGCTCTCTCTTCTTACAGTATATTCTTGAATTATCAATTATTCAAGTATTTTTTAATTGACAAACCCATACCGCTTTCAAATTAGGATTCTTTGAGTGTTTGCACTTCTAAATCCGTGCTCCCACTTCCGTTCCCGTGCTTCTTAGCTTAATATGATTTTTTCTTGTATTGACAACGAAGTTATAATGCAACATTTTCAGAATATGAAGAATCGCCGTGGACAATTGTAGCTTGTAATATTTTTATCTTAAATTATAAATGAATGTATTATCATTTAACTTTTCATTGTTATTTCTGTTTAAATTTTCTTTTTGATGTTTAAATGTTGACCCCTTGGGATAAAAATCCCAGATCCGCCACTGCTTGCCGTTGCTCCACCTCCGGCCGTTGGTCCAAGAGGGAGGACTTCTATTCCTCGGACTCCGCTGGGGAAGCAGTCCTCCAAGAGGATAGTCGAAGGAGCTGGACGGGCAGCCGCTGTGCTCGTATTACTTGCAGTGATCATAGGTCATAACAAAGGTCCACTCCAGATATACTTAAGTAAAACAATTTTGTTTCTTATAGAGTTTTCAGTTTTGTACATTCCCGGAACAAAGAAAGAGTACAGTGACCCCAAGTCAATCACAACCTTAGCGTTCCTGTGAAAACGAAACAACGTCGAATCTATTAGGAGAAGGGGTCGTCAATGAGCCGGGCCACACTTAATCAATGTTAGTGAAATTAGCAGTCCGGGTTAAGCCGGGTTATAATGAAAAATTCAAAACATGGGCCTAAATTAGACAAAAACTACATATTTCATACAAATCGAAGGCAAAAGACCATAATCCTATTCAAAATCACTTACACAAACTGTCTAAATTAGTTGATAGCCCTAATCCCTTTAGTGACTTGCCTAAGATGGAGCAGTTATATCAGTTAATATCGAAATAGCCCTAAATATAAGTCACCTGCAACAGACTACGTACTCTTTTAGTGCATGCCCGCAGCCAGAAGCAACTTGATTTTGTAGCTGCCCGGATCATGGGGTCATTTAAGTTGAAACAAATCGGTCAAATAACGTTTAGGTTTAGAGCTATATATGTATGGACCTAGCTAGCTACTTATAACTTTTTGAAGTAAATTAAAGGCCAAGTATTGTGGGTGGGTCAAAGTTCAAACTATCCTTTTACATCTTGGTTGTCCATGCCAATTAATGCAACTTGTCTCAAAGCAATCGAGGTCTCATATTATTGACAAATTAATTAGGGCATGCTTGCTAGCTAAGGAAGATGGAATGGTAGAAAGTTGGCTTAATAAGTAGGGTGATGTCCACCCTCTGAGACCGCGTGCATGGCGGATGAGCTCCATGACAACAACTTTAGATTTCGATGGAAAACTTACGACAAGAATGTTATCTTTTTTCTTCACATGATTTTCCGGATCATCCAAAAATACACAAAGAGCATGCCGAATGTCTGACGATTTAGTCAGAAATATCTGCAGCAACTTGTCCCTCTTGCATCTACAGCTTAGCCTATAAATTGGTAACCCCGCACGGCAATTCTGCAAGCCAGTTCATCATTTGCAACTTAGCAAGAATAAATACTTGAATTGGTGGAGTTTTGGAGCAATGGCTTTCAAAGCTACTCTCTTTGTGTTCCTCTTGGTTGCTGCAGTGGCTCTAGTACTAATTCCAATGGCGGAAGCTCAACTTGGGCTTATCAGCGGCCTCCTTGGTCTCATTCGCATACAGGGAACTCTATTCTGCACTCCCAACGGTAATGTGGGTACCGGTGGCATTACCGCTACCCCAGTATTTGCAAGTAAGTAAATTAATTAGCTCACTCAAGTCTAATCAAACGATCATATTTAAATTTTCTAATGCCAGTCATCCATATTTTTATACCACATTTCTATTGCATGTTGATTGAATACATCACATTTCACATCATGTAGTGCGAATATGTGGTAAGTTTAGCAATCATGCGTTCACTCTTAGTGCTCTCTTTGCATGTCTGGATGGTTATGTTTCTAAACTATGTATCTCAATCATAAATCAGGAAAGATTTTTATCATAATGCATGGGTATATGGACTAATATGCAATATGACGAGAATATGAGTCTGACAAGAAAACATTTCTGATTTCACCGTACATCATTTGTTGTAGATGCTACTGTTCAACTGCTGTGTGGAACTGTTGGCAATGTGATTTCAACTGTGACAACCAATGGTAACGGAATTTTTTCAATCTTGTTGGACCCTCTCCAATTTCTTCTCTCTTCACTATTGTCGGATTGCAAGCTGGTGGTTAGGACACCGCTCTCCGCCTGCAACTCAAGTCTGTCCGGGTTGACTGGCCTTCTTGCATCGTCGTTACAGTTCATTGGAAACACCATTGCCGGCCTCCTCAGCATCATCAACATCACTCCAGTCGGCTTCAACCTCATCAATAATTAAGGGAATAATATGCATGCATGGTCGTTGCATATGCAGCAGTGCTTCTTTATATGTACATATGATGATATCGATCGATAAGGTCAAATAAGATGTAACGTTTGAATTGTCCTCTTAGTTTATCTTCCAAGTATTTATTTTTGTTGTGATATCCTGGTACGCTACTACTTAGCAGTAGTATTCTGCCAAGTAATTAATAAAGGCCATGTCTTAAAACTTGTTTTCAATGATATTCGTACTCCCAATTAAACAAAAAAATGATATTCTTAAACTCTATACACAAGTATTAGAGTAAGTTTATCAATGTGGTCAATTTTACTCTTTATAAAACCAACATATGATTTCGCCGTAACTCTAATCTAAGGGACTTTCTCCAACATTATCCCTTCACTAGAGACACAACCTGATGCGTACATTTTGTTTCTTAGGGTTTGTAAACATGAAAAAGAAAAGGAAAAGAAAAAAGAACACGCACCATACGGCTCTAATCCATGTTGGTCAACACAAACGTCGTCGCCTCAACTTGGCCGGGTTGTCGTCGTCGCCTCAAACTTGTCGAGTTTACAAGACGGGTTTGTTAATTTGGAAGTGATTTAACTAACTAAAAACGTTTTTAGATCATCAAAATCACTTCATATAATGTTTTGCAAAAATGTTAACAGTTTTTATGGGTTTAAATGTGCTTAGTTTTTCCAATGAGTACTTCAACTACTTTTCTAGGTAGCAGTTGAATTTCGATGTGGTTCTACAAGTCCCTTGATGTTGGGTTGTGCCCTTTCATATAGTATCGCAAATAATGGAGATCAACTTATATAAAATGAGTTCATTGTCATGTAGCATTTTAATTTAATAATACATTGTCATGCGAAGAAAAACTTATACTTAGCAAAGTATTATTAGATACATGACGCCATAAACTCGTTCTATGTAAGTCTTCTCTAAGAGCAATTCCACCCGTTGGTGGAGGGCAAGCGCAAGGGCAAAGGCAGTGATTGCCCTCCGTGAACAGTGCTTGCCTTTGTGCAACTCCACCCGTTCGTGGAGGGCAAGGGCAAGGGCAATGATTTTTTTTTTTTTTGGTTTGGTTGGCCTTAAATATCCCATCGACAATTTCCACCTCAAAAATTTATTTTTTTTATGTGACGGCCTTAACTATCCCACCGACACACTCCGCCACCAACAAATTTGTTATTATCTTTTAAAAAATAAATTTTTATTTTTTGTAAAATAAGGATTTGAAAGGTGAAAAACAAATATATAGTTGATATAGAAGCAAAAATATTGAGTTGTAATGTGATTGGGGGTATAAAAAAATATTGAGGAATGAAGAAGATGATTGGGGGTATTTATAAAAAAAAAAAAGGTTGCTGACATCACGCTGACGTCAGTGCCTGTGGGCAGCTGCTCGGGCGAATATCGCTCGGGCTTGAGGTTGGACATGGTTGGGCCCACCTCTTGCCCTTGCAATTGTGGCCCGCTGGAGTTGGATTTTTTGCTTGGTAGGGCAATTGGCCCCAATTGCCCTTGCAATTGGGTAACCAGTGGACTTGCTCTAAGACAAAATCTGGCTCACCAGATTCGGCCCATACCCTATATTAAATTCTATTTTTATATTTTTGTTGTTTGTCATTTTTCTGATAATAATATGTATGGAACGAATTTACTACAAATACGGCATCTCAATCTCTGGTATAAAAAAGTGACGACATGTCCAAGAAAAGATGCGTCGGAATACACACATGTTCACCACCGATTCACCTTCGTATCCTTTTTGAATGAAGATAGGAAATTTAGGTTGGATTTTATGTAAATCATGCATAACCAAAAATTAAATTAAAAATGAAAAAAAAGGTAATATGTTAGCACACACGTGTCAATGGCCGACCGAATGCTCCCCATTGAGTCACGTTATTTACCCTCCCTATATAAAGTAACGGAAACCCTAAACCTCCTCCTCTTCGCCACCGCCACCCCAAAGAGAGCCGAAGAAGCGAACAAGAAGGAAAGGAAGTACTTTCTTTTCTCTTGTTCTCTGACTCGCTGCTCTCTCTCTCTCTCTCTCTAAAACCTCTTTTCCAATGGCTGCTTCCTTCCTCTCCAAAACTAAGCCCTTCCTCCTCGCGATCCAACGGTCAGTTTTGATCTTTACATTAACCATTGATTTTTTGGTTTCAATTATTTTAATTTTGTAATTTTGATGGAATGTTGATTTGTTAATGGTGGTGGAACAGGCGGGGTTACGCTGCGGAATCACATGGGTCAGTGTCAGCTGGATTCGGTAGGGGAGGGTCCAGGAGCGCTATGGTGGAAGAGCGGGTTGCGAAAGCGATGAAGAAGGAGGAGTCTGGACTCGCAGCTCCTTCATCTGCGTGGGCCCCGGATCCGAGAACTGGATACTACAGGCCCGCCAATCGCGCGAATGAGATCGACCCGGTTGAGCTTCGAGAGATGCTGTTGAACCACAAAACTAAGTGACTACTGAGTACTGACTAGTTACTTTAGAACAAAGAGCCTTGGTATTTGAGGATTATTTTTAATTAATCCAGATTATGTCATTGTTTAATGTTAAGCCGAAAATGCCAGTGGTGGTGGTGTTATTAGCATTTTATTATTAATTATAATAATGTTTTGTCTCTACTTATCGTATCGCAATTCTAATTGTATAATAATGTCTTTATTATTAACCTGACGCTCTGGACTAGGATGCTCAGGTGGACACTTAAAAATTGAGGTATGTTGGCCGACCACCCTATAGGATGACGAAAGCCATTTGAAGAAATGAGTGTAATTAGAGTAATAAAAAAAATTGAATAAAATAAAGGTGAGTGCACAGAAGTGTGTGAACCAAATGAAACAATAACAAAGGAACTAAATTTACAGAGTAGAAGGTACTAAAGTCACGATTACTAAGAAAAGATTTCCTACACTGAAGAGGAAACATGTCGCTGCGTCCCGGCGTCAAGTGCTCCAGAGTCAACTAAAACCTGGAGGGCGCAAAACAGAAAAGTGTGAGTGGACAAACCAACAATTTTTGAAAACTTTGCTTTTTTGAAAGTACTAACCTCTCGTTGTAAAAACCTGTAATAATTCTCAAAATCATACTACATAGTAAGTATGAAAATCAATGTAAAAGTGGAAAATCAATTATTTTCTAAAAAGGGTAAATAACCGAAAACTTCGATATAAAATTTTTCAATAGAAACCAACACGTGAAATTCAAGAAGTGAAAACCAAAAGTATCACAATCTTCCATGGCATTAGTGAAAGCAAGTGAATAACAAATAAACAACAGGGTACGCTCAGTAGGTGATGCAAACACACGGGCTCATGCAGAGATATTCTGCCATGAACAAGCTAGGTGTAATAATCTACGCTCGAGTACTACATATACGTGAAGTTGTCGCTAAGCGCATCACAACGAGTTCTAGAAGTAAAAACAACTAAAACAGGCTGACACCTACGATGAATCCAAAGTGAGCGTGTCGGTACAATGTGAACATACACATGAAGCTAGTCCTGACCCAGACAGTACTATAAACACCGTGTAAACAATCCTAATTGAGCGGTATAAGATAAAACATGTCATGGGTAAAGTCTTGTATCTTAAAATGGCGTATAGTATAAAGTATATCGTTTCTAAACTAAGGCCAGTAGTAAAACGTTCTAAAGTGGTATTCACAAATGCCGTAAGTCTAAATACTGATAATTCGCTAAAACATTTGAGTTTCTAAAACCAAGTAAGGTAACAAGGTATAACGGAAAACTTGTTTCACAAACATACGTAATATAATTTTAGAAAGAAAAGCCCACTCACAGTGACCGTAGTCGTAATTCATTTGCTTGTACGCTCTCTGTACTCCTTAGGTTGTCACTCCTAAAGTAAAACAACCACATTTAGTAAACTAATCGAAAACTACGAAGAATACAGAGTACATAACTCAAATTAAGAGTTTCGGTGTCCAAAAACCCAAATAAGCAGCCACGGGCAGGCGTGCGCCGCCGTACAGTCTCACGAGCCGTCACGCACTGCTGGATGGCCACCACGCCCCGGCGCGCCGTTAACTTTAACTGAATATTTCAGCATTTAACATAATATTCTAAGGCTGGGTTCGGTTTAGTAACCGAACCGAAACCCTCCCACCGAATACCGATACCTAAAAATCGGGGATCCAACTTCCAATACTGAAACCGAACCGAAAATTTCGGTATACCAAAATTTTCTGTTCGGTTTCGGTATTGGGCTCCCCGAAATCCATTCAATCCAATTCATTCAATCCATTCAATCCAATACATTCAATCCATTCAATCCATTCAACCCACTTTCCCAGCAACCAAACACAACTTAACCAACCCAGAACAGAATAACAAAGAAAAACAAAAACCCAACAAAAATTCAGATCAAACTTACCCAAAAGCGAAGAGAATGCATCGAGTACAGACCCTAGTGATCCATATAATCCTGCACCTCCACCTCGGCATAGGGTTCTTCTTATCCTTCCACCCCTGAAGAGCCAACTTCGTCGCTAAAAACCCAATCACCAACGCCGCCCCAAACAGCACGAGCCGAGCCAACGCGATGGGCAGGCAAATTCCGATCTTTAACCACTCGTAAATACCCGTAATCTCGAGGGTGTGGTTCCGAAATGGGTCGGCGGTGGTGGAAACGGGCACGGTGAACCCATCGGACCCGAGAAACGCAAATGGGTTGCGAGAGTGGTGGTGGTGGTAGTGGTGGTGATCGGTATCAGTGTCGTCTTGGACGGTGAGGATCAAGTGGTGATCGGAAGGTGGAGAAGAGAAGAGGAGGGAGGTGAGATCGTGGTCGAGAGAGGAGAAGAACTTACCAGAAGCAGGACCCGGAGAGGAGAAGAGAAGTGGATTGGATTTGATTGAGTTGTTTGATGGTGTTTGAGTCAGTTTGAGAATTGAGGAGGTCGAGAGCTGGGAGGAAAGGAATATGTTTTGTTTTCAGTAACTTCAGTTTAGTTCGAATGGGGATGGGATTGGAATTGGATGGGATCGAAATATTAGGGCTGGGTTCGATATTTCGAGAATTGAGAATCGAATTTCATCAATTCGGTTCGGTTCGGTATTACCGAATACACGGCAATATCGTCCCGAACCCCGTACCGAAATTTCGGTATTTTTTCAGTATCAGGGATCGAACCATTCGGGGTATTTCGGTTTTGGCCTTTTCGATATTCCGTTCTGTAATTTTCGGTTCGGTTTCGGTATTTCGGTACAAAATTCCTAGCCCTATAATATTCTAACGGCGTTAGAGAATATTCCGTTAACGCCTTGAGTTAGGGGAAATAATATATCTTTGGAATATTCCCAGTTTGAACCGACTTATTGATGTCAAGACCGGCTTAGACCGGGTTCGCTGACGTCAACACTATGCAAATCTCGCCGGAATTTGGGCATTTTGGCCAAGATTCTTCATGTCGT
This sequence comes from Gillenia trifoliata, assembly GCA_018257905.1. Lineage (NCBI taxonomy): Eukaryota > Viridiplantae > Streptophyta > Magnoliopsida > Rosales > Rosaceae > Gillenia > Gillenia trifoliata. The sequence continues at coordinate 13,257,994 of CM031083.1, read as the reverse complement.
CGCCGCACCTCCGTTGGTGCTCCGCAGTCGATTTTGAAGGCATGTTTGAGGTCGTGGAGTTGAGACGAAGCCATTGGTATTGGCCTCGAGGATTGATTCCTAGCCATTTGGTCTGAATCGCCTCGTCGGCCACGGTCAACTCGCTAGAAAACTGAACAGAGGCTCCATGCATTAAATTCTTGTCATTTCTCACCCAATTCAAGCATGCAATACACCAAACATACTCAAAACATCACAAAGAGTCAAATGAAGGTATAATTGAAGCTTACCAAAGTCGGAAACCGATGGAAAATCACTAGGAAAGGTTCTCCTCGTTGGGGTTCCTCGAATCACAACCTCGGGGTCCGTTTTTCACAAAATAAAGGTTGGGAACGAGTTCACCATGGAGAGGGGGGTCACAATGGTGGCGGTTTGGGGCTTAGTTTGCTGGGGAAAGGTGGAGGAGCCACCGTGGTCTGTGGTTTGGCTCGGTCGGGGAAGGGAAGACAGGAAAGTGATTGAGAAAGTGAGAGTGATGCAGAGTAAGGTCGAGAGAGAAGAGGAAAGAATGTGGGTCCCACTGGACCCAAAGCCCAAACTAAAAAAAAAATACCATTCTCTTAAAAATTACAAAAATGCCTTCGAAATTAACGCTCCGCAAAATCTTCGTTCGAACTCCGAATTCAGTTCCGTTCGCGTCCACACGTTCATAACGACCAGCATGACAAAAAAAAAAACGATCGTACGTGTCATGACACAGAAGTCAACAAAAGTCAACCATTGCCCAACCAGGAGCATTTTGATTAGGGCTGGGTTCGGTTCGGTAACCAAACCGAAATACCGATACCGAAATTTCGAGGAGAAAATTTCCAATACCGAAAATTTCAGTTCGGTTTCGGTATTGGAAATCCCCAAAATGGACAAAAACCCAAAAGATTTTGAGTCCGATTTTTTGGCCCATTTTATTCAATCCATTCACATATTCATACATACACACATATTAACTCTAAATTCTAATTCATGCAATACATTCAATCCATAATCCATTCAAATTCAATACATTCAATCCATAATCCATTCAAATTCAATCCATTCAATCCATAGTCCATTCAAATTCAATACATTCAATACTTTCTCAAATATAATATTAACCAAAGGACAACAATTTTACACAAACAAAAACGAAGTAGTGCACAAGTATGAAAAAAGATGTATTCATTTTCTCACAATTCCCAGCAACAAATAAGGACGAGGGCATCACTAAAATGTGACAACAAATAAGGATGGGCTGGAATTATCTTACTCTCATTATACAACAAACAAAACAGAGTGAAGGGAAGGAAAAAAAAAAAGGACGAGGCATATGAGTTAAGTAAGCAATCTTAATATCCTGCAATCTTTCAAAATTGAAAACAGAGGGTAACGGGGAGAAAATACGAATCACAAATAGTAAGAAAATGAAATCGAAAAATGAGAAACCAAAAGAAGATTGAAACTCGCCGATCTTCTTTGACGGTGAGATGGGCGAGGTGTTAGAATTCAATTCAATCGTGCTTTCTGGAAAAGCCAAAACCAAGATATATACTTAACATATGCATAAAACTAGTTTTGATAACAGTGGCTATATTATCGCATAGAAAGATTGATACAAAAATAAGTATGGAAGAAATAAGAGAGCTGAAAATCAAGGTTGATTGCTTCGATTAAAGGCAACCCCTTTCGATTAAAGGTTGATTGCTTAATTTTGTTTCCCTTCTCTCTCTTTCTCCCTCCTAATCTCTTTATCTCGCTCACTCTCTCGTTGGTTCAATAGCAGAAGAATAGATATATAGGCATCCCTTCCCAATCCTGACTTGCACCACTGAAAACTATAGATAGCTATTACATTTGTAATAGAAAACATTGCAACAAATCCAACTATCAAGATCCAACTATCAGTCACTTTGCTGCAATGTGATTAAAATACTACATCAGAAAGACAGCACACACACACACAACATTCACTCACTGCATACACACATTCACAGAATCACAGCATACACACACAACACACACACACACACACACACTCCCACTCACTGCATACACAACTTTGTACATTCACGAGAACCACAACAACATACACACACACACACACACACACTCCCACTGCATACACACATTCACAGAATCACAGCATACACACACACACACACACTCAATAAACAAATTCAAAAACAAATTCACAGCACACACACACACAGAATCACAGCATTCACATAATCAATAAAAACAAATTCAAAAAATCTATACTTGCTGGCTAAATCCCAAATTCCTAACTGAAAACCTAAATCCCGCAAGCAATAAATTGAGGAGGTCGAGAGAGGAGAAGAACTTACCAGAAGCAGAACCCGGAGAGGAGAAGAGAAGTGGATTTGATTGAGTAAGTATGATGGTGTTTCAAACTTTCAGTTTCAATCAGTTTGAGAATTGAGGAAGTCGAGAGCTGGGAGGAGAGGAGAGGAGAGGAATATGTTTTGTTTTCAGTCACTTCAATTCGAATGGGGATGGCTGAGAATGGATGGGATCGAATCGTTAGGGCTGGGTTCGATCGGTATTTTTCGAGAATTGAGGAGGTCGAGAGCTGGGAGGAGAGGAGAGGAGGAGAGGAATATGTTTTGTTTTCAGTCAGTTCGCACAAATAGGGATGGCTGGGAATGGATGGGAGTTCGATCGGTATTTTTCGAGAATTGAGAATCAAATTTCTTCAATTCGGTTCGGTTCGGTATTACCGAATATATAGTAATATCGTTCCGAACTCCGTACCGAAATTTCGGTATCGAGGACCGAACCAATCGGGGTATTTCGGTTTCGGGCTTTTCGCTATTCCATTCGGTATTTTTCGGTTCGGTTTCGGTATTTCGGTACAAAATTCTCAGCCCTAATTTTGATCATTTCTCACTTTCATAAATAAATTATTATAAATTCCAGAACGGGCTGTAACATTATGTAGCTTAGAAGGTTAGTGCGTGAAAAGGGGAGTGATTCATAACAAAATTACCCGCTAGACATAAGGAATATGTAATATAATTCTTCAAGTCCTTCTCTCTTTTTCTCTTTTTTCTATGCCCCACCTATTCTTTAAATATAGGTCACAACATAAGCAAAATAAAAAGAAAAGACGGGTGAAGAAGAAGATGGGAAAGATAGTTGGAAAGACGTACTAAGAAATGTATAATGAAAACTAAAAAATAAACATATACGAACTGAAGTGGAATGTGTGGAACTTCACCCTTACAATTAAATTTCTTTATATTTTTAGTCGAGGAGGGAATCCACGAGCAAGCTTTATGCTTATATTTTCTTCTTCCTGCATTGTAACTAAATGTCCAGTGAACCCATTTTATTTGGAATTTTATGAGCTTTGCTTTCGCAATTAAGCATGGAGCTCAATTAAGGAAAGTTTTAATTTTTTTTTCATGCACACTTTTGTTTATTTTTACCCTTTACATCGATTAATCATAAGAAAATTAAAGGATGAAGCTAAACAAGAAAACGAATGTCCAAAAATTAGCCCCTTCAATAAAGTATGAGATTTTGGTGCATTATTCAATAGTCCTTATGAATCAAAAATAATTTGAAATATAATGCTATTAAGGTGCAATCTTAAACTATTCACACATTAATACTACAGTGCGGTTCACGTATTTAATATCTAATTAGTTTAAAATACCATTGCAGTTGCATTTGGTGTGCATGAAGTCATTCTGGAGTTAAAGAGGTATCACCTTATTTTTGGATTGTCCATATATAATGGAGGAATCGCCTTATTTTTGGACTGTCCATATATATATATATATATATATAGGGAGGGATCCATGACACCATATTTTGAACACAACTTTAAATACAACTCTTAGGCCATTGAATTAGCCTACTATCAATGGATGAGAATGAATCTGACATAACATTTAAAATTATAAAATTATTTTTCTCTCTCTTCTTTTCCCTAAAAAAAATATTAATTCTCTCTACAATTTTCTTTTCTCTCTTGTTTTCCTCAAAGAACGCCAAGAGTCAAATCAAAATAAGACTTTGATTATTAATTCTATATTTATTATACAGATATTCTGTCATTAAGAATATTTTACCTCCGTTTGCCAGGCTAAAGAACTGGAACAAGCTCGACCAATTCCAGTTGATTTTTTCATAGCTAAAAAAACGCGAGTTTTGATTATCACTAGCCCTAATACGAGTTTACCCCTCGTATTAGGGCTAGTGATAATCAAAACTCTTAGAATTAACGACAGAATATCTGTATAATAAATATAGAATTAATAATCAAATTCCTATTTTGATTTGACTCTTGGCATTAGGAAAACAAGAGAGAGAAAAGAAAATTGTAGAGAGAATTAATATTTTTTTTGGGGAAAAGAAGAGAGAAAAATAGTTTTATAATTTTAAATGCTATGTCAGATTCAATCCCATCTATTGATAGTGGGCTAATCCAATGGCCTAAGAGTTGTGTTTAAAGTTGTGTTCAAAATATAGTGTCATGGATCCCTCCCCTATATATATATAAAATAGATTTTTGTACACCCAAATTTCGTCTCTGGACACTCATTAATTTTATTAAAAAGAAAAAGACGCTTATACCAATATATCCACAAAGGGTTTAGTGATTTATTAAGAAAAAGAGCGACTGTTGAATTTCACTTCACAAACGTTCTTTGTTCCTCATATTTCATCTGGTTATAATGCAAATTTTATTTCATGAAATAAAAGAACCATGCAGTCACATGTAAAACAAAAAATTATGCCATCAGCAGAAATTGCCACATTGAAAAGAAAGTCTTTATATTTAATAAAAGGAAAATGAGTGTCCAAAGAAAATGAAAAATTGGTGTCCAGAGAAAAATAAATTCATAAAATATAAAAAAAACTGTATTTTTTGGAGTTTAGTAAATTATTTTGAGTTAGGGGTCTTCATTTGGCCCGTGGCCCATGGGGGCCTGGGGGCCCGCCTGGCCCATTGAGGAAAAAGCCTGGCCCAGCCCACCACCAGGCCCAGGTCGCCCTGGCCCATAATATAGAGGGCTAGGCTTGGGCAAGGGTGTTTGAGGCCCGACCCGGCCCATAGGCCCGGCCCATTTGAACCCAAGAAGGCCAGGCCCGGCCCAGCCCGCATAGGCCCAACTTAAAAGCATATTTTAGATCCCAATTGACATAAATATACTCAAAATAAGAAGTCATAAGTCACTTAGCCCGAACTATTTTTCTTAATAAGGTCATTTCAGCTCGGCCCATGTAGCCCAGCCCATAGCCCGTGGGCTGGGCCTGGGCTGGTCCTGGGCCTTAAAAATTTTGAAAAAGCCCAGCCCAGCCCAACCCATATATTTCTATTACCTTATTTAGGCCCAGCCCGGCCCGGCCCAAGCCCAATAAATTTGGGCTAGGTTGGCTCGGCTCGGCCCATTGACGACCCCTATTTTGATTGTTCAAAAAAATGTGTGAAAGTAAATTGAGTGTTCAGAATAACAAAAGTGTTCAAAAATAAAACTTTGGTGTACACAAAATTAAGCCGATGGGCCCTGTATAAAAAGAAGTCTAAGCCCATGGACATATGGGTTAAAAGTAGTAAAGTACAAACACATGAGGGGTCGGGTCCACGTATTCTACTTTTCTGGATGATGTAAGAGTCGATCACATACAATGCCCCACATAAAACAGCTTCCTCATGTCGTTTTTGCAATTTTGGTACCCCCTCATCCAATTTTCAGATTTTTTTTTTCTCTATATTCTTTTCACTAGAAAGGTGAAAACGAAAAGCTATTTTCTTTTTACACCACCAGGTCATCCCCTAAAAATGCTTTTTTTTTTTCTCATTAAAGTGACATTAAAAAATAACACCTCGAATTAATGAAAAATTAAATATTTTTAATCAGTTAAGTCACACTTACAATTTCTTAAAAATCTATGTTTACTTGGATGTTATACAAACGGTGCATTCTACCCAACTAAACAAAACTTATCCTATAAAGCCCATTCTCTCCCTAACCAAAATCAAAAGCTTATAGCCAACAAATTCAACCACACCCAATTAAGCAAGAGTTACCCCATATACCTATCAACTCAAATGACACTTGGCATCTCCCCATAGGCTCCCCAACTTCCTCTCACAAATTCTTTTACAATGATAGAAAACGAGAATTTTTTGTATATACCAGAAACCAAAAACCAGAAACCAGAAAAGTGAACTTAATTACAATTTACTACTATATGCGTAAATAATAAAAATAGCGGAAACCCCCTAAACATCCATCGTCCATAATTGAGTAAGTAGACGATAAAGTTGACATGTCATCAGCTTGGTTCTTCGTTAACTAATCTCAAACTTCCATCATCCTCAGATATTATTTCCAATCTCCATCTTTGAAGGCTTTGAACATTAATAAAAAACCAAGCTGGAAGGGGGCCCATTAAAATTAATCAAAAGTGTACATATTGTCAAAAGGATCATCATAAGAGAAATTAAATTATTCCAGTGTAAGTCCAAAATCCAAATAGTGCTGGGGGATTCTCTAACATGGGCCACTGCGATATTTGTATGTATGCATCAATTTAGACCAATCAAACATGTGTGCGCATGTGACATCTGAAACTCACAACACATGCAATATAATTTGAATACTCTTTTCTTTGACATAACTTAACGGTCCAAATTACATAAAAAATAACTACAAATTCCAAAACGACACAACATATAATTAAAAAAATAAAGAGTGCAAAAATCACTATCGTATTATTATGAAGGGAATTATTATGAAGGGAAGAATCGACCACATGACCTAATTAAAAACTAAGAAGTGCAAAAATCATTTTTCTATCGAATTATTATGAAGGGAATAATCGACCACATGACCTCGGACGTACAATCGAACACAAAACTTGTGAATACCTTTTAATAAGTAAATGACATGTATTGCAAGTTCCTTGCACTAGACTGGTGTAAAATTGGCCACAATAACCTTCGAAAGCATAAATAAGTCCCCTCAACTAACAGAGCTACAAACTCTTACACAATATCGATGTAAAATTTCCAAATATAAGAGTGATATATTTCACTGATTGAGCAACAAGCTCCTTGCAGAATCCGGCCGCAGAATCTACGAGTAAATGCTTTTAACTAACTGAGCCAACCGCCTAGCATAATATTGCACAATATTGCTTAAACATATTACAAAATATTGTCTACAATGAAACCCAGAAAATGAAACGATGTAAGATCAAGACCATGTGTTACATTACTAATGGAATGGCAACCAACCAACAAATTAAGCCAAAATAAACACAGGGAGCTGCTAATAGAGTAATTAATAATAAACAAGTAATTAATTAACAGAGTTTAATGTGTATTATGATGTTGAAGATAATCAACTTCTGACTGATAGCAAGGAAGGAATGGCATTCAAGTTTGGAGCTGTGTTCTTATCTGAAGCTTGCCTAACTATGTCCCTCTTCCCATCTTTCGAAGAAGGTTTGCTGAATGCTCTCATCGGACTCGCAAACGCCCACCCCCAGCTCCGGCTGCGGCCGTGCACTAGCGGCCCTTCGGCGGAGGAGGAAACCCAGTAAGACGACGACGACGATGACGACGACGATGACGTCATCATGAACCCACTGAAAATCCCACCGCATTTCACTCGCTCTTTCATGCAGTGGTTGTTGTTGTGGTTGTGTTCGCCGCCGCGGTGGGCGGCTTTGGGCTTGCCTTCTCTCTGCGACTCGACTCTTCTGAGCGTGCAGTCGCCGAACCCAGTTGAGATCCGCTCGAAGAAGTCACCGGAGAAGCTACGGCTTCCGCAGCCGACGGATCTGGATCTCGAGACCTTTCGCTCGAATGAAGAGGCCGAGGCGGCGGTGGCTTGGCTGCTGTTGGGGCTGTTGCTGTCGTCGTCCGCGTCGACCGCCAGGTGTTCGCTTTTATTCCTCAGAGAAGAAGAACCCAAGCATTTGGAGTCCTTTTGAGCCGACGTAAAGGAAGAGGAGGAAGAGATCTTGGAGTTGGAGGTGTTTGTAAAGCTGGGCTTCTCCATTGTCTTCTTGTTCAGTGCGTGTGACGAGTTCTTGTTAGATGAGTGATACAGAAACGACCAGAACCCGCCTCGCTTTCGGGGGCTGAAATCCTCGGAACCATCCAGGAAATGGTGTCCCCGCCGCGGGGTGGTGGTAGACTTGCTCCGCTTAAACACCATGTTAGCAGCTTCCCGATCGGAAGACGGAACAGTAGCACCACCGGTACCAGTAGTAGCAGCACCATTACTCACTTTCTTCTTCTTCTTAGCCAAAAGAAAAGAAATCCTGGCCCTCCTCGTGTTGTAAAACTCATCGTCGTGGCGATAATTACTACCAATGTTTCTGGGTTTTGCCGAAGTTGGGTGGACGGAGAGTGAGAGGGCGAGGGAGGCGGCGGAAGAAGACGGACCAGCCGCAGCAGCAGCTCCACTGCCGCCATTGATAATGTCAGATCTAAAAGAAGGGGAGGAAGAAGAGGAGGTTGCGGAAGCGTGGATGGGGAGAGGGAAGGAGGAAGAAACAAGCTTGCCGAGCTTCTCCTGGAGGCAGAAAGCGCAGATCCCACCTGGGTTGCTTCTGTAGGGATGGTCACTGCACTGCATTCCATCTCCCATGTCTTGATCTTGATCAGCCACAGCATTCATATCTTCCAAAATTTGTTGCCAAGATCAAATCTTTTCTTTCTGGGGAGGTAGATTTGATCTTTCTGCACAATGGGTTTGGGGTCTCTTTTTTGTTTTTCTGGTTTTGTGTGCTGGATGCAGAGATGGGGGATGGAAGCAAACAAAACAGAGAAAAGGGGAAGCAGAGATGGTCAGAAGGTGTAATTGAGTGGGAAAAAATAATTATATCATGGCGTTGAAGAGAGAGAGAGAGAGGGAGGGAGGGAGGGAGGAGAGAGAGAGGGCGAGGGAGGGAGGGAGTGAGAGGGAGAGAGTCCCCAGGAGCACGTGGAAGACTGACTTAAAAAAGTGTGTAAACAGACAACATAACACTTAAATATTTTTGCAGACAGCCCAAGCAGAAGAATCTATAAAAGACTCTGGACACTCAACCCCCTCTCTACGTTTGCATTTTGCACGGATACATTTATCTTTAATGAGTGTTTACAAACTAACTAGTAAAATGGATAATACTTGAGTACTCTTTACTTATCGGGAGTATTTAATTTTACTGACCTCTTATGTAGACCAATCATTTTAAAACACCTGTCCTTTAAAGCTTTTCCGAAGACTCTGCTATTCTTGTAACCAAACATCCGACTCTTTCTTTAAACCCGTGACCAAACACATATCATCTTCCCCCGTCTTCTTTCTTCTCCAACTCCAGCAAGTCTGTCAGGATAATTCCATGTCAGGCTTCTTCTTCATGCCCCAATCCTCTCTTCCCCGGGGACCAGCCTCCAATCCCTCTCTTTTCCGGACGACCTCATCCCAATCCCCTCCTCCAACCCGTCGCTCCATCGCCTGTTGACAGCTTTCCAAGACGATGAATTGGCGATTATGAAGATTAGATTTTGATGATCTCAAAAATTGATCTTTGGTATTTTTGATTAATAATCTTTACAACTAATGATTTTGAAAAAGAAATGGGATTTAGTTTTTCAAAATTATATAAATATATATAATTTTTTGTTAATAGGCGATGTTTTAGATCATATTTGCATAATGATTCACGGTGGATTTGAAAAATTTTCTGGTGATGCGGTAGCCCGTAGGAGGAGAGCAAGTGTGGGTATGGCTGATGATTTTCAGAGGAGAGAGACGGAGGTTATAAGAAAAAGTGGGTGTTTGGTTGCGAGGTTTATTAGTCACACGTGTTAACATATTAGTGGTCCATGTTACTTAGTAATATTGCATGATAAAACAGATAATCGAGAAAGTAAAATAAAAAGGAAAATACTAAGGAGGCTATATTTCTAGACCATATTTTGTAAGCTACATGTGTTGAGAACAAGAACAAATAAACCAAGAGCAACACTGCAAATAACTCAAGCAAAACTGGAGGAACGACTTATTTATTGAATAGAAACTTTGGCTATTATATAGCCTTATAGAATTAACGGAATCACTAAAAACAGCCCACAATCCACACTAATCGGAAAGTGGTAACGTGCATGAGGAATTAGTCTACGTAGAACAAGTCTTCCTAGATAATAGGAACTTATTGAAAAATCAAAACAAACCTAAGTGATTGAGTCCTACACCGAAAAGGACAACCAGACTTATCAATCCCTCCCTTAAACTTATTGTTATCAAACAGTTAGTTTATACTAACAATCTCACAAACCCCCAGCATACTTCGAAGTCTCTGGAAAACATCAACCTTTAATGGCTTGGTCATTATGTCTGCCACCTGATCCTCGCTCCCACAATGAATCAAAGCAATCGAACCCTCCTTTGTGAGATTCATCAAAAAGTGATACCTTACATCAATATGCTTACTGCGACCATGCATCACCGGATTCTTTGACAGCTTAATGGTTGAACTGTTATCACATCTGATTAGAGTACACGTCTCATTACCGTACTCAAGCTCCTTCAGCACTCTCTTCATCCATATTGTTTGACACGCACACACTGTAGCTGCTACAAATTCCGCTTTTGTAGTAGATAGTGTAACAATAGGCTGCTTCTTTGAACTCCATGTCACAGCACCCGAACTCAGCAAGAACACATAACCACTTGTACTTTTCCTATCCTCCACATCTCCTGCATAATCACTATCTGTGAAAGCAAACAGTCCACCATCTCCACCTTTCTTGTAATGAATACCATAGTTCACCGTCCTCTTTAAATATCAAAGAGCTCTCTTTGCAGCCTGTAGGTGAAGCTCGGTTGGTTTTGCCATAAACCTACTTATGAGACAGGTGACAAACATCATGTCTGGTCTTGTGGCAGTGAGATACATCAAGCTTCCCACCAATTGCTTGAAATATGTCTCATCCACAGTAATTCCATCCTCATCCTTATTGATCTTAAAACCTGGGACAATCGGACTACTCACTTCATTACTTCCCAACATCTCAAATCTCTTTAGAACCTCCAGGGCATATATTTTTTTTTATATATGAAAATACCATCTGTTCTTTGAAGTACTTCAATGCCAAGGAAAAACCTCATGCTTCCCAAATCAGTCATATCAAATTCTCTCAACATGGACTTCTTGAACTCACATATCATATCTTTATCATTACCAGTAAAAATTCAGTCATCAACGTAAATACTTACAATGATGATCTTTGCTGCTCCATTCCTTTTTGTGAACAAAGTTTGCTCACTGTCACACTTCTGAAAACCCTCCTTGATAAAGTGTGCCTCGATCCGACTAAACCAAGCTCATGGAGCCTGTTTTAATCCATACAATGCTTTGTGTAGCTTGTAGACCAAGTGCTCCCTTCCTTCCTTCTCGTAATCCCTTGGTTGCTCAATGTAAACCTCTTCACTCAGCTCTCCATGAAGAAACACTAACTTGACATCTAACTGGAAAATCCTCCAACCCTTTTGTGCTGCCAAGGCAATGATCATCCTCACCGCGTCCATCCTTGCCATTGGTGCAAAGACTTCTGTGTAGTCTATGTCGTGCTTCTGTGAGTAGCCTTTGGCTACTAGACATGCTTTGTGCTTGTCAATCTCTCCATGTTCGTTGTACTTGGTCTTATAGACCCATTTGACGCCAATCCTTTTAGCTCCAGTAGGCAACTCACTTAAAGACCATGTTTTATTTTTCTCAATGAAGCTGATCTCACTGTCCATAGCTTGCCTCCATTTCTCTTCTTTCACTGCTTCTTCAAAATAGAGAGGATCTTCGGTTGGCACGATTTGAACCATGTGTGCCTCGTCGTCACTTAGCCCTTCTCTAGTGACATAGTCACTTAAGTAAGGAGGAGGACGTCTTACTCTTCCTTCATAAACCCTCCCTTCATCCTCACCAAGTTCATTAAAACTTCTTTCTTCACGGCCCTGTGTTTCTTCACTGCTCTCACCCACATTTCTTTCTTCTCTAGTCTCACTGCCATTTTCATCTTCATTTTCACTCACCCTTTCTTCTTCCTCATTGTTTTCTTCATTTTCTCCCCATTCCAAATCTAACATGATTTGTCCCTCATAACTCACATCCCAATCCCACTGTTTTTCTTCCTAAAAAATAACATCCCTGCTCACAACAATTTTCTTAGCTATAGGATCAAACAATCTATATCCCTTGGACTCTTCACTAACTCCCAATAAAACACAAGGAAAACTTTTATCATCTAATTTACCTCGCTTGACATCTGGAACATGGATATGTGCTAAGCTTCCAAAGACACAGAAATGCTCAAATGAGGGTTTTACTCCACTCCACGCCTCTTGTGGAGTGATATCCTTCACTGTCAATGTGGGACATCTATTCAAAACATAGATAGTCCAGTTCACCGCCTCTGGCCAGAACATTTTTGGAAGCTTCTTATCAGACAACATGGAACGAACCATATTCATGACAGTTCGATTTTTCCTTTCAGCCACCCCATTTTGTTGTGGCGTGTAGGCAGTGGTTAACTGCCTCTTGATTCCATTTTCTTTGCAAAAAACAGTGAATTCAGTTGAGGTGAATTCACCCCCTCTATCTGTCCATAGACACTTGATACTCATCCCTTTCTCATTTTCCACCATTCTTTTGAAAAACTGGAAGCAATGCAGTGCCTCACTCTTTGCTGTCAACAAGTACACCCATGATTTACGACTAAAATCATCAATAAAGCATAAAATATACCTCTTTACACTATTTGATATAGGAGAAATGGGCCCACAGATGTATGCATGAATAAGCTCCAAAGGCTGACTTGCTCTCCACGTACTTCTTGTTGCCATGTCATTACGATGTTGTTTGCCTTGAATGTAGTCTGTGCATGTGGTATTTGAGATTTGAAGTTGAGGGAGTCCACGAACCATCCTCTTGTGTTGCAGAGTTTGCAATCCCTTGTGGCTCAGGTGACCGTATCTTCGATGCCAAAGATAATGAGATCCTATGAGCTTGTGTGAAGACACCTTTTTGGTTGAACACTTGTAGAGACTGGAGTCTGAGCTAGTAGTATAAACATCATGTTCTTACTCATCACAGTCTGAATAATCAGACCCTTGGTCGGATGATATATTTTGCAAACTCCTTCTTGAATCAATATAGCCAAGCCCCTTTCTTGAAGTTGTCCTATACTCAAGAGATTGTTTTTGAGCTCTGGAACATAGTACACCTCATGGACAACATATGACATTAACAACATATCATCTTCTTCATTCACTTCTGCATAATTAGCCTTCTTATCCCATTTTGGACATTCATACTGGAAGTGTACAAGATTGTGACACTTCCAGCATTCCACCGTATCCTTGTTGAATACTTGGCCTCCTTTTCTACGTCCCCGTCTTCTATAATTGGTGATACTCCCCTCAGTTTTGGCATCAGTTGTTACCTTCAGAGCTTGCTCCACACAACTGCTTCTGTGAAATTTTTGCTCATGTACAGTGAGCAAGCTTTGAAGCTCATCAATGGTAATTGCATCCACGACCCTAGATTCCTCAATCGAACAAACTATATAATTAAATTGTCTGTGAGAGATCGCAGGATTTTTTCACAAATCGTGACACCAGTCAAGGTCTCCCCATATACTCTCATCTTGTTTGCTACTGTCATTACTCTAGCAAAGTAGTTAGTGATTGTTTCACCAACCTTCATCTCAAGAGTCTCAAAGTCCCTTCGTAGGGCTTGAAGAGTTGAGCGCTTCACTCGAGCATTTTCTTCATATTTCGTCTTCATGGAATCCCAGATCTTCTTGGAGGTGTCCTTTTCCAACATTGTCTCTAGGATACTCCTATCGATTGCTTGGAAAAGGTAGTTTTTGACTTTGAGATCCTTGAGTTTTGCTGCATCAAGCTCTTTATGTCGTGCTTCTGATAAGGGTTGCACCCCCTTTGCTGGTTTTTCATAACCAGTTTCAATCAAACTCCAATACTCCTTGCTTCGAAGGAAATTTTCCATGAGCATGCTCCAATGGTCATAATGACCATCAAAACGTGGAATGGAAGGCTGCACAAAGTTTCCTTCAAAAGTCATTTTTCTCTCTTTTTCTCTTGCGTTTGGAAGTCACTCAAAAGCTGCAGCTTTTTGGTTCTCAGGCTCCAGTGAGGGGCTCTGATACCAGTTTGTTGAGAACAAGAACAAATAAACCAAGAGCAACAATGCAAATAACTCAAGCAAAACTAGAGGAACGACTTATTTATTGAATAGAAACTTTGGCTATTATATAGCCTTACAAAATTAACGGAATCACTAAAAACAACCCACAATCCACACTAATTGGAAAGTGGTAACGTGCATGAGGAATTAGTCTACGTAAAACAAGTCTTCCTAGATAATAGAAACTTATTGAAAAATCAAAACAAACCTAAGTGATTGAGTCCTATACCGAAAAGGACAACCAGACTTATCAACATGATGTGGCGGTTGATAGTTGAATTTTATTTTTAATAATTTAAAGAAGAAATTCAACGATCAACCGCCACATTATGTGGTCTATTAAAATATAGTCTAAAAAGATAGTTTCTTTAGCATCATCGAACTGAAAAGTTTGTTATCAACAACCTTCTCGTTTTACCTATCAGCCATCTTTTTTATCTTCCAACGCGTTGCTTGATAATTAGAGCCGACTAATATTTTAGGTCCCTTTCAAAGCTCAACTCTGCAAAAGTTTGACCAAACTAAAAATTAGGTTAACTACTCGATAAACATTGTCGAAATTTTAATAAAACATGGTATTATTTTTAATTTTTTTAAATAGTATGAAACAACCGCATAATTCAAAAAAATAAATAATAAAGATTGACTTTAAGAATTATAACGGCAAAAATTATTTAAAAAGTCAAACTACTTGGTAAGTTGGACTACTAAAGACAAATTCCTTAATTTCTTTATTAAATAAATACTGTACTAAAGATCAACTACTTGTATTAATGAATTTCGTTAATTTCTTTTTTATATATTGTACTAAATTTAACAAACTAATTGGAAGAACAAAAGCTTCTGCAGTAGATTCCTTCTATTGCTCTCACTCTCTCTGGCATTGCTACAATGCTCCTACGGTTTGTATGGTGGGTTATGTTGGCCTGCAGGGCTAGCTTGCATTTCTTCAGGCTTTATATGCTACGTGTCGTGCGTGTATCCTCCCCACTCGGCACTCCCTCGCGCCGCGCTATTACTTGTAACAGTGTACGATGTCAATATTTATAATTATTTGCAGGGATAATACTTGGGTACTCACTAGTGAGTACCCTATATACTCACTTTCTGATTTGGCCCAATTAAAAGATGACATGTGTTCCTTATTTTTAAAAGCCCAAGAAAAATTAAATAGCATATGTTTTATTTTTTAAAACAATAAAATATGTGTTAAAATATAATTGGGCCAAATTATTAAAGTGAGTATATAGGATACTCACTAGTGAGTACCCAAGTATTATCCTATTTGCAGCTCCCAGAATAGTAGAATTAGGCCAGCATTAACCTTGATTTACAGCTGCATCTATTGCTAGGTTATATATCTCCATGGAAGAAAAAAAATCTAATTAAGAACACTGTTCTGTCAGCAAAAGGGTATGTGAATTTAATTCGTATGCACCATCTTTTTTACTAGAAAATTAATGGTGAGATTTATAGCATAATGCTGTGCAGGATACCTTTAAATATGCATGGGATTTGTTGGGAACTTGTGTTACAATATGGGTCTTTAAAGATTTCAAGGACGGCAACAACTCACTATTATTAATTATATTGAGACTGTTTTGCGATTTTCATCTTATTACCTGAAAAACACAATATGTGCGAGAGTTTTTCAAAAAAGTTTCAAGTAGAAGTGAAATTAGTCCATATAAGTCATATTTTTTAATTTTTTAATGTAGAAATCTTATATTTTTCAACAAAAATGACCTAATTACTTATTTTGTGCGACGCTGCCATTTCACATTGCTTATGTCAGTCATTTTCCTCAAACATGCGTAAAAGCATGCATGACTAATGTAACTGTAAAATGCAAATGAACCCACTTTAATGTCATATCTAAAATTAACCGGCAACACATGAAAGACGTTCAAGATGCAAGACTTCACTTCTTCCTTTTGTCGACGTGGAATTCGTTCCCTGGAACATATCTACCAAGGGGGATTCATTAAATTTGAGGTCCCCATGTGTAGATGGCTACAAGGTTTGTGAAGTTGACAAATCAAAAGATTAGCATGGACAGCTGATCAAATTTGTTAGTCGGGTTCAAGACAGTCAGTCGCTCAACTATTCACGTTATAGGAATATGGATCCCACATCGGTCAATCAATATTAATCTCATATCTCTATAGTTGGACGTCGCCTGCACACGTGGATCCATGCACGATTATATATCTATCTAATTAAATAGGGTTTCTTCTGCATTTGTACACTGGTCACCAGACAATGAGCTTTCGAAGCTTTTACCACGCGTGGTCACTCATAGTGTTTCTTAGTACAAGTTACCGTACGGTTACACCAGCTATTCTTTTGCTTTTGTTTGATTTGATCTCATATTGGACAGTTAATCTTGTATGTCATTCTTCACAATATTCGTAAGTCCGAATCTTGAGATTTTAAATAGAATGAACTAGTTTGGGCATAAGTGTGTGTAGATTTAAATTTTTATGTGTTGTTCAAAGATTTGTTACATTTTAAGTTTTTAGTATAATAGAAAAATTAAAACTTGTTTGGTAACCACTTCGTTTTTGTTTTCACTTTGAGAACTTGTTTGTTACCGTTTTCAATGTTTAACAATGACTTTATGTGGCTTCGCGTTTTAGTGGCAACTGTTGTGTGGCGGTATAGGCATGTTGCATCTATTGTTTTTTTGTGACAATACTGTACTGGTGACATTTGGTAGATTTGTATTTATGGGAGCTATATAGGAGTTTACTCTAAATTTTTTATATGTGCTAATTCACTCCAAATCAAGTTTAGTCACTAGAGCAATATACCCAATTGACACCTCTGTATTTATTTGTGAGGATCGATGAAATATCATTCTAATGTTTCTAGTCAAAAACAAAAATCGAGAACCTATTTTAAATTTTCAAATGAACTAAACATGTTTTAAACTTTCATACCATTTTGATATTTGATCATTTGGGAGTTACATGAATTCGCTATAGCATAACTGCACTAATCTTTTTTGTTTTATGAATTCTTCGTTCGACAGTGAGAAAAAGGTGGCATTGGATTAAATATGGTCATTCGCGTTTAAAGATTGTTGTTTATGAATTTTGAGCTCAAAATTTGTTGAACTAAATGAAGTCTAAATGACACTAGATTGACGATCATTCACTGTTAGTGTGAACCCTAATATCATTAATAAATTAATTAGTAAAACATGAGCCGTTGGTAGCAACTGTAGGATCGATGGAAACCTGGCATAGGGTTCTTTCGCTGTGATTGTCTGGTGCGAGTGCAATTTAGTTGGACTTTTTCATAGTTTAATTTCCACATGCACATAGGCCACTGTGATTGCCACAGGACCTTATACACGTTAAAACAGATGATGCATTTGCCCTTGTTGTGAATAATTTTGGAGCCACACTCAAACCCACATGACAACAATGACATGATTTAGAGAGAAGCTTGAGAGGGTACACATTGTACACTGCCGAACCGTCTTCATTCTGTATTTTTCAAATATTTCGTCTATATATGGTAGGGTTGTCTAACCAGAACATTTTCACACGTGTGAGACGCCAACTCCGTTCATGTATTTTTTCAAATATCCTTTTAATATTTGGTAGGACATTTGCACACACTTGTGAGACCTCGTGAGGCCGAGTGTGACAAAAATAAAGAGAATTCTAATGTCCGGTCAATCCGACCACCTAAGTTGTCCGGCCGGCTCACTCACGAAAACAGCAGGCCTGGCTGTATCATGTTTCACGCACCCAAAAATCGACCTGAATATGTTGCCGCATGTTGCTGAATTGAAATAAGAACCTCAAATGAGATAAGAGTTAATATTTTTTGTGAGAGGTTCTTTACTAATAACGTGAACTCAATCCGAGCATCGTCGCCGTCCATTTTATTTATTCAGATGCCAAGTCTGTCATTCAATCTTCTTTTGTGCCTTGACCGGAATATATATTACGGCTTCAACACAACATAAGTATCTGTCTAACTCTATAAAATAACCTCAGATTTTGTTCTTATCTTTTTTTCTTTTACCTTTGCCTTTTTCCCTTTTCCCTTTTCCCTTTAGACTAAAGTGGTCATAGGATAGCAATAATATTTTGTTACAAATAAGACAAAACCTTTATCGTTATAACATGACTTTAAGGGGACCATATTTATTTAGAAAAGCTTGAAATTTAATTTTATTGAATAATGTTTGTTTAATTTGAAGTGGCACAGCTGAGCACATGCAGCATTGCCTTTTTTCTGTGAAGGGCATGCATGTCACTCACTTCACACTCGGCAGTCTTGGTCTTGGTCTTGGTCTTGGGCCATTACTTCTTTTATTTTTAAGTTTTGAGGATTGTAAATGCAGCAGATGTTGTAATCAAACTGAAACTCCCATAGATTTAATAACTGGATGCAAAATTAAATTTTAAGTAACAATAAGGGTAAAGTCAGTACGTAACAGATGAAGAATATTTTTAGGATACTCTCAACGACTTTATTTCAATGTTATTATATGTGATATCCAATTAAAAAGCAATTGACAATAGATGGAGATACACAAGATCTTAGATGCGTTTTACGCAAGACTTTCATCTTCGATATGAAATACTCTTGACAACTCTTCTTTCCTTTTAATGCAAGTATAATTATTTATGTATTGTTGATAGTACACAATCAAATGAACAATTTAATTAGACACTTTGGTCAAATTGACAAGATACTTAAAATCACTCTTACCAAATGATGTGTACTTGTTTTTCTCCTCAAAATAATAAGGCAACAAAGATGTCGAAGTACACATACTAACGTAATTTAACTTCTTTTCTTTCTTTTTATTGGTCGGACCGCATGTGTCATGGCCTCATGTGTATTGATGGTAATTACCTTAGGGCCCAATGTTTTCTAAGATTGGGTTGCGAGTAAGAAGCCCAACATCATATATGATAGTCTCTCTCAAGGCCAAATTGGGATGGGCTTGGTTTCACAAACAATTTAGCATCTCTTCTTATACAATTATGTTTTTATTATTGAGGTAAGCCCTATTGAATAGCAGAAAAACACTTTGTTGAGAGTAGAAGGAGAAAAAAGACAGCAGCAGCATATTATTTTGAACTTTTTGAATAAAATTGCCTCGTACCGTGGGGGTTTTTCACTACTAAACACTATTTGTCGAGAGTAGAAGATTGCCTTCTTCAGTTGCTAATCATGTTTTCCGCCTCAAGTTAGTAAGATTTTCTTCTATTTATTATTGTTTAAGGTTTTTGTTTTTCATATTGTTGTGATCCTATGTGTTGAAAGGACTGTCTTCTTCAGTTACTGATCATGTCTTCCTCCTCAGGTTCATAAGATTTCTTTTCTATTTACTATTGCTTAAGGTGTGTCATATTGTTGTGATCCTCTGTGTTGTTGCCTAGTAGACTCTTTATAAGTCTAAAAAACGAGTATAGTATATATAGAAAAGTTGATTTTAGCACAATTATGATAGTGTATTTGAGTGAAAACCCAAAAATTATATATTGGTTTGAACCAAAAATTATATATCTTCAAAATAAACCTTTTGACCAACTTTTCATGTCAGCAAACTTACCATAGTGAAATGGTGAGTCAGACGAAATTTATGGTTCCCATTTTTTCAATTTTTCTAGGCCTATTTTACCCTTTACGGTTTTATATTTTGTCAACCTTCATTTTCTAGGAGTAGGCTACAATGCTCGCAAGCATTGAATGCTTACACCAATCTCACCATTAAAATGAGGGAGGAGAGAGGAGAGAGGGGGAAAAGGAGGGTGAGATTGGTGTGAGCATTCAATGCTTTCGAGTACTGTAGCCAGTCCCCATTTTCTAATGTAATGTTACTTATGAAAACAAACTAATCTTGACCAAACATATTTATATTACACGAACAAACATTTATATTACAAAACCCTTACATAATTATGCTGCAATGTCACAACATCTCTCTCCCCTTTTTAATCACAAAGATTTAATACATCAACAGGTACCTAACCTATATACTTAAATATTTAGCGCCCACAACACACTTGTATGAAACCTAACTCCGAGATTTGTGGTAAATTAGGAAGGAAATTTGAAATGAGAGAGGATGAAAGGGCCCCACTCCCCTCCCAAGTTCCACATTTCCTCTCCCCATTTCTCCTCAGTTTTCCCCTCCCCTTCCTGGTGCAGGCACCTCCTCCTCTTGAAGTCTGGCTCCGCCACTCCGAACTGATGATTTAATTAGCTAATTGAGTAGCATCAGAGGATGAGAGAAGGGGTTCATGTTGCCTTCCTTCTTCCAACAGTCCGCCATTTGAAATATGTTTGGATGGTTTTGCATTTCTGTATATCGCATATAGGACTAGCTGTGTCGTTCCCAGAAGAAACCCTATCCCGTTTGGTACCTACGTACAACCATGCATGCACAAACCCACACATATATCAATCATCACATGCTTTCAAACTTCGAAGACTACTTAATTTAACTTGGAAAACAAATATTTTGATTTTTTTTTTTATAAAAGAAAAAAGATATATTACCCCAAGGAAATAATCTTGTACGAGCCAAGCATAAAATGTCCACACCCCTCCGTTGAGGAAAAAGAAAAATGAGAGGAAAAATGGCATGTACTCCACACTCTTGGTTGTTACCACTGTTTTCTGAACATAATACAAACAATATGATATGTTAGGGATTTTTTAGTATGTTCTAATGTATTCATACTTACATCAAAAGTTTCAATCGTTAAATTCTTGATAAAAAATCTAATGATAAAAATTTAATAGTTAAAAATTTTAATGTATAAAATACACTGGAGCATAAGAGAATTTTTGTAATATGTTAATGTGTGACGAATTTTCATGAATCATGTCACGCCATAATTTAGAGAAAATTACTACATATAGAGAAGCATGAATCATCCAATAATGTATGACTTACTTCCAAACGTGCATGAAGCAAAATATATGGGCCAAATCTGGGAGGTGATAGATTATAGCTGAGGGCCCCATACTCTTTCCTAGCACAGATGAAATATGGTCCTCACGTTCTGATTTTTTGATGGAAGCAAATATCGGAGGGGAGCTTGTAAACCCTTATTCAATTAAATAATTAAATGTATTTATACTACATTTATTCATCAACTTATATTGAAGATGTTACGAAAATCTGTAAAAAATCAGAACATGATAATATTTTTTGGGTCAAATTTGCATGATACGTACTATTTAATAGTCGAACCATTGAATGGTTCAAGATTCATTTGAGGCCCACCGCAAGTTTATTTGAAACCATTCAATGGCCGGACCATTGAATAATACGTACCACTCAAAATTTTTCTAATATTCTCTTATCAAACTTCTATTGTCAAACAAATGCTTGCACTATAAAATTGTGACTCTAAATAGTTGATTTTTATCGTCGAGCTAAGCATATGCTTATTACATGATAATAGTCTCTTATCAAACTTTTATGGTCAAACCAATGCTTGTATTGTTAAATTGTGACTCTAAATCACATATTCTTGCATTAATTTGGTAATTGTTCAAATTCAAAATATGGTAATATAAGCATATTTTACCGTGACAATAAAACATTTCCCTTTCTACATGTATATTGTATGTCCTATATATGCACCCCATATATGAATGGTAGCTTTGCGAACAGCTGCTAGCTAACACCAACTACACTATACTAATTATAAAATGTTCAAACTTTCAAGATCAAGGGAGACCAAATTTTTTAAATTAAATTTGTAAACCAAGTGACGTGGCAATAAAGGAAGAGTTCATGGTTTAATAACTTTGAAAAATAAGGCAAACCGTCAACTGTCATATCATTTGGTTTACAAATTTTGTTTAAAAAATTTGATCTCCCTAGCATTACCCTTTAATTAATCAACAACCCAAGGGATCATTCTTCTTGATTATCATATGAGTTAGAAGATTTGAAACAAATATGGGTGTATTAAGAATAATTTAGGTGTCTAATGACAAATTTAATGTAGATTAATTTAGGTGTCCTTACCGTGGCAACTAGAGGCGATCCGTACATGATGATATTTAAGCCTGCGCATATGAATCCTATTGCATCAATACGTGTAGCTCCCTGCAATGCCAACCATGTAACTAAAATGGCTGCTGCCAGAAAACCAACATCCAAGGTTCCAATCATGATGGCAGTCTTTGCCTGAAATTTCCAGACAGAGACGGTATACTAGCTATGGTTAGATAAAATAGTACAAATAACATCATTCGAATTAAATGGTCCGTACATTTAGACAAAAATCAATATATTAACGGCCTAAATTCATAGTTTGGCAAGAGAACATTTTTCTGATAATACAGATAAAGAACTTGGTGGGTTAAAAAAAATAACATTACCCTCATCTTTGCCGGGGCGTATATTAGAAACAAAGAAAGGTAGATAATCTCAACAATAACTCCAAAACCATTGACAGTGGCCACAAGTAATCCTCCAGGCTTTATAATTCCATAGTAAGTCCACAAGAAGGAGTTGAGCAATGTGCAAACATAAGGCAGGCTCTCAAAGTCCTCCGTCGATCGGTGTTTTATGATTCTCCAAAACGTCCCACTGCATACAAAAATATATACATTAATTAGCTCTAATTAGCTCTTCAAGTATTTGGAAGCTTGAAATTAAGATTAGATTAAGATATTCTTACACAGGAGCAAGGAACATTAGCACTGAGATGATGTTGCCTGCAAATATATGAAAAAGCAAACCATGAGGTTTATCTAAATTAATTAATATACAGCATTACCTATGATTCCAACAAAGAAACTCAGGCCTTCCATGTTTATGGAGTTCGATGGACCCCTTTAATTCCTCCTCTTTGTATCAGGCACTAGGAGGAGCTGAGGAGTTTAGAGAGAGAGAGAGAGAGAGAGAGAGAGAGAGAGAGAGAGGGGGGGGGGGGGGGGAGGGTGTTGCTTGATTCTAACATAAACACATACTATGGCTGAATCAATTTTTAACAATATGGTAGCATTACACTATTGCTGAATCAATTTTTTCTCTTTTTCTTCGGCCAAAAGTTGTGGGTCTACTCATCAATGGAAGCCACTTCTTGTCGTGAAAAAGTCTATGTCCACTGTCCAATAATGTATATTAAATAGGAAAACTTGAGTATCACGTGCTGAATGTACAACTTAAATCTTCAGGGAAGAATAACGCAGATCATTTGGATTAATTTCGATATATAATAATAATCATATGTGATGTCATGATTTTCCTTTTTTTTTATGATCGATCATGATCTTCCTCCTTTGTCCATATATTTGGGTGGGACGCACTCCATTTTTCACCTCCTCTACACTTTTCCAGTTACTTGTTTATTGATTATTGTTTATATATATATATATATATGAGAGTGCAAAATATAAAAAATGAAGTGCAAAAATTACTCTTATATAATTTGTTTGAAAATAATAAATAACATTATCAATGAAACCAACTAGTTTAGACTTTAGATCAACCGAAATTAAAACAAACAGCTTAATAATTAGTTTGTTAGCTAGGTTTCATCATGCATGACCTAAACCATTCAGCAAATAAAGATAAGTGCTTTACTAATTGGATTTGTTCCTACAAATACAAAAATGTGCTCTTTCTAAAATTGTTTCGTCAATTAATACTTTCACGAAGGACTTGTTTCATAAGTGAGTGAAAGTACACGCAAAAACCCTTCCGACGGCTAGAGAAAAGCAAGAGAAAAAACTCTAGCCGCCGACCTCTGTTTTTGACGTTGGAATCGGCGGCAATCCCTCTTAATCTCTTCTCTTTTTTTTCTCTCTTTGTTTCTAGTTGTAGTCGCTCTCTCGCTCTGTCGAGGAGAGTCTTCAGTTTGTGGTTATGATCGCTCTCTCGCTTTATCAAGGAGAGCTTTTGTGGTTGTGGTCATGGTTGTAGTTTGTTCAATCTCGGATTCTAGAGCGGCGATTGTTGTTCAGATCTGAGGTGGTGGTCTTTGTGGTTTGTGCGATCGACAAAGGACTATGAGAAGGAAACTCGGCGTTTGTTGGAGGGACTCATAGCAGAGCTTCTTTGCCAACAATTGCAAAATCATCAGAGATTGGTGGTCTTTTCCTCGTAGAGTGTATACGATAGTTCTCAGGCTTGCAATGTTTTAGTACTCGCGACTAAGGTTTAGGACTAAGGGTCATCCATGATTGAAGAATCGTATTGTATTTTTGATGTGTTTGTAATCATATTGTATTCTTGAGTTGTTCTAAGAGGCACGTTTAACATGCAAAAAATAATAATACTTTCATGCAAATATAAGAAAAAAAAATGGAATCATGTTCTTTTGAGATTCAAATCAGATTTTTGGGACTGAGTACAATACTTACATATATTTAATACAATCACAATTTGACAGTCAACATAATTCATGTGAATATATGTATTTAATACAAGATGATTATTGTATTAAATACATGTAAGCATTGTGGCCAAATCTCAAATCAGGGCCTAAGATCTCTCATCTCTGTTTTGCTCATGATATTCTTCTCTTTGCTGAAGCTAGTACCAAACAAGCTAGAATCATGAAAGAGTGCCTGGATAAGTTTTGTGCAGCGTCAGGCCAAACTGTGAGCTTTGAAAAATCCAAAGCATAGTGCTCCCCAATGTGCCTAGTTAACTTGCTACTGATATTAGTCAAATTTGCGGGTCTCCCTTGACTGAAAACCTTGGTAAGTATTTGGAGGCTCCTCTAATTCATACACGAGTTAATAAAAACACTTACAGGAGTGTACGAGGTTGACAAAGTGCAACAAAAGCTTTCAGCTTGGAAGTGTAAACTCCTTAGCCTCCCTGGGAGAATCACTCTGATTCAATCAGTCACTGCCGCAATTCCTTTATACACTATGCAGACAGTAAACCTTCCTATGAGTACTTGTGACGTTAGACAAAATTAATTGTAATTTTCTCTGGGGAAGTACTGATGGTGCCTCCAAAATTCATTTGGTTAAATGGGAAATGGTTTGTAAAACAAAAAAGAAAGGTGGTCTTGGCCTAGAAGCAATCTGCTCTTATGAATCAAGCTATGTTAGCTAAACTTAATCCCTAATATATCTCTATTCGGATTTGGTTTCACAATTAACTTAAGAAATAAGTAAGGTTCGAGTTTAATAAGGACTATACCTTGTACACCAAATCTTGTGATGTGCCCGGATTTGACTAGGTGTAATTAAGGGATTTCTTGTGGACTAAGGATTCCACATAGGCTTTGGTATTCCAGTTGTAGGCTTTTAGGGTTTCTAGTATAGTCCGTTTATGGGTAGGACTCTATTAGACTTATGCCTATATATAAATACTTGAGGTCCCTGCTCATACTACAATCATCACAAAGCCCCAAAACACCCCATATAGTTTCGTGGTTAAGGTGCAGAGTTTCTTTCTTGCTAAAGTTCTTCTTTCTGGTCAGTATGTTGACTAGCCAAGGTTAGTATTTATTCTTATGTGTTTTAATGACATGGACTGATAAGGACCATCATGTGGTATCAGAGCATAGTTTCGTGCTATTAGAACCATAAAGGAATCAGTCGCCATATATATGTTCTTCTGTAATTTCTGGTTTTACATATATGCGACTGTCATAAGAATTGTTTGTATATATATATATATATATATATATACATGTATGAGATCGTGAACCCCTATGCCATATCATGTTTTTGATTGCCTTCAGTTCTATTTGACATGATCTGGTTTTTACATACTGCTGCAACTTACTCGACTTATTCATGGAATTAGTTTGTTTGCTGTAACATTATATCTTGCTATAACAATTCGATCAGGTTATATCATATTACGTTTTGCTTTGCTATTGCAATTTCCATTAAAGTTTACATTCATATATGCTTTATGGATCTTTTTGTATATGAATTACTGGTTTGCAATAGAGTTACTTATATGCATATATATTGTCGATTGATAAATTATATATATGCCTGCTGCAAATTAGTTTTAATCTAGTATATGTGATTGAATGTTGAAATTGTTTAAGGTTAGTTTGATCTGGCCTTAGGGTTCGGTTTTCACTTAAAACCTTATAAGTTTTAAAACCCTAATCTTGCATAACAAAACCTAAAACACTTGTGCAGTTTTACAAACTAATTCAAACACCAATTAAGTAAAATTAAAGTGTTTCAATATCAAGTTAAAATCATTGAAACAAACTTAAAGATCTGATCAATGTTTTTCTATGAATTTTTGCATCAATATTGGCACAACAAACGCAAAGGCTTGGTGTATAAAGGTTTATAGAAATTCAAAGTTAATTGATCAGTTGCATTGTCACGTTATAACATGCATGATAGATCCAGCAAACAAAGCTTCAGTTTTGATCTCCATACATAGTTCAATTAATAGACAATGGCATAGTATAAAATGAGATTATGTGAATTCATAAAAGTCTCCTCTTGCCACAAAGGTGTGGACTAACTTTTATACATTAAGTTCATATTTATTTTGTTCTAGTACTACAAACATGTTGTAAACTCTCTTGCCATAAAAGTGTGAGTCTATGTATGTGTTTATGAAGTTAATTATAAAACATTAAAGTATTTTGTTTAAATTTCCAACAACTCAAGTTCTCAACACTCCCATGAACACAATCCAAACCCTAACTGGAAGCAATTTCAGAAAGTGGAAACAAGATTTAGAGTATACTCTAGGATATTCCGATTTCGATATTGCATTGACTGAAGATGAACCAGTTCTGCTTGAAGGAAATGTTTCTGCTGACTTGAAGACCAAGCATGGCAAGTGGGTTAAGGCTAATAAGATGGTGTTGATCACCATAAAGAAGTCGATGTCTGATTCGATTAAAGAAGGAATTTCAAATTCCAATTTTGCCAAAAGATACCTTGCTTCAATTGAGGCAAAGTATACTGAGTCTGAAAAGATAGAAACCCGCCAACTAATGAATGCCTTAATGACCTTGAAGTACAATGGTCAAGAATGTGTTTGAGAACACATTCTTAGTCTAGTTGAAGTAGGTGCTAAACTCAATGATCTCGGTGTCATTATTAGTGATTCTTTCCTAATGCATGTTGTACTAAATTCTCTTCCTCAATAATACTCTCAAATTAGGAGCTCTTACAATGCTTCAAAAGATTCTTGGACTCTCAATGAGTTAATTACCATAATCGTTCATAAGGAACAAAATCTTAGGGATGAGAAGATGACCAAACTAGTGAATCTAGTCCAAAATAATGCTAGTAGTTCAAACCCTAAGGAGAAAAAGATGGCTGGAAGGAATAAACCAAAAGGGTTTAATGTTAACAAACCTGTTGGATTAAGTTGCTTCTTCTGCAAGAAATTTGGACACATGAAGAAGGATTGTAACAAGTACAAGCGTTGGAGTGCAAGGAAGAAGACCAAGGATGCTAGAGGTAAAATTCAACGGATTTCACCTATTTTTTAGTCTAATTTGGTTGAAATCTCTTATGACACTTGGTGGATTGATTGTGGAGCAACTATTCATGTGTCTAATTCCTTGCAGGGGTTCATTAGTAGGAGAAAGCCAAACAAGGATGAAGTGGCAGTGTTCGTTGGCAATAGAATCAAAGTGGAGGCTGAATTTATTGGCATAGTTAGGCTTGAATTAGATTCTGGATTTATTTTGGATTTGTTTGATGTCGTTTATATACCTTCAATTCGAAGGAATTTGATTTCAGTTGGTAAGCTTGTTAGACAAAATTTTAAGTTTGAATTGGAAGAAGATGGTTTTAATATTTTTCGAAATTCCGTTTTTGTTGGTGATGGTTTATTGATTGATGACATGTTTAAGCTTAACTGCAAAACGCCTAAATTGGTTATGAACATTGTGGAATAGAAAAGGAATTTGGACAAAGAAACCTCATCCATGTTATGGCACAAGAGATTGGGTCATATTTCAAAAGAAAGAATGCAAACCCTAACCAAAGACAATGTTCTTCCTTCATTTAACCATGCAGACTTTGATGTGTGTATAGATTGTATCAAAGGAAAATTCACTAGCACTAGTAAGAAAGGTTCAACTCGAAGCCAAAACTTGCTAGAAAACATCTGTACAGACATCTGTGGTCCATTCCCAACTCCAATTCATGATGGATATAAGTATTTCATCACTTTTATAGATGACTTTTCACGTTATGGTCATTTATACATTCGAGCTGAAAAATCAAGTGTTTTGGTTGTCTTTGAAATCTACAAAGCTGAAGTTGAGAATCAACTCAATATGAAGATCAAGGTTGTACACTCGAATCGGGGAGGATAGTTCTATGGACATTATGATGAATCAGGACAAAACCCTGGACCTTTTGCCTTGTTTCTTCAAAAGCATGGCATTGTACCTCAATACACAAATCTAGGGACACCTCAACAAAATGGAGTGGCAGAAAGACGAAATAGAACTCTAAAAGACATGGTCAGGAGCATGATGTGTAGAACAAGTCTTCCCATTTTTCTTTGGGGTGAAGCTATCAAAACTGCCAACTACTTGTTGAATAGAGGTCCTAGTAAGTCAATTCCCAACACACCATTCAAATTATGGACAAATAGGAAACCAAGTGTACATCATTTGAAGATATGGGGATGTCAGGCTGAAGCCAGAATTTACAATCCATTGGAAAAGAAGCTTGATCCAAGAACTCTAAGTTGTTATTTTGTTGGATATCCTGACAAATCTAAGGGCTATCGTTTTATAGCCCTAACCATACTATAAGATTTGTTGAAACAGGGAGAGCTAAGTTCATTAAAATGGTTGGTGATGAAGAAATTAATGAAGATTTTATTTTTGAAGAGGAGTCGTTGCAACCAAGTGCTGAAAAACATGTTGAAGAGAATGTCACAGTTCTAGAAACACCAATCCTTGATAACATGGTCACTGACACTCCTGCTATTGACAACAATGTCAATGTAAATGTCGATGAAGTTATGGAGGATGTTGGAGATGAATAAAATGTTCAAGAAGTTCAACATATGCATTATGAATTGAATTGTTTGGTAAAAAGTCTATCATATGCATTATGAATTGTTATGTACTATATTTTTAGGTATTTTAATGAATTATTAATTTATATATCCAATGGGCCTTAAGGAAAGTTAGAAAAAATTATTATCTTATGCATTAAGCGAAATTATTATTTTAGTACACAGGCCTGAGTTGGAACTGAAATTTTTTATTATTTAAACGAGATTATTATTTTATCGAATATTAATTTATCGAGGTTTTACTGTAATTTATGCCCATGTCATTGCAACTACATAATTTAAGAGTCAAATCTTGACCTCACTGACTGGACTTTTTGTTTTCTTTTTCCTTATTTTTTTATCAAATTGAATAAAATAAATTTAAATTACATTACATTAAATAACAGAAAAAGGTAAAAGATGAGGTCAGTCGGCCTTGTAGTTGCCACTTTGCTGGGCGTTGAAGCAAGGCAGCATGGATGCGCGCGATAACTTGATTTTATAATACTTATTATGGATAATATTTAGGTCTAGTGAGTACTCAATATATTCGACTTACGTGGACCACTTAAATAACAACACCTGTTTCCTTCCATCACCAGCCACCGTCTTCTACCACCAGTCTGAGTCGCCAATCCCACACTTATGCCTTCCATGTACCAGAGTCGGCCATAGCCAACCATCATCCATCATCCATCATCTCTTCGCAGTCCTCCTCTTTCAATTTTCGCCGACTATTAATCACTGGTCATCCATCCCTCAAACCCCAAATCAGATCAGTCATCACCTAATCAAACTAAATCAGTCAAGCAACAATTACGCAATGGGTTTCAAAGACTTGATCTTAAATTGTCATTTTCTAGGAAATTATCTCCCAAATTGCGTGTAGAAAAACCAAGCATAGATCAAACTTCAAGTTTTGACTTCGTGTATGAAGAAAACCGTGGCTGGGGAAATTTGTGTACTTGGCGTAGAAGTGAAAGTGTGAGAGAAGAGGGATGTTTGGTTATGGGTTAAAAGCAAAACATGAGTGTGGAAGACAATCACATGTGTCGTTATTTAAGAGGTCCATATATAAGTCACGAGTATATTAGGTATACACTAGTGAGGACCGAAATATTATATTTTTATTATTTAGTTATATCATTTTTATTAAATAAAGTTATTAAAGTGTTTTTTGTTAAAGATTTAAAGTTTTTATGTTCTTTTTATTAGTTTTTATATACTTAAATACTCTGGAATGATGTGACACGTTTGTCTACAACACTCATCACCTTTGAGAAATACTTGAACAATTCAGCGTGATAATCCTCGTGTCTACAACATTCCGTCACATTTACGTGTCCTAATCTCATATCCTTTCACTGAGGGATAGAGAGAGGGAGATATGAAATCGGAATAGAGAACTCATCACCATCACGTCACTTGATGAGTATTGTAAAAAATTTTCCCTTCCCTCCGCATGTGAGGTCGAGTAGTAACATGTATCTCTAAGATAATTAACAAGCTGTTTGGCGATGAATATTCACGAAAAAATAAATTCATACTAGCTTTTGGAAAAAGAAAAGAAGAAAAGAGGTGGCAATATAAGACATTTGGAGAATTATTTGGCGATCTCGTCTTTGATGCCCAAGTTGAAAAAAAAGTCCTAATATGGACTAAATCCCCACAAGAAATCTGCAGTATCGGCTAGCAATTAAATCATTTGATTAACGGGCAAGAAAATCGTCTTCTTGCAAGCAAAGCCAAGCCCACAAAAAACCTACGCGGTTTTCTTATAAATAGAGGGAGTGGGCTGTGGAAATAAAGGCAGCAGCCACTGGACAAGACGGGAGAAAGAAAGCGAAGAAGACGGAGCCAGAAGGACGCACCCCCGAAGGCAGCAGTAAACGAAGAAGGTAGCCACAACACGCAGCAGGCAACACGGAGATAGCAGACGCAACAAGCACGCAGCAGCAGAAAAGAGGAACGCAGGCTGAGCAGGGTGCTGAAAACCCACAGAGAAGAGAAGATGAGAAACCAGAAGAACCTCAAGCACCCGAAAGCCGCGACAGCTTCGATTTGTCAGCAAACTCGAAGGTAATTGGCTGTACAAAAAGGCTTTGTCTTTTATTGGATTTCTAGGGCCGGTCTAGACCATCCCGACGAAATCCAACGTAAAGATTTTCAGTCTGCTACAAATTCACTCTCCGGTTGGTTCTCCGTCAAATTGAATTTCTAGGAGTGGTCTTGACCACTCCGCGAAACTCGGATCGAATGCCTCGCTGCTGCGTCCATGAATTTCTAGGAGTTGTCTAGACCCCTCCTAGAAATTTGAAATCGAAACCGGTGCCTTCTGGAAGACAACCTGCCATCCGTCACGATTGAAGACCCGGTCCCTGTAAAAAGGCTACCGGGAGTAGTTCGACAAGCCGACGTCGGAGCAGTAAACGGCAACCAAGGGACAACTTCAAAATCCTGTGCATTAAGTCACAGAAGATGGTTCTCGACAAGCAACAAGACAGCAGTGCAGACAGTGTGGCTTTCAGTTGATTCCGTATCCGTGGTGTCGTCGTTCCCACAAATAGCATGAGTCTGAAGAAAGCAAAGCTGAAAGCAGCGGAGACGCAACAGTCTCGTGCAGTGAAGAAATAAAGAACCAAGAAAGAAGCCGCAACCTTTTTGGGGAAAGTCTTCTCATCGCGTTTCCTTTGTCCCAGAATGCGATGGTGCTGAACAAAAATGGAGGAAAGAAAGATGATGGAATAAACAAGAAGTGAATTAAAGGAGGCTATTGCTTCTGTTCACGCACTCACGTGATATATGGGACCAAATAATTCAATCAAATGAATTAGGGAGAAACAAACCTGCACAAGTATCAAGCTAAAAAATTGAAAAGCTATATGGAGGCTAATTGCATGGCAGAGGCAGGGCCAGTTTTGGAGTTGCTGTGATTTAAAAAAAATGCTTATAAAAGCAGTTTTTAAAAGTAATTTTCATGCTGTTTTCAAAAGTTGTTTTAATGCCATAACTTTTAAAATAAGCAGTATATTTCATTTTTTCCAAACACTTTTTATCTGCTAAACTTTAAAATTAAGAAATTTTTAGTAAAAAAAAACAATACCAAACGAGGCCGCACTATGATTCAAATTCAAGTCTATTACCATTAACAGACTAAAATAATGGGTGTAGAGACAGATTGCATAACGGAGGCACTGGATTCAAGTCAACCCGTTATCAAATACAACGGGTGTGGAGACAAGTTCGGCGAAGCACGATGGTCTCGAACCATCTCAAATTAGTGGACTCGCGCCACTACAAATTAATGAGCCAAATTCAAATTAATTCTCATGGCACAAAACCACTCCCAAAATCCAAAACGAACTACGTCAGTTTGATCCCGTTAAGGGTACGTAGGCAGTCTAGTACCAAATTCTAGATGCAACCACAACCACAGAACAAACACAAAATCCATTTTGGAACTACATGTGGTTTGATCTCTCACAAAGAAAGTATGTAGGCAAATCTAGTACAAAATTCTAGATGCAACCGCACCCCCCAAAACAAATCCAAATCCACCAAATTAAACCCAAACAAAATCTCTGGCTCGCTCAAAACCAAATTCAACCTAAACAAAATCTCTGGCTTATTCGAGACCAAATTCACCCCACGCTTCAAGCACCATATCCAAACAAACCACCATTCCCCTCAAATGATGTTTCTTCGTAATTTTAATCAAAAGGTCTTTCTCCTGTGGCGCATTACAAGAGATTGTAATTAAAAGATTATTGTAATCTTGAATGGGTCCAAACTTAAATAATAAAATCCTATTCTTTTCGAGTAGCGGTGAAATTGTGTTGGAAGAAGTTTGTTCCCAAATTACAAATTTCCATCAACACAATCCTTAGGGATTGGATCACACTGATCCATTAGTTGTACATTTGGAAGGGTGGGACCTAAGTATATAGTAAGGGCTTCCTCAACACGGATACGCAACTACCACGACCTCCCATGCCAATTATAAATTGTATAAGTAAAGAATATGTATAAGTTTCTCTCCGCATAACATAATTGGCATATATGATATACCGTAAATATGGATTTGTGAACTATTACATATCACTTGTTACACATACAGAAAACTAATTTCCCCTTTCAGGAAAGAAAAGCCAATGTGAGAGCTAGATTTGAAGCACCCGTGATTAATTATTATCCTGGCTATATCCCTTATTAAAAGAATTATTATCCAAGCTCACTTGTTACGCAACGCATCCTGTCATACCCTATATCTCCGGCTACATTATTCATTTGTTCCTGAGCCATCTAAGGCATGGAGAGGAAGACGATACTTGGGACTGAAGAAAAATGTAACCGTGGATTCCGATGCAATTGGGAAACTTTCTTATAACCGAGATTTTGCTTGCTTCGACGGAGAACTCTGCAAGGAAGCAGTGGAAAGCACTATTAGACATGCAGAACGAGCAACAGATACCAACAATATGCCATAACCAGTCATCCAATCTAGAAAATCCGAAAATCCAAAATCGTTCTTGGGTTTGTGAAGCAAGATAACATTCAATCGTGCAATTCTGCGCATGTAAGAGGCTTGCTGAAGAAGTAAAATATCAACAAAGTTTAGGGAGCAAAAGGAAACGTATGGGAATATAAGCCTCTTTTGAGTGAACCTAAGAGGCTTGTAAGTTCTAATAAAGTTCACATTTTGTTGCATTGCTCAACCAGGAAACCGGCGACAAGTTCAACCAAAACATTTAGACGAAACTTATAGCACAGGAATAACCAAAATATGGATTTAGTAAACAGCTTTTATGATGCAACATTAAGTAAATTTCATATACTCATCGACAAAACTACGTGATAAACATATAACAGTTCAGATTTCTTACCAGAGAAGCCCCATTTGCAGCTCTTTCAGCCAAATAGGTGCAAGGCTTGAAAAATTCACCATAAGTATTTGACCATTCCTCCAATCGTGAATATATGTATTTGGATCCAAGTAAATCAGCCCAGAACAAGAGACCCCCCCTAATCAGAAGTGCCCAAACAAGTTAATACACATTTTATGGCGTGTAAGAACGTATTCCAAACAAATTATATAAATACAAACCTGTAAGGTGGGAAACCCATGCCCATGATTGCAGCAATGTCAAGGTCAGCAGCTTTTACAGCAATGCCTTCAGCAAGCACCCGGCATGCCTCATTTACAACGGGGAAAAATATCATCTCCACAATGTCCTTTTCTGATAACTTCAGTAGCTGAGTTCAGATGTCAGAAACTTGAGTCAGAATTGTTACTATTATAATTCAGACAGTGTCAGCCATTGCACAAGGGGGTGTGTGTGTGTGTGTGTGTGTGTGTGTGTGTGGGAGAGAGAGAGAGAGAGAGAGAGAGACCTTAGAATCTATGGAAACACCCGAAATGCTCCTTGACTTCTCAATATACCCTTTCAATTGAGGATCTGGGCTAGCTTTGCGCCTATCATCATAAGTATAGAACCCTTTTCGAGTAGTTTCACCTAAAACAATAAGAATGTTAAGGAATCTAATCTCTTATGAGAGAAAACGAAAAATACTTACTGATCAGTGAATATAAGTAAGAAGTTGGTAAATAAATAGCCAACTATAAGCCTAACAACAAATTATTACCTGCTCTCCCATCCTCCTGCATCAAAGGGATCAGCATTGATTTATATGTCCGCTCAGGAAAGTTCACAACAAATTGCGTGCCGGTTGCAATTGCCACCCCAAACCCAACCAGATCAGCCAATCTGAATGAATATATAGGATATCAAACTCAAGTCAATGACAGATTAAGGAAATTTTGAGGGTGGGAAAACGCAGGAACCACAAATCATAAGTTTTCATAAAAGTATTACTGACCTGAATGGGCCCATAGGCATTCCAAATTTGGTGATTACCCTATCAATCTGATAAACATCAGCACCACGTTCAACAAGCAAAAGAGCAGCTTGCGTGTAAGGAAAGAACATTCTGTTCACAGCAAATCCTGTGCAATTCCCAACAACAACTGGAGTTTTCTTTATTCTTTTCCCAACTTCTAGCAAATCAACAATAACTTGGGGAGATGTCTGATTAGTACGAACAATTTCCAGAAGTGGCATGACATGTGCCGGACTGCGTAGAGAGCACAAATTAGTTCACAAGTTAGCAATTTGAGGAAAAAAGAGAAAACCAGGACAATCCTACACTTTATAGTATTACCTAAAGAAATGAGCGCCAATAATCCGATCATGAGACTTGGTCTTCTCTCCAATGAGGTTCAAGTCAATTGTGGAAGTATTACTTGCGAGTATGCAGTGTTGTGGGCAATATTTTTCAAGATCAGCAAAAATCTGCTGCTTTAGAGAAACATTTTCAATAATGGCCTATTTCAAGCATAGAAGATGAATATGTCAGACCTTTTCCCCTATCGACCAATATAACATAAAAAGGGTGAACGAAATCGAACATGCTTTAAAAAACTACCTCTATGACCATATCCACATCTCTAAAGCTTTCATAATCCAGGACACCCTTAAGAATAGAGAAGGTCTTCTCAAACTTTTCTTCAGTCATTTTTCCTTTCTTGACGCGGCTCTGCAGATTGGCTGAACCAGAAAAGTGACAACTTATAGCAGATTGCCATCACAAATACTAAACAAAGAGCTGATATCATACACAGGAACAAAGATTACAAGCGCATATTATTTTATTATAATTTTTTCAAGAATAAAACTTTTAGAAGCATTGCTCCTACTAAATATGTGTGAAAATATATGAAAGATATAGCTTTTAGAAGCACATATCAACTTAAAATAAGATACTAAAGTAGAAGCTTCAATTTTAAAAGGACTTCTAGCCTCACCTCTGACTCTACCAATCCCAGCCTGCAAGAACTTATCGTTTACTTCTTTCAGGATCACTGGATAACCACTAAGAATCAATGCGGTAGCTATTCCAGACCCCATTAACCCTCCACCAATGACAGCAACCTTAGCCACTCGTCTAGGCATCAAACCACGATCAGTAACCCCAGGTACCTATATACAGTTATGAGACGACAAGGCACGTATTAGAAAAGGTGGTTTTATGATAAGGCCGAATATCAGTTAGTAACCAATTTTATAATAATACTATCATACGTTTCTTCAACTAAAATTGTTACTCTGAAGCGCAATTCCAGTTTTTAAGAGATGCGTGTTTGTATGAATTTTCAATCAAAACTAGTTAAATTTAGTTACCAACGTGTAGCAGTTCAATGGCTCAAAACTTCCTAAAAAGCAGCTAAACAACAATGTATTGACCAAACTTAAACATCCACACAATCATTCAGCTTCAATAGGAATCAAAGATAGTTGAATTTGATAGAGTTGTTTTCAAATTAGCAGTAAAGATATAAGTTAAAGTTCATGATCCAGTTTAAAATTCCATCACAGGATGTAGGTTAGTTATATTTTAGAGATGAGTAAGCACAAGTTGCGTGTCAAACCTTTGATGTTCCACGTTGAGCAAAGAAGACGTGGACTAAGCTCTTGCAAGTGTCAGACTGCAGAAGTCCTTGAAATGATTCAGCCTCCTGAAATAGCCAGAAACAATGTCTAACAATTGCAAGTATATATGTTTGGAAAAATGAAAGAGAATATCGAAACATATAAGGACCTTCCAAAGTCCAGTCCGGCCACCGGATGCTATACCCTCCTCAACAACATCAATGCAAACCAATGGGTGTTTGAGATTGGGAGCCTGCTTCCGGACTTGAGCTCTTGCAAATTTAAGTATTTCCCTAGCTTCTCCAAGGGGCTCTAACTTGTCAGCTTTGTGAAGACTAGCAACCCACGGTCTTCTACGCTCCAAGATATCCAACGCCCACTTACGTGCAGTGCTTACCAACTGATCAGGTGAAACAATGGCATCGACAAGGCCTAAATCATGAGCCTCTTCCCCTTTAACTGGTTTTGATGTCTAATTGGGCACAGACAAAAGGAGAAATGGGGGAGGGAATGTAATCAGTATTAATAAAGTCAGCATGCCAAAAGTATACAAGATAATAAGATGTTTAGAAATGATCAAACGCACAACACACCAGCATCATCTCAAGTGCCTTTGAGATTCCAACAAGACGTGGAAGCCGTTGTGTTCCTGAGAAAATTTAGGATCATGTGATTGCAATCCAACAAATGCAAGGAATATCATATCAACAATGCCAATATGTTGGATACATTATGATATGATCATGCCACTGTATTATTTTTTCTGATTTTTCTCTTTTCATGACCAGAATGATGAGCTCAAAGAACAGGGGACAGCCTCGACCCCCAACCCAGATGAATGTAGTATTTGATACAAGGTCTTAGTACAGTTTATCGATAACTAACCAGCTTTTTAATCAAAGCTTTCAATATAAGGTATTAAATTACGTTACTTAATCAATTCAACAAAGTGTAGTCATACCTCCAAATCCGGGAATGAGTCCAAGCTGCAGCTCGGGCAACCCTAATTGTGCAGTAGGAGTCGATATTCGGGCATGGCATGCCTGACACAAGAACATCAAAATTTCATCAAACAAAATCCAGCATAAAAGCCTTCAGTCAAAACTCAAAAACAACTGCAACACATAC
This sequence comes from Gillenia trifoliata, assembly GCA_018257905.1. Taxonomy (NCBI): domain Eukaryota; kingdom Viridiplantae; phylum Streptophyta; class Magnoliopsida; order Rosales; family Rosaceae; genus Gillenia; species Gillenia trifoliata. The sequence goes on along the minus strand of CM031083.1, from coordinate 13,220,158 downwards.
CATTGCCACCTCCAAACCTCCCCCCAGTGCAAGGCCATCAATGGCGGCAACTGACGGTTTCCTAGCACCTGGAAAATCAAGCAACCCATCACAGGTCAATTCAAGCAATGCCCTTCTTGTAAAAGGGATAAAAAAAAAAAGTAAATACACAAAACAAAACAGTTATTTACCTTCAAAAATGTCAGTGATAACCTCCACGGATATAAAACCAGGCTTCAGCTCCTCTGCAACACATAACCAGCGAGTTAGAAACTTAACAGACCATGTAGTAATGAAATACAATTTACTAGATCATTACAAACATGAGAAAATTAAACATACGCTTCTGCCCCCCTTGGAGTCCACCAAACGCAGAAATATCGAAACCACCCGAAAATTTTCCTTTAGCGCCTGCTCCAACAACACAATTTTCATTAACAAACAGCCCCAGCTCTTGAAAAACAATAACCAAATTGCCCCACTTACCTGTTATAACAATTGCCTTCACATCATTTCTTCTCAAGGCCTCCTCGTAACTGTCTTTCAAGCTGTACAACACTGAAACATACAGAGAGAGAGAGAGAGAGAGAGAGAGAGGATTTAGTAGAGTTTAAACACGTTTTGGTTAATGACAGTATACTAATTTGAATCAAATTATGGATCAAGAGTAATAATTTCAGCTACCCAATAACAATTGAAACACATACAAATACTGGTTCAACATAAAACTGAAAACCCAGAAAAATAAACACATCAAAATCCCAAAAGATCAAAACTTGGGATGCGTAAAATTGGAGGGAAGAAAAGTACCATCGAATGAGAGGGAATTGACAGGTGGGTTGATGATGGTGATGAGAGCGACGCCGTCGGCTCCCACTTCCAGAACTGTCCGGCCCTTTGCGCTGCTGCCCATTTTCTGGTCTGCAAACAACTACCACTCTCTCTCTCTCTCTGTATCTCTCTGGTTGTGAATTTGAAGAGCTAATATTTTCTGTATTAATGGAGTTTTATAGGAGGTGGGAAGTTTGATGGGTTCGTTGGCGTTTTAATTGTGATTGCTTGCGTATTGACTGTTTCACAGTGACGGTTGGCAAGATTTTTGTTGGAAGGAAACTCAGCTTGGCGGATCTGGTAATGGAGCCAAATCTTAAGTATGGCTGGGCGATTGCGTTGCTTTACTCGCACTTCTGGGGAGGGAACACCACGCTCATAAAAATTTTTATTTCTTGAAATTATGTAAATTAATTAATATACGTGTCAAATATATGTAAGTATGGTAGTTAATTAAATTGCTGTCCATGGTTTAAGGGACGACCTACAGCGGATTAAGTTTTGGAAATTTCTGTCATGAATTATTTTTTTAAAAACTTAATATAAATAAAATTGGATGAATCCCTATTTATATGTGGTGCCGTAGCATATGATGTTACATAGCACCACAGCCATACTCTTAAGTTTTGGTCGAGTAATTGATGTATTTTAGCATGTATGGCTCTTTTTTCTGTTCGGGTTTTTCCCCGTGTTTACCCGGATGAGGTGAGCCAAACTTTTTGCATGTTGTATTCTTTGAGTTTTGAGTTTGAAGTTATTAGTCCCTAAAAATTTGTAGCCAACCAATCCCAAAATAATTAATAGGTATCTCAATTTTACCAAACAAAGTTATTAACAACTCCATTTTCGTAAAGTAAATGGTAAATTGTCCTAATAGTTAGCGTCTTCGTTTTTTTTTTTTCTTCAACCCACTACATCTTCAGGTCAAACCTTCATTCCACTCTCTTAGTATAAAATAGTGTAAAATAAAAACTTCATTCTCGTGAATAATATTATATATACTTTGAACAATATGTTATATAGGTTAGTCAAAATGTTCTGTTCTGTGTCATTGTTCTAAAGATAAAAATTGAGCATTGGTCTTTGGAGTTTGTCCATTTAAATTTTGGTCTTTGAATAAAAACTTAGTAAGTGTTAGTCCCTAAAACTTTGTCACAACGTGTAACAATTGGATCAAAATTAATAAATGTAATAGGATTACTGTACCGAAATGATACAATATAACTAACTCATAGTCTAATGCTACATACCTTTATATTATTGAAAGAAAAGTCTCTCAAATAGTTAAAATAGTTAATATTGTTGGAGATGCTAAACTAAATTAACAAAAATCTGCCTAAGGTTGCTCTTATACATCATATCCGAGTCGAGAGTTTGTTTTACCCAACGTTTAAGTAGGAGGAAAGCTTTTCTTGAATATGAAGAGATATTAGTGAACAAACAATAAAATTATTTGGATATATAAAATTGATACAATGACACACTTTTTAATACGAGTGAATTATACCATTCCGTGTGTATTAATAAAATTTGTGTTATTATTTATTTATTTTTTGTGCTAACAAGTGTATCAATTTGTGTGGCAATTCACGGTAAAAAATGTAAAAATTTACATAATCATATAAAATTTCTTTTCACTTGTAAGTAATAAGTCTTAGATTCGATTCTTGCTAAAAGCGAATTCAAACCAAATTATTATGGCAAGCCCATTGTGAAGCTCAGCTCACTCCCTTACTTCTTAGTATAAATAATATTGTATGTATTCAAAAAAAGATAATACTTAGGTACTCACTATGATTTGACCCAATAATATTTTAACACATGTTTTATTATTTTAAAAAATAAAATATATGTTATTTAATTTTTCTTAAACTTTTAAAAATAAAAAATATATATCATCTTTTAATTGAGTCAAATAAAAAAATAAGTATATCAAATACTCACTAATGAATATATAAATATTCTTCATAAAAAAATAATAAGTACTCAAGTATTATTCATCGAAAAATACAACACCCATATTTCTTACAAGTGGTGGCGGGAAAGCCGTCACTAAAATAACATTTGTTCTTGAAGTTGTAAATATTTACGATCACGTTTCCGCCGAGTGGATATATCATCATATGTGTGAAATTATTGGCGCGTGAGGTGTTGCCCAACGCCTACAATGTGTTGGCGTCTGTTGGCGTCTGTTGATTGGCTGTGGTTTCGGTGATACATTCAGAGGAGCGTGGAGTAATATTCCTGGAAGATAAACGGATCAGACGCGTCACGCTTGGACGAGTCGGTTGTTCATTTCAATTTCGCGAATTACGATGTCATCGCTTTCATGCATGTAGATAAACTGCGTGCCCATATCAAATTTGGCAATTTTTGTGCTAGCTGCTGTTTACACTGAAAAATATTCATTGGGTCATAACTTAGTTTGGTGATGGGTTAGGCTTAAAAAAGAAAGGGTCCAACCCAGGCCAGTGGACAGAAAGGAAGAAAGTCTGAATAGTCCTCCACTGACTGCATTTAATGCAAAGCACTAGACAATTTGGAGGGAATTAGACTATGAATAAAGAACCTTTTCTCGGTGGGAGTAGGCAGATCAGGGATATTACCCATGCCTTACTGATTAAGCCTTACCTCACTGAGTCTTCAAAGACGGTGGCAGAGAGAAGTGACGACTATGACGTGGGCTCCCTGTTTGTCTATATAAATAAGGGGAGGATTCGAAGATGAGGATACTCAAAACAACCAAAAACAGAACTCTTAAGTTCAAGAAAGAAACCTCTAAGGAAATCCCTCAAAGTCTTTCCTAGATACAGACTTCGTCTCTATCTGCTGCTTTCTCATTCACACTACTTGTGTAGCTTGTGACTTTGAAAACTCAAAGACCAGAACCCTAAGATCATGCATCCTAACTCCCCTAAGGAGTAGTTGAATTAAGCTCTGCCATCAAATCACCTATTTGATAATATTGATTAAGAGATCTTAGGCCAAAGTATAACATCCCGTAAAAAGTTTGTTATAAAATAATTTCTGGGGAATATTTTCTACACGTGCGTGTTTATTTCGTACACGTGAGCGTGTAAGTTTACTGTTTTGGTGGGTGCAAAATACCCCCAAAACCCTACTTTTCCTTTTTCTTTTCTTCCCCTTCCTTTTCCCCGTCACTTTCTATTTATTTTTCCCAATTTTGACTTTTCTCTCTCTCTCACCGTGTGTGCACAGTGCACACCGACGAAAACCCGTCGAATCGAGGCGAACGACCTTCTTCGTCTCGACACCGTGGACTCAACGGTGCAAACCGTTCGTCCAAACTCCCAACCGTTTGACGGGAAACGCAACCGGAAGAACCGGACCTTTCCGACCATTTTTCGGCCAATCTAGACAGAGGTGAGGTTTCTAACTACCACCATTGTGTTCCTCTCGTTGAGTAGATGAATTTTCATAGGTCGTTTGCCTGATTTGGTTGAGTTTTGACGTAGATCGACAAAGCTACAGTGAACCGCAACTTTCGAGGCAATTACAAGTCATTTCTCTAGCTTGTACAACCAATCCAAAGGTACACCGTGATTCTACTCTTCTCCAGCTTCATTTTGATATATGGCACGTAAAATTTGCCCAAGAAATGAAGAAGATATGGAGCTTTAAAAATTTTCCAGAAACCGGCCAAAATTCCGGCGACGGCAACGGCGCGACCGGAAAAAGACCAGAGGTGACCGGCGCTGACGTCAGCAAACCGGTCCAGACTAGGGGTGGGAATTTTGTACCGAAATACCGAAACCGTACCGAAAAAAACCGAACCGAATACCGAAAATCCCGATACCGAAATTTCCCGAATTGTTCGGTTACCGATACCGAAAGAATACCGAATTTTCGGTACGGGGATCGGGACCGAAGTACCATTATTTCGGTAATACCGAACCGAACCGAAATATATAATATATTTTAATTATATATATATATATATATAACTGCGATCTTAACAATTAAACATCAGGAACATCTTGCAATTGATATTCCAAACCGAGGAGGCAGTTCTTCTTTGGTTCGGGGAGGCAGTTCTTCTTTGGTTCTACCGTTCTAACAATTCTGACCTAAAACCCTCCCCTCCCCTCTTCCTCCCCTCGATTTTGTTTTAGCTGCCTCCCTCCCTCGTTCAGTCAATCCTCCTCTCACCCCATTGAAGCTCCGCTGCCAAGGCATAATCCAAATTTTCATTGGCAACCAATGAACGAGTGAAGGCGAACACAGGCTCGATCTCATCGATTAGGTAAACATAATCCTCTCTCTCTCTTCTCTTCCATCGTTGAACCCATTTCAATTTTGGGGTTTAAATTAGGGTTTGAATTAATCCTCTAAATTTCAGTTTTGGGGTTTGAATTAGTTTCAGTTTTGGGGTTTGAATTAAGGTTCTAATTTTAATTATTATTATGCGATCCATGAAGCAATTTCAGTTATTGGGGTTTGATTGGCAACTAATTATATGATTAATGCTGTGATTGATATGTATATATGTATCAGTGCATTGCATCGGTAATCGATGGAGGCTGCTTGTGATATCAGTGCTTGCGAGGCACATCAACCTTGGGCCGGAGGCGGGTTTTCGAAAGGGGAAGAAAGGGTGGCGACGACGGGAATGGCGGCTGGTGAATTGGGATTTGGAGGAGAGAAATTCAAGTCCATGGAATTTGGGGGTTTTGGGAATTTGGGTTTCTGGGAATTCAATTCGGTGGATTTGGACTCAAATTTTTTTGGCCATTTCGGGATTTCTAATACCGAAACCGAATCGAAATTTTCGGTATCCCGAAATTTCGGTATCCCGAACATTTCGGTTCGGTTTCGGTATTAAAAATCTCCTCCCCGAAATTTCGGTATCGGTTTTCGGGATCGGTGTTTCGGTTCGGTTACCGAACCGAAACCACCCCTAGTCCAGACCGGCCCCGATGACGTCAGCAAACCGGCGCTGACGTCAGCAAACCGGTCCAGACCGGCCCCGATGACGTCAGCAAACCGGCGCTGACGTCAGCAACCGGCTCAGACCGCGCTGATCGGCTCGTTGACCGGCTCAACTGACTCGCGCATGGAGCAGCGGCTTCCCTCGTTTGAGTCGCACGTGGGGGCGCGTGGAGCATCCTTTTTTGATCCCGTCTTCGCGAGGCGACTCGTGACGACGCGTACTACCTAGGGGCAGTACGTATGATGTTTTTCGAGGTGTTTTGGACCTCCTGGTTGAGCAAACAAGGGATAGGTGTAATTAATTAGTTATTTAATAACCTTTATGAGTTTAATCGTTATTACAGTGATATCTCATAGAGGTGAGACTTATCCAGAGGATTACCGGGGCTACCCAGGACAGGGGGCTACGACCCGGCTACCTACAAGTGAGTGAGTGGGTCTTTGTTTTGATAAATGTATATGTACGTATGGTTTCGAATTAATTTACTTGGGCGTAGCCTTTTATCAATTGAATGTTCTATACAGAAGAATATTAAGAGGTTGGGTCAACCAATTTGGACGGAAATGATAAGAAAAGGAGGGAAATTTCAACCAATTTGGGAGGGAAAATCGGAAAGAGAAGGAGGGAAAGGATTAGACCATGTAATCAAGGCCTTAAAGGTCATTTCATCAAACATATGGTGCGAAATGACATATTTACCCTCTTAATTGACTAAGAGATAACATAATTGGGACGGAAGTATCACAAAGTCTTGTTTTTATAAGTCTGGGCATCTATGTGATCGGTTTTAAAGTTCAGGCATCAATCAGTCTGGTGAGTGAAAGTTCAGGGGCCGTGGGTGATAAAAACCCTTTATTTATTTAACTTGGCGTCAACATGCGCTTAAAGTCCAAGAGTAATAATTGTTTCGTATCTAGTCTCACTAAATATTTAAAAAAAAATGCAAGCTCAAACCTTTTCGTGTCCTGCTACAATTAACTAAGCGACTGTTTGATAACTATTTTATTTTTAGTTTTTATTTCACTTTATTTAAAAACTAAAAACTGAAAACCAAAAAATAAAAACTAAGGGGACGTTTGAAAATCTTTTTGTTACTTTATTGAGGTATTCAGTTTTCACTTTTTGGTAACTGAAAGTAGCTACCAAACAAGATTTCAGTTTTTAAAAATGTGAAAACTGAAAACTAAAATATAAAATTGAAAACGAAATGGTTATTAAACGGCCCCTACTTATATTCAAACAAAAGTTGCCTAGTCAAATTGAAGCCTAGACACCTTGCGAGGCCAAACTACTCCAGCCCAATCATTCGCCAACGTGAGACCCACCTAACGTTTAGAATTCTAGCATCTAACCTTTCACCATTATAACAAAAAAAATATTGGAATGCTATATCATTGTTTTGAGGGGCTAAATTTTACCTCTAACCTCCAGCCCTTGCCTAACACATTAAATATGCTCTTAGAATAGAATCGTTCCGAAATTTCTATATATTATGTGTGATATTTTGCAATTATTGTAGGATTTCTTCCGATATAGTTATAGAAAAAAAGTTTGATGAATTATTCATAATCAAATAACTTAAATGATTTCTACAAAACTTTTAATTAAAAATTGGGCTAACTATATTTACACTCTCAAAGATTAAGGTGATTTTTAAAAATGATTTTGAGATTTCAGTTTTCTCACATTACCCCTTAAGGTTTTGAAATTGTATCACACCTTTTGGATATTTGAACTTCTAAATATCCATTAAGTTGATGAGTTTTGTAGTCAATGTGGTGTAAATGTATCTTACATGTCATCGCAATTACAAGTTTCATACTCACTATGTCATCAATCTAATAAGAATTCAAATAATTTAGTAGACAAAAAGTGTAAGCTGATACAATTTTAATGTGAAAAAATTGAAATTTCGTGACTCATTTAAAAATCATCCCAAACATTAGGGGTTGAAATGTAGTTAATTTGAAAAAAAAAAGGTAGGATTAGCGAGTGATACGAGCGCTTAAATCAAAATTTTAAAAAATCCAAAGCCAAAATCCCCACGAACTTCTCCCGCGCAAAAGAGAAACACGACCCCACTGTAGAGTCCAGAGCAAGCTTTCGCTCCGCTCTCCATCACCACCACCAAAACCTCCGGCGACTCAGAAACCAAATGTAAATTGAGAATTTCCGACAAACCAAATCAGCCATGACCACCGCCACAACCAAATCCACCAGGGAACAACAATCACCACCGCCACTATCGGACACTGATATCATCCGATTAACCCAGTCCTGCTCCCCAATCCCCTCCTACCTTCTCTCCACCGCGTCCCACCCAACCCTCCTCTCGTACCTCACCGCCCGCTCTCAGTCCCCATCGCCGTCGAAGCCAGTCTCCGACTACACCGTCTCTCTCCTCTCCCTCATTGCTCTGTCTCCCCAATTCGACTCTCTCTCTACCCTCCTCTCCTCCCTCCTCCTCTCCTACACCCAAATCTTCACCTCCTTCCGAATCCCACACGACCCCAACTCTTTGAAAACCATCCAATTCTTCCACCCCCTTTTGCCCCACGTACCCAATACCGATCTCCCCCAAATAGTCGAACCCATTGTGTCATTTTTGCCCCAAATTGTCGATTCCGAGGATGCCCAGATCCTCGACCTCCTTCCCCGGTCCTTGAACTTGATTCACAACGCTGAGGAGATTGAACGCGGCGGGCATTTTGTCAATTCGGTGATTGATAGGATTCTGGAGGTTAATTGGTCCAAAGGGTTGGTGATCAAGATGGTTTCGATTGTCAGGGACTTTCCGGTTCTAGATAAAACGAGGGCTAGGGAGTTTGTAGACAAGGTGTTTGTGGGAATGTCGAGGTTAGACTTGCAGGACTTGCCGTCGATTGTGTACCAGTTGCTGGTTTTGGCGTCCAAAGGGTTTGTTAAGAGGGAGGTGGTTGAAGGGATTGTGATGTTTTTCGGGTCGAAAATGGGGTCGAAGGCGAGCTCTATCGTTAGACAGGTTGAAGGGACGGTGTTGCTTCATGTGAACTTTGCAGTGAAGCAGGACCCTACATTGGGACAAGAAGTGATGGGGCTTGTGAGGTCGGATCTTAGAGCTTTCAATCATTTTACAGTTGCTGTTTTGTTGTCGGTTTCGAGGGTTCGGAAGTTTGGTGAGAGCTCGATGGGGGCTTTGAAAATTGCGCTGCTTACAGCGTATCGTGATTACAAGTTTGTCAAGTAAGGGTTGAGTGCCTTTTCAGTTTTGTTTGATTTTCATTCCTGTTCATCACAATATGTATGTAGGTCCTTTTTGTATGGATAATTTTGTTTTGGGTTGTTCTCATTATTTATGTAATCATTTGCAAACCCTTTTTGTTTTGTTCTTTTTGGTGGGACATAATTCGCGAACTCTTTCTTATCTTGCAGAGATTGTAAGTGGATACCTGATGACATGAAGGAAGAATATCTGCAGAATGTCAAAGTAGTGGAGAAGGCCATGTTAAGAGCTGTAATTGCCTTTCAGTCTGTTATCTTTATATGTGCACATCTGTTCTTTCAAATTTAGGTACAGTTACCCTGATTTAAAATAGTTTACGCTGTATTTGTTCTTTCGTTGAAATTTAGGTTAACGAGAGCAGCTATGGAAGAGAACATATTGTGCCGAGCATTTTGCAGTTTGCATTTTTATTGCTAGAGTCAGTGGATGAGGGAAATCGTAAAGAGGCTTGCAACTCAAGTGGTTTGTTAGGCATTGAGGAGCTTGCTATTCAGATGCTGAGAACTCTATTTGAGGCCCATGACATGGCAAGGAATGAGGTCGGTACAACTGTTTGAATATGGTATCACATTACTAGTTCACAATGCTCATCAGAGTTTTGCTGTTGGGGAGCGGAAATGAAGAAAATACTTGAATGGAATTTTATTTATGGAGGCATATCTTCAATTTTTACATTACTTGGCCTTTATGTATTTTATAGCTTTGTAGCACCCATGAATGTTTAGCTGTAGGATTTAAATGGGTTTGAGACTTTAATAATTTCAGTGTATGGAATGGATTTGAAAAGGTCTCTCATGAAATGAAAGTCAATTTAATAAAGCTGACTGCATGTAATTGGAAGGTAGAGCAAATCATGCTAATCAGTTCAACTCACCAGCTAACCTTCTATTGTTTTCAATGTTTATAGATTATCGAGCAGTGTAAATTTCGCATTCTTTCTTTAAAGCCAGAGCAGAGCATGGCGATCATTAGGTAATTGCAGTCACCTGCTTAACATTGATGTTAATACTATGTTTCTAGTTAAGGTTTAATTATCTTTTATGTGCAGACTGCTTGGTAGTCTGGTTCAAATTTATCCGTACCCCATGCTAGAACATGTTTCCCGTCTGAAGGAATTGTTAGATTATTTCACTTTCATGCATGGCAAGGTTGCTGCTCATCTTGTTTCTGTTTTATTACCTCTCTTGAAGTTCAGCCGTGATCTTCAGGTAACTACTGTTCCAATTTTCTAATAAAACAAAATGGCATATTTATACTTGTGTATTGTGATACTATGCCCTTAAGCTCTATTGTAAGCTTCTATTTTTTTACAATTACCTGGAATATGCACGGAATCCACAGTTTTTACATTGTCAAGTTCTATCAACGGTATGTTATATGAGCATCTATTGGTTTTTTAGTGAGATGACGTATGACAATGTGGAAAGGAAATGTGAATTGTAGGGTGTGATGTTTTGCGTACAAAGTATTAAAGAAAGAATTTTTGTTGCAGTTGTTCATAGACAAAATATATTTGTTTCATTAAATGCAGGATTATACAATTTTGGTAATGCGTAAGGCAATGTTTAGACGAGAAGATGCAATTCGTCTTGCAGCAACTGGTGCTGTTATTGATCTAATTCTGGCAGAAAAGCAATCCAAGAGAGATGACACATTATTAGTTCAAGAGTCATCTAGCCAAGCCAGTAGCAGCCAGCAATCTGAGATGCGCTGCAGTGTGGGGGGAGGCCTCTTTCAAGAGCTTAGTGGTTTGCTACAGAGATGTCTTTATCAGCAGGTTTGTATTTGTCTTTTTAATGTTATTCTCTTTTTATTTTTAAGAATGTCTTTGAATATAATTGGGTCACTGGTTTTAGGCAAATGTCAAAGAAGTCATGTATCATGGACTTGTGAAGCTTGTGTTGGTGGACCCGTCAAGTCGGGGAGCTGTCTTGGATTTTCTGTTACCTCACTTCCTCCAGTTCTTTAAGGAGGTAAATGCAGATGCTTGTGATAGCTTGTTTTGTGAAGCTTTATGCTGTTTCTGAATTCCAAGTTTTGGTCCATTATTGTGCCAAATTTATGAGCTATCATTTTAAGTTTCATGGAAAGAAACTGAAACAGTGCTGCTTTTCCATCTGGCACGTAGTTGATACAAATAATCTAAATTCCATGCTTAAGACTGAAGCACTATCTTGGCAGGATGAAGACGTTCAACTAAGAATCAACTGCTGTGTTAAATCAGAGAGCGACAAGGTTTATATAGAAGAGCCCTTAGATTGTTTTCTATCTTGTATCTCTTGGATGCTACTTCTACAACCGCCTGGTAAAACTGAGCAAGCCTTGGAATCTTCATGGGCATGTTTGGGTTTCTCCCTTTCACAAGAAAACGAGGTATCTCATTTCTAGTTAACAAAATTCATGAAAACTATAGTTTACATATGATTTCTTGTTTCTTTTTATACCATATGATTTCTTGTTTAGATTGAAAACTACAATAATATTTGAATCTTACATCGTCAATATGAAACCACTGACAGGCAGGAAGAAATTTGTCTGGTGACTCGTTGTATACTGCTTTCTTGAAGATACGGAAGTCATTAAGAAATCAGAGTTTGGAAGGTTTGCATAAAGACTTTATTAACCTATGCCATATCTTTTCTCCCTTGATTCCTCTTGAGGTGAAGAAAGTTGAGGTTCCACCATAAAACCAATTAGGAATATGGGGAATAGCCCAACCTCTTGTAAGCCCTTGCAAGGTTTCTCCTTTCACCGATGTCAGACTCTTTTACCTTCACATCCTCACATGAGGTTGTGTGAAGCATCATTGGTCTATCTTTTTCAAATTTGGTGTATGCGTACTTTGCAATGTTTTGATTCTTTTGAAACTTTTCGTTTTTGGGGAATTCGCACTCACTGAATGATTAAGCAAAAAGAAACAAATAGTGTATATCATGGTTTGTCAGAGACACAGTCTGTACCTTCTGGGAATAACCTTTGGTTTTTCAGTCAGGTTGGAAACTTTTGATGTTATACTTATCATTCCTATTTTAAGACAGACCCTCCTTAACAGTTAGATTCTTTATGTGTCAAATCAGGCATCTTCAGTCGAACTCAGGATTCCGGTTCTTCATCTTTCGAAGAGGACAAAAGAAAATGCCGCGTGTTGGTTTTATCAGGAATTATTGAAGTAGTCTTGAATGCTATTGCTACTGAGTTGGAGAAAGCAACAGATAGACAGAAATTGGATTTGGAAAAGGAGCTTATTGAGTTTGTAGACCTTCATGATTCATTGAATAAGGATGCAGGTATCTCCAAGCAGAGTACAACTATCAGAAGAGGGAATCCTCGCACTACTGCTCACGATATAACCAACAACACGGATTCAGGCCACTCAAAAGTAACGCAAGGACGAATTTCTTTCTTTGCAACTTCGAGTATATATCAGATCTTGCAAACAGTGTTGAAACTACTCAATACTGATCATTCTGATAATGTTGCGACTTCCCAAAACCATAGCCAGTTGACTAGCAAAACATCAAAATGCTGCTCTAAGATGATTTGTTTTGTGTTGAATGCCTCCCTCAGTCATATAAAATCTTCCACGGTTCTGCGAAATGAAGATACATTGAGAACTTTGATCTATGGAGAAATTAAGATGCTAGGGCCCCCCTTGCTGAAATTGATATTTCTGCTTAAATCAGGGCCAAAGATGTCAGATCAAAAGAAAAAGGAAGCTAAGGGAAAGAAAGATGTACATGGACAAAGGGATCACCTTCATCTAGCCTTGATTTGCCTGAAGGAGTTGATAATGATTTGTTCATCGACTTCACACTTGACTGGTTTGCTTGAGGATATGGTGTCAATCTCCACTCTTCAGCATACTGATTCGGAAAATGAAAGTGAAACAATCTCAATAATTGAGGATCCACATATAAGAAGCAAAGAACTGTTCATTGTCAAAACCTTGAAGCCTCTATTTTCTGAGCTTCTTGCACTTTCATTTTTCAGTGAAGTTGAGGTAACCGGCATCTGTGGCTTTACTGATTTATATCCTCTATTGTTTTTCCTTCTAAAAGACATTTATCCATTTCTCAAAAGAGCTCTTTCTCTTTCAGATCATTTGTGACATGATAATGATCATCGGGCGCAAATTGCCATGCGAACTGAGTAACTCCCATGGAGCTTGGGCTGTTAGTGTTTGCAAGAGCAATGAAATATTAAGCTCCAAGGTCGGAAAAACCGTTGTGAGGCTCGCAATATGTTTAAGCTCACCTCCAGATGATTTAATTATAGCTCAAGATCTGTCTAGAGAGCTGTTACAGGTTATTGGATCAGAGGGAAATGAACCTGTGAAGGTGTCTGAGGCATACCCCGTCATAAACCATCTGACAAGCGCTGTATTAAATTCTAGTATACTGCACACAATTGAAGCAGTTATAGCTGATATGGATTGGGCCACCAAAAAGTTGAAGACATTCTCTGTAGTCTATCAAAAAACCGTTCATTTCAGTCAGAACAACGAGCAATCTCCTGAGTTGGCAATTGAGGAAAATCTTTACCCTAGGGCGGAAGCAGTGGTGAAAGTACTATCATCCTTTGTTTCAATGAACCTCAATGGTACGCGTGCAGTTTCTACTAAGAAATGAATCCATCCTACTTGTTACAACTCCTGTTTATGCATTTTGCTTTCAAATTCTGCAGATACTCAAGCTGAGATATTGCTGCGATTGGCTGCGAGGTTTTACAAGCATTTAGCTCAGATGTCAAAGCTTAGGATTGCTCCTAAAGGTTGCAAACAGATTTTTCCTAGCCTTAAGTTTCAGAAGCTTGTGGAGGTAACCTGCAAGCAGCTCACGAATCCGCTGTATGTCTTTGTGGACATTATGCAAAAGGTATGATTCCGATTCTCTGCCCTTTTCTTCCCATGATTTCACTTGAACTATCAACTGTTTGCTGTCAGTTGTAAAGGTTTAGGGTTTACGGTTCAACTGATGCCGCGGTTCCATTTCATCGATACTTGCATCGCAGAAACAACAAGACAATGCTAACAAAAAGGGGATCATCAACAAAATAAAGAGGGAGAACAGATGCATCCCAGACCTGATATATCAGATAGAAGACTATGAAAAGCATCTCATCCAGCTCAGCAAGGTGTGCAAAGTGAATCTATTAAAGCACGCCAAGCGAAGCACTGCGCGTGATTTCAGAATATTCCCCAAAGAGAATGCTACTCCAAGTGATGAAGCAAGCCATGCCAACTCCAATGCAGCTGGAAACGAGTCAGCTGAGGATCTCAATGACAACGAAGGAGATGACGATGACGGGTTGGAGAAGATTTTATCAGCAGAGTCCAATAGTCCTATGGTTGCAGAGGATTCTGGCTCGGAGAATGAAGAGGGAGATGGTCTTCCTAGTGCAAAGCGGTTGAAGAGACCCAACAGAGTTGTGGAGGACTCTGATGATGAAGCCTAAAACAAACTGCATGCAACTACGAATTAGTTATTTATAGGAGGAATTTTGATATTTCTCAGCTGGCTATCTTCCTATTTTGTAAGTTTATAGCAAACGTTGTGAATTGCCGCTACTGTAATTGGATGAGTTTAAATTTTGATATTCATATAGTGGAGAAATCAAATTACTCATCTAATAACAATCAGTAAGGTGTAAAATAATAATACACCTCGTAATAAGGTCTATTTACAAATTGATATACAAACTTTGATTAAGAGAGAAATAATACTTACAATGACGCTAAAGAGAGAAACTTTGATAAATCGATTTTGTAATTTAGGGGTCTTTATGTACTTAACCTAAAAACATACCCAAAATACTTACAAAAACACTAAAAAATAAACTTCGATAAGGTAGTTTTAACATGGTCTGGTATTCCTATCCCAATTTTTTTAAAAAGATATTTGTCCTGCAGTGTATTGCTGAGTTGGAGTTGAAAGTACAAAAGGGTAGAAACACAGCCATCATCACACAATAAATGAAATTAAAAAATTTGGTCGGACCATTTATGTGAAAAAAACTTCCCCAAAAGAGACAAAACGACACCGTTACGTCCCATTCAGAAGCCTTACTTCACCGTAAAACTCGTTTATCTTCAGGTAAATATGAAGTGAAACTCGTTTAATTAACTCCTGCAAGTTACCGTACGCGGTTAAAATACGGAAACCAAACCGCGGTAAAAAAAAAAGCCCCGAAAAAGGAAAAGAAAACAATCGTAACACAAACTTTCCACTCATCACAGTCACACTCACTGACCCGAAGAGAGAGAGAGAGAGAGAGCAGAGAGAGAGGTGGATGTGGAGGGCGTTGTTCTTCTGTGAGCAGAAAAGAACAAGTTTCGTCCTGCTTTTCCAGGCAAAGCTCTGATATTTTACCAAATCGGAACCAAACACACTCGCTTTTACAAGCAAAGCAGAGACGAAAAGCACAAAAGTATGAGCGAAGACGCAAAGAGAAGCGTCGCCGGAGCTCTGTCGGCGAAGCCCAATTCCGACGACCGGAAACCCTCCTCGGCTGTCACCACTCCCACCGGCAAGCGCGTCATCATCAAGAGCGCCGACATGTTCCAGGATATGCAGAAGGAGGCCGTCGACATCGCCATCGGGGTTAGCTCTCTCTCTCTCTCTAACTTTGTTTTGTGATTTTTCTTGCTATATCGATGTTTGGATTGAATTCAGAAATGGGTTTTTTGGAGATGGAAAATTGAATTTCTGGGTTTTGGTTTGTTCAGGCATTTGAGAAGCACAGCGTGGAGAAGGACGTTGCGGAGTACATAAAGAAGGAGTTCGATAAGAAGCATGGACCCACTTGGCATTGCATCGTCGGTCGTAATTTTGGTAACCCATTCAATTTCTCTCCTTTTCTTTTCTGGGTTTTGTTCAGATTTAATATTTGAATGCATCTGGAGTGACATTGAAAAAAATATACTTCATTTTTACCAAAGAAAAAAAAAAATTTCATTGTTTAGAGATTTTAATTGTTATTGGGATTTATTTGTAGTTTAATGAGGATGGGTTGTGTTGTTTGAGATGTAATAGGTCTAAGCTTTAATGGATTCCTGTGTTCTAAAGGATTATCAGTTAAATTTTGCAAAAAGTACTGGAATTTTATAGTTCTTTTTGAAGAAAACATTGTAGCTCACTCAGATTAACAATTTCCAAGTAGAATGGCTGAAAAACTTTGATCATATACGCCTTATGTTATCGTAGCCGACTGTACATGTTACATTATTTGCGGACATGAAATAGTGCTTAACTTAATAGGAGAAACCCTGATGCCGAATGATTATTCTCCAACAGATCCTCATTTTGGAGGGATCTCTGTTAGTGATCTTTCCTCAACCTTTCGTTGAGTGGTCGATGTTCGGCTACTGTTGAATGGTGGAAAGGGATTTTTAAGTGACAGAAAGTTGGGTATTCAATCTCGTATATAATCACTCTGTAATAAAAATCATGTTTTCCAGCAAGTGAAATTAAGTTGTCGGCTCGTCTTACATGCTGACTGTACCGAATGTTATAGGTTTGAGGTGCCTAATAGGCTGTGTCTAGATCAATGCCTTATCAATACCTTTGGAGGGGAGGCAGCAGAATTGAATGTGCTTGGGGTTTGGCTTCTTTATGTCGTGTGACAACATGTATGCCTAACTGCTTTGCTGGTTATTTAGAGGAGAGAGATTTTAGGTGATTAGTCTAGAAAAAGTTTAGGTGAGATGTTTAAGTAATTCACTGACTGCAGCTTGAGCCAAAAAAGTTTATTGATAACCCATCCATTTGAAAAAGGTTGTGCTAGTGATGTACTACCACGCAAGAGGCAGCCTGTTGAGGTTGATTTACTTGCACTAAAAGTGAATGTCTTATAAGTCTGTTATGTTGTTGGTCCACTTCTGCATATGGAATAGATAATTTGGTTCTTTTTTCATCGTTACATGTTTTCCACTGTTACATTTCACATGCAATGTTTTGACATTGGTGTAAAATTAGATATCACTTCCCGGTTTTAACAAAGTTCCTATATTTCCTGTTTTGTATGAGTAATAGTTTGCGCCATTTCTAATCGAAGGAAACAGTTGGTGGGATTGCCATGGATAATCAGAGCACCATTTTCTTTAGTTTCTATTCAACCAACTTACCAGCTTAACATCGTTGTAGTAAAAACATGAGGCCACCTAGGTTGAACAGTTCATAATTGCCTTGTGTGTCTCCTATTGTGTCTTCCACAAGCACCCTTTTGGCTTTATTATGAACCTCACAAGCACTGGCATTGCTGCTTCAGAGTTAAGAGTTCAGAGTGTTCACACTCATATTTGGTTGTTGGGTCTAAACTAGCTGCGAATCTGCGACCAGTTCTTTTCATTGTATTCCTGACAGATGTATGCAATAGCCAATATAGCAGGCAAAGGCTTGTGTTTGACGCCTTCGGTGATCTTTGATATGGCATCCAGCTAGATGAAACCGGGACTACTAAGGGCAATTGCTGCTAAATTTTTCTCGGTCCATTCAGAATCCAACATATTGAAGTTGTGTTTCGAATTTTTGATTTTCGAAATCCTTTTTGTTTACCTTGATCTGATCTTAAAATTGTTCTTTGTATAACACGTGGAACTACAAATAATTCATTCCATCGAACAAGAAGCATTCACGAATATATTTTCGTGGTTTTCCTTTGTGCAGGTTCGTATGTGACTCATGAAACAAACCACTTTGTCTACTTCTACTTGGATCAGAAGGCAGTTCTGCTATTTAAGTCTGGTTGAACACTGTTGTGATGATGACAAAGATGGTGACGAAAAGAATGAGGGCGAGCCTGAAATTGTGATGCCATAAGTTGCACGTGGATGTATTAAATTGAAATCTGCTAGCTTGCCAACCGCTTGCTTAAAATTCTTGCACTTAACTTGTATATCTAATATTACTTGTACGGGCTGTGAACCTCGGGTATGAATTTCAGTTTTTCAATTTAATTGTGTCTCTAACTTGGCTTGAAGCTCTTTCATCCTTCTTTGCTTGGTGAAGTGAAAAATTGGAACTTCTTTGGGGCATTCTGATGCCACATTTGCATAAAATGCCGGAAAAGTGCCGTTTTATTCTCGAATGGGCCGGCCCATGGCATGGACCGAGATCGGTGGCTGTTGGATCTTTAGTCAAGAATCCAACGATCATGGATCTCCGTCCATACTAGACAAAGCAGAAAGAATGCGCAGAATTAAGAGGAGATACTCTTATTGGTTTGCTAATGAATGAATTATTCGGTAAATAGGTTGTTCTTTCACGTAATCAATTTATTCATGATTTTATTTTCACTCCTTATACCGAAGCATTTTCCTTTGAAATCGACCAACAAAGCAGAAACGGGATTTTGAAAGCCATGGTTATTTGCAAAGTTCCTTCACCGTAGTCTTTTTGGGTAATTCTTTCCGTTCCTTATTTTCTTTTTAAAATGCTTTATTTTGGAAAAGTTTTAACGGAGTTATTCAAAAGGGCCATTGCTCTACATAGTGATAAGTTCATGGATCAATACTATGTTTAGTTCAAGGACCAAAGCTCCAATTCGACCGAAATTCAGGAACCAGTGCTCCAGAGTTCATAATATAGTTGATAACTGTATCTTAGCTTAGTGGTGCAGTGTCACCATAAGGGCCAAGAAGTAGTGGTGGAAAGGTAGGTAGTTCAGTGAGAGATTGTAGTTTCGAATCCTACTAAACTATAAATAAGGAATATTTGTGTAGGTTGTAGTAGCACAACAATTTCTATTTTAAACTCCTTGCTTGCCATGACTAGCTTGAGTCAAAGTGAGTCAGAATAGGCTTAAAATATGATTCATCTTTAATAAAGTCACTCCGAACATAATTAAGAATTAATCTCCTCCTCTTTGAGTACAAGATTAGATTTAAATCTCCTTTTTGACAATTAATAAACAAATTATTAAACTAGCAAACGAATCTTGCATTGCAACTCCATTAAACCTCAGTCTTTCATCGCCTCTATGTCTAATTGTCTATGCCACCAAGAATCTTTATAAAGGTTTGACGTTTCAAAGACTGCCTTTGGTTGTTCATGTCTAGCCGCCAGCAAGTCATGTTTGTCTGAGGAACATTTACAAAAAAACCTAGGATTCTAGGTTGGGTTTGACAAATTTTCGTCAAATTAAAGGGTCGATCGATAACAGTTTCATTTTTAATTTTTACTCATATTTTTTTAAAAATAAAAACTTTAAATAATTTTTTAATTTTCCAAAATTTAGCTTTCAGCGTTTTATTTTCATTTTAAAAATTGAAAGTAGTTACCAAACATATGTTCAGCTTTCAAAAAAATCAAAACTAAAAACAAAATGATTATCAATGTCCCTTTAATGCAAAAGTTTTTGAAAAATAAAAACTTACATGTAGCGAGATAAATTTAGGATATTGTCACTTTAGTGTCTATGTTTTTGTTTTCATTTTCTCTCACTTTATATATAGAGATTTATGTTTTTGTTTTCATTTTCTCTCACTTTATATATAGAGATTTTTGAGAGTTAACAGAGTTAGATGAGATTAAATTTAAGGACAGGTGTCAAGCAATGAGATAAGACATAGAGAGGCAAGAGGGTTTTGGATGCAGAAGATTTGGGAGCATAAAGGCAGTGGCAAATCCTAATTATTCGAATTAATTAGAAAGGCCAATCTCTCTTCCTTGCAGTGCTCTTTCTAGGGTTCCAATTAAGTTCCTACTTTCAAGACTGGATGGCCACATAAAAAAGCCACAGATAGATTCCATTCCGAGGCCCTAATATTTCTGTGCTTAATTATATTTTTTAGGCTTTCAAATCATTGGTAATTCACAAAGAAAAAGTAGAAGAAATTCAAAGAAATATTATCAATATATTCATATGTACCCAACATTTTTGCCAAATGATTGATTCGTACCAGAAGACCCTTTTCCTTTTTTGTGTCTTTTCTTTATGGAATTGTTTCTCATTGCCAATTTGTTAGGAAAAAGACTTACATGGAACGGGTTTACCGACACGTAGCGTTTTATATCCAATAATACATTGTCAAGTACAAATTTTTCTCCACATGACAATATATTATTAGATTGGTACGTCACGTGACGGTGAATCCGTTTCATATAAGTTGCTCTCATTTATGTAGACATGATGCTTCAACTTCCAATCATGCATGCCTCTCACCTAAACACACCATTTAAAATTACTCGACCAGTGCTTTGCAGAATGCAGAAAAAATATTGTATACGTGGATTGTATATATGATTAATCCTCTCTCTTATAATATGCGCACGATGTTATGGGGGTAGCCTATTAGGTAAGTACCACATGCATTATGAGAAAGTTAAATATAATTGGCTCAAACATAATCTTTCTCTAAAAAGACACCGTTAAACAATAATAACTATTACCATCTTTCTGTATTTTTTGAGAAAAAATTCTTATTACCGATGCGTACAAAAATCTTTTCCTGATGTCATATAGATCAACAATTACAATTCAATTTCATTATTTTGCATTGCCAGAGAAAAGTCGGCGAGTAATGCAACACTAGTAAGATAACAGTAAATTTTGCTTTCTGCACTATCATAGAAAAGTTAAATATAACTTACGCCCATAAAATATATCTTCAATGCGACATTGATAAGAGAACAATTAAATTTCATTTTGCGTTGTTTGGTGAGTGCCAAATCTTCCTTAATGCGACAAATAAGATAACAATTAACTTTTCTTACGTATATTGTTGGAGGAGAAAAGTTAAATTTAACTTATGCGCACAAAATCTTTCTCTAGTGCGACACCGATAAACAATTAAATTTCATTTTGCATTGTTAGAGAAAAGTCGGCGAGTACATCTCTTCCCTAATGCAACAAAATAAGAAAAAATTAACTTTTCTTGTCGGAGGAAAGTTAAATATAACTGACGCTTACAAAATCTTTTCCTAATGCAACACCGATAAATGATAAGAACCACCTTTACAACGCCGATAAACGATAAGAACCACCTTTCTTTCTGCACTATTAGAGGAAAAGTTCAAATAATAGGCACATAGAAGATCTTTTTTAATGCGACACCCATGAATGCCCGACAATCAACTTTCTTTCTGCATTGTCAAAGGAAAGTTAAATATAAGCAGCGCATGCAAAATATTTCTCAAATTCAAACACCAACGAAGGATAACAATCACCATTCTTTCTTCATTGTCATAAGATAGTTACATATAATCGTGCATAGAAAATCTTTCCCTAATGCGAGACAGATTAAAGGTGACAATTATCATATTGCTTTGCAAACCAATTGATATCCCTAGGGTTTCTTCTAACCTAATGAAAAATTTACCCATCCTTCCACCTTCTTTGGCTTTTCCTCCCCCAAAACCTTGCTTTCCTTTTTTAGTACTAACAATCAAAGACTCTAAAACAATGTCCTACCAAAAAACCCAAGATCCCAAAACCAGGTACCAAAGAAACAAGACCCCAAAAACCATCCACCCTCCCGTTATATAGTATATGTTTGGACGCATTGAGAGAGAGCCAAGACCCCAAATATCACTACTATTTGCAAAGAACCAAGAAAAAAGATTGCTCAAACTTGGCAAATTTTATTGGACCTACTTTCCTGTCCTGTCAATCAGACTGTCAAATGTAAAGGATGGAAATTACTCAGGTAATTAAAAAGGGTAGTTAATAATGGAAACTCTCACTAAATTTTGTTCAATGTTTGCAATCAAATCCAGAGGGCCTTGGAGTTAAAGATGCAGAAATGGAAGGACCTCACTAACAAACAGTAAAAGTGCAAGGGGTTTTAAGAAAATATATTGAAATCTCATGTTTCTTGGTGGCAATAATCCTTTACTTTGTTGGGACCATGACATTGTTCTCCAAGTACTAATTCTGCACTATATATGTTGTCCACGATTTATATACTATTGTCCCCTCAGTGCGCAGTTTAGACATTCCCTCTAGCAATCCACTAAAAATGCGCATCATAGAACAAACACCATTACCTATACACCCCACCGCCATTGCATCAGGCAAAAGTTAACCTTCTTCATGGCCATACATATGACAGAAAAAAAGATAAAAAAAAACTCAAAAAATATATTAAAAAATTCAATAAATAAAATCATGAATGCCACGGTTAAACATAACAACAAAATGCCATTAATGCCCTTTCAACTGTCACAAAATCCCACGACTGTCCTTCCTCCATGGTTTCTGTTCTAAACAATGGGGGGATCAAGCAAAACTGTGGGCTATTACACATAAATGTTTGAACCGGTTGGATTCTTTTGGCCTCGTAGCAGGAAGCAAGAAAAAACGACAAAGGACATCAACGTCTTTCGAAATAAACCAAGGGTAAAACTGGAAATACAACTCTAGAAACCAATTCTTCTCGGTTCCAAACTGGTAAAACTTTCTCCTGTCCCTCTCCCTCTCTCTTCTCTCTCTCAGTAGGCAAATCCACCCGCTCGGCTTCTGGCCCCTTTGCGCTGATCAGAGGAAGCAGAAGAAGAAGATGAACAGTACTTCTGCTTCTCCTTGCGAACAATCTCTTCCTCGTCCATGAAAATCTGCCTGTACCTGCAGTCCACGCTGCAAAATCCCCTGTCCCCCCTGCATTTCCAAGAACAAACAAAAAAACCCAAATCAAAGATTGTAACTTTTTTTCCACCATAATCGCCATGCAATGATGCAAATCAAAAGACAAAATCTGGGTTTTTCGAAAAACAGCAAAATCAGAGGTGGGCTAGTGATAAAAATGTTATCTTTTAAATTTTTTTGGTGGGTTTTGTGGGGAGAGAGAGAGAGAGAGAGAGAGAGAGCTTACTTGTACATGTAGATGTCTTTGCCAGGCAAGAGTTTCTGCTTGCAGAGAAAGCATTGGTCGAGAAAAGTTGGTTGCCCAAAGAAGAAGGGTGAGGAGGAGTGAGAAGAAAGATGAAAACTTTTGTGAGTTATTTGTGAAGGGGAAGAGGAGGAAGAAGAAGGTTTGGTGATGGCAACCATGGTGGCTTTGTTAATTACTTGTGGGGTTTTTTTGCTAACTCCACTTCCCTTTTGACCTCCTTCCAATACTACGCTAAGTCCCACCATATCTATCTATCTCATTGAACCCTTAATTTCTCTCTCTAAAATTTGTGTATGGAGACTTCTTTCTCTCTCTAAGATTTTAAGTGTGAGGAGGAGGAGGGAGGAGGAGGAGCCTTTGCTCTCTGGTTGATTGGCAAAATTGAGGAAAAATAAATAGAGAAGAGAAGAAAGGGAGAGGAGGATGGTACGGGTTGGTTTGGTGGGACCCCTAACAGCTATGGAGCAGTAACAAGGACGATTAGCGTAGCCATCGATTTGACTCCTTGTGCTGGTTAACTGCCACATACCCCCCTCTTTAGTTTCCCATTTTCTTTTTCTTTTTTAGGGATTTTTTTTTATCTTTTCTGTTTCTTTAGGGTTTTGTTTTATTTTGTCTGCTTGTGTTTACGTTTAAATTATGATTGCTTGTATAACTGGTCTTACATAACTAGGGTCTGATGAGTGAAAAAAGAAAAGATGATAACATAATACCCTAGTCGCAGTCGCAGTGGAAGAACTACTCTCTCTCTCTCTCTCGCACAAAAGCCAGAAAAATGGGTCATGTGATTAGTTCCTCTTCTGCGGAGGGTTGCATGGGTTGTGTGATTTATACATGAAGGCTGACAGAAAAGCATGCTTTGGTTTTGTCTACATGCTAATTGCCAAAGCAAACCAACAAACCCTTGTGTTTATGTACACATCACACACCTTCTACTTTCTTATATATTTTACTAATTATTTTCGGTTGCATGGCCGTTTTCTTTTGCGATTTTTTTAATATAATATTTATACTAAGAGGTGAAAGTTCAGGTTAAGTCGCACTATTGGTCAAAAATTATAGTTTAGTATCAAATATGTCAGTAAAACTTAAGACTTTCTATTTACAAGTCAAAAGAAAGACCACTAAACCGTAGTGCTAAGTAGCTCTTTTGTGATTTTAATAACTTACTATACTTTTATTGTGTGTTACACTATGATATGCATGTAAAAATCCGTATATGCATGTGAGAGACCTTTATACAGGGTTGGTCAACTGACCCCTTAAGCTCAGAAATCCTCCATGGAAGAGCTGGGTGCTACCTTTTGAAAATCCGAGATTTCCTTGTAAGCTGCCCTCCAATTGCTCGAAGAATTGCCTCTATGAGCATGGCAGCTGCTAGTCTCATGCATTTGCATGCGTTGCTATGGGCTCACTCGGCATATGCCAACATTTGTCGACATGCTCACTCAAAAGCTATCAACATCAGTCGACATGCTCGCTCGGAAGCTGTTGGCATCTGTCGATAGACGTGCAATATGGCTTGACAATCGACCTCAAGCCCATCAAATACTCAATGAAATGCCTTATTGAAAAAATTTGCATGCTATTCAATTAAAAAAAGTTTACTGACGCCCTTACAATTTTTCATGGATCCACCACTGCCTTTATTTATCCTTTTGTATATCGGGATGCCTTTGCATAAGTCGGAAAGATTTTCCTTATATATGATGAGTTATTTGCATATATGTTAGACTATGATATGCATACAAGGAAGATGGACTTACATGTAAGTGACCAATATTTTCTTTTCACTAGTACTACAGTCTAATGATATTTATCTTCACATGTAAGTAGGAGGTCTTGGATTGGACTCACATGGATGACAAAGACGTATTATATTTGTGTTGAGTTTGATTCCTAGTTAGCAGTTGATCCATTGTGCGGCCTAGCTCAGTTCCCCTCCCTTTAGATGTAAAATATCGTTGTATATAAAATATCGTTGTATAAAAAAAATACGAAATTTTAAGTTCGATTTACACAATTAGCGAGTTCGATACTGAATATTGTTGATTCATTATGAGGCTTAACTCAACTCTCAGCCCCAATATCGTTATATTAATAAATAAAAAAACAATCCTCAACCTACCCCATATCGGGATGCCTTTTTATAATTCAGAAAGATTGTAAACTTGATAATTTAATCCAAAATCATGTCCAAAGAGATTATGGTATCAAAGTGTGTAGATGAAGATGATTGGACATTGTATTGAAAGTTCTATCTCAACAACCTACCCCATGGATTTAAAAAAATTTCCTTTTTCTTGACCAATGGAAGGAACAATTTCTAACCCAATCCGAACCCACTAACAGATAGGGTGGGCTTCACTTAAGTGCGTCTTAATAATTATATATATACTATTACCATCTAAATGCTTCCTAATCCATATCTTTAAAATTGATATATAAGAATGACATCCAATGCTTTTGTTTTATGTATAGTCGACCATATGTTCTTTTTTAACATAATTATATAACCTTAACCAACGGAGGGAGATGAGTTTTGAATTTGGGCTTCATCATTCTAATATTTGAAAGAGATAAAATTTTATATAAACAATAGTTTGACTGTATATGCAAACACAACGACATCTGTTGATCAAGCATAATGCTTCTATAAATTATATAAAAATGCAATTCATATCTTTAAAACAGATATAACGTTGTATATACAAACACCAATCTTGATGCTTCCTAATAATCCATTCATATCGTTAAAATATAAAAAATGGCTTTCGATGCTTTTATATTATGTATAGTCAATATAACTTTCATCAACATCGTTATAAGTATTGAATTTGATACATCTTTGAGTATTTAGAATATAAATATCACTAAATTAATAGCTAGTTAGTTGTATAGAGAGATATTTGCAAGCACATGACTCCCGCTGATCAAGCATAATGTTCTAGGTCTGCAATACATATGGTGAGTTAGTATAGATGAGTAAAGATATCAATAACGCCAAAAAATTTTGGCAAGACAATTTAGATCCTTTCCAATAGTGCAGAAGGTTTTGAATGAACTATATATATCATCCCCACCCCAACAAGGAAAAAAAAGGAGGGCCGGTAGTCCTGGAGCGGCTGCAATTCTAAGTGAATGCCTCCATTAATTTATGTTGATCTGCTTTGCATTCCAAATCTATTTTGTAACAAATTGCAAAGGTGGAGTTTGATACCGACCTTCCCCTATTTATTGTTTCCTATCCTCATTTCTCTTTTGTATGTAATCCTTATTATTTATACTCCATTTCGTTGGAAAATTCTCTAGTAGTTTTACGGTTTAACAATGAATTATTTATACCATATGTACTATGTAGTACGTACTAGCCATGGGAGGAGACACATTGCTTTTATTGGAGGGTTAATGTAAATTAATCTACTCTCAAATTCGAGAAGACTTCTTTGCAACGGAAATGTTTTTGTAACGGTATTTCAAGTCAATTACATAATGTCTTATATTTGAACTTTTCCACATAAAAGTGCATAACTGACTCGAAATACATAAAATTACGTGATTAACTTGATACACCGCTACAGTGACATTTTTGTTGCAAGTGAGTCTCATTCCCCAAATCCCCTTACTCAGCCTTTGAAACCCTTAATCCTATGCATCCATTGCATATGCATAGCAAGATAGGTAATTTTTGACCAAGCTAGGTAAGAAGTACGTACAAGAAAAATATTAGTTGCTTTCACTTTCATGCTTATCAATAATGGATTTAACTTATCTTAATCTTTCCGATCGACCTAGTCCATTATAGGTGAAAAAGAAATCACACCCATTACATTACAGATGTATGCATGACATATATGTCCAAGCTTGAGATGTTAAATCAATAATGTAAATGCTGTCACCTTATCGGATATTAAATAAGATTGGAAAACAATTCAATTATCATCAGGAAAAAGATGCAAAACACACATTTCGATTTGATGGTGGGGGTGACTAAACTGGATGTTAATTATATTTGTTTACTACATAAATTAATAATATCCAATAGGAGAAGGATACGTGGATTTTATGCTCAATATGACGATTTTACTCTTAACGTCGTGAGTAGACCACATAATTATCCTAAGAGAATAAGACGTAGTCTGCCCTAAGGTAGTTGGGGCTTTTATGCCACTAATGCACCATAGGCTCTCCAGACCGCCCATAATGAGGATCATGGGTTCTCCAGGCCGCTCCTAATGCGTCCTGCCATCGGGCCATACCCAATCCAATGATGGCAGTGCACTGACTCTTGGAGTCTCCCCTTGGGTGTCCGGGGCACTGCACTTTTTCCAACATGGAACTTTAGGAATACTAGTTGGCAGGACTGCAGAGATTGACCTACATCATCAAGGA
This sequence comes from Gillenia trifoliata, assembly GCA_018257905.1. Taxonomy (NCBI): domain Eukaryota; kingdom Viridiplantae; phylum Streptophyta; class Magnoliopsida; order Rosales; family Rosaceae; genus Gillenia; species Gillenia trifoliata. The sequence continues at coordinate 13,192,915 of CM031083.1, read as the reverse complement.
CTTCCTAGTATGCTCTGCAACCTCCCCTCCCAGTTGCCTGCTAGGGTTTCATCCCTATAAATAGCCAAGTCCATAAGAGGAAACAGTAATTGCCACTTACTACTCAAAACTCTCTCAAGTTCTCTTTTTCTCTCTACTACTTTTCTGACTTAAGCATCGGAAGCCCTTTCGCAACCACTTCCCCCCTCCCCCTTTTTAGAGTATTCGTCAATTAAGCTAATGGTGTCCAATTTTCTCACATTGCACCATGGTTTTGTAATTGTATCAATTTACACATTTTGTTTTTGAATATCTAATCATCTATTAAATTAAAGAGTTTTTTTTTTGTCAATGTGGTATAAATGTGACTTACAAGTTAGTCCATTTTAGGGTCTCAAGCTCAATATGTGAATAATTTAGTGAATTATCATACAATCAATTAGAAACACAAAAATATATAATTTTAATACCTTCGGGTGCAATATATGAAAAATTGAAATTTCGTGACCTATTTTAAAAATCACCAAAACCTGTAGAGTGTAAATATAATTAACGGTTTAAAATACTAAAACACTCAGGAATAAACTTATCTCTACAGAAACACTCACAAAGATCCCTCACTATGTAATGCTATTCTTCAAAGAATAATTGGATTTGGATTGAGGGTTAACTGGTTAATTAAAGCTAATGAATATGAAGTATTTATTGCAGTAAAAAGACTAGTTGAAGTTAAACCAGCTGGATCGTCTTGAAGCAAGGGATAAAGATTATATGTTCAGTTCCAAAATGGTAGGGGAAGGTTGCTTTAAGCTTTTGCAGTAAATAAGCCTCGAAGAGATAAACGAACAGGTGTTTGATGAAATTGGCGAGTTTTTCCTTGTGATTGCAACCCTAGCAAGTCATCAAATATATAATGAGAATTACTCTACTAGGGGACTTTGAGCCTGAGCTTTGAGTCTTCCCAGCCATAAAAACACACACAAAGGAGATGGATGGTATTGGAGAAAAAGATAGAGATAGAGACCATGATATCATGTATGTACGTTCTTATATGAAATAGATTTAACGTTACGCAATATTTTGATATAATAATATATTATTATGTGAAAAAAATTTACACGTAATAATATATTATTAGATAAAAAATACCTAAAAAACAGATTTAACGTTACGCGACTTTTTATCTAATAATATATTATTATGTAAAAACAATTTACATATAATAATATTTTATTAGATAAAAAATACCACATAGCAATAAACTCGTTATATATAAATCATTCCGAGAGATAAAGACAAGGTTAAAGGGTGCGTTGTGGCACTAGCTAGGTCTAGCTAAAAGCTACAGAGGGGACTGCTTTTTCCAGGTGTTGGGTCCTGCACGGATGATGACGTGGAACAATTTTAGGGGCTTGCTTCACTGTATGGTCATTACTTACTCATGACTCTCCCTCCCTCTCTCTCGGCTCCATCTCCAGAGTCCAGAGAGTCCATTGCTAGAAAACAAAACAAAATACAAAGGGCTGTACGTAAGATTCTTTATATAATAAAGCCGGCGCCACATTGGGACAGGTGGCTCTGAGTGATCTGCAAATTTGCCCCCTAATCCTCCACCACTCAGTACTCACTCCAATCTCCACTCTCCACTCTCCACTCTCCACTCTCCACTCTACGATCTGCTGGTGAATTTACTTCACTTGTTCATGTGTTAATCCCACTAGGACTGCTAAACTTAACTAGGTTAGCTAATCATAATTAATGATATTGTTAAATTAGAATACGATAAGCATCTAATATTTCCCTTTAATCACTACGGGGGTATCCAATGATTAATTATGGCGAATTTTAAGTTCGTATTTCATACGGCTCGTCCTGAGTTAGAATTTTGGCGTTAGTGAATCACACGATAGTGGACACGGGGAGGCTGAAATGCCTCTATAAGTCTTTTTGATTCCCAAAAAGGTAGACTGGCGTAGTTTGGCCATTTGCTGATCCATTTAAAAAAAAAAAACATTTCCCTTTGTATTTAGACTCAACGGTGACAACTTTTAGCTTGAAATAGTATGTAATACAATTCCAACATAACTTAAGGTTGACAAAACTCCTATTTATGGTTTTAGGGTGGAATTTCTCTCTAAAGGCTTGTGGCTATGGACAACTGATTGCATACCTTGTCGTGAACCGTAACAATATGGTGCATACTTCTGTTGAAGAACTTTATTCAAAACTCACTTATTTTGATGAAATCTCATCCTTGATAAGTTTATGGGTTGGATTTGGGAATTGGAGCACTACTTTATTGTCAAAGAGATTCTCGAAGAAAAGCAGGTGAAGAAGGCTTCATTCAAATTGAAGGGTCGTGTTGCTAATTGGTGGGATGAATTACAAGCAAGTCGAAGGTGGCAAGGTAAAGATCGAATTACATCTTGGTGGAAGATGAAACATCTTCTCATGGCGCAATTTTATAGGTCTGATCATGAATGGTGTTTATTTAGACAATACCATAATAATAACACTAAAAAGTGAAAATGTGTTGACTACCCAGGAACACATAATTTACAATTGCTCAAGTATAAAGAATCAAGCCTCGAACACGATTTTAAAGGATATATGAAGCGTGTGTTCATGATGAAGAACCCCAACGACTTATCGATATCAGGGCCGGCCCAAACCCAAGGCGACCAAGGCCCAAGCCTTGGGCCACATTTTAGGTAAGGCCTCAAATTTTTAAGTGTTTACATAGAACATAGAAAAAAATTATATATTAATTTTTTTTATTTAATAAAAAAAATTATAATAAGGCCTCATTTTTTTATTTTTGCCTTAGGCCTCAATCTCTATTGGGCCGGCTCTGATCGATATCATAGTGCGCCTTGAAGATATTGATGAGGATGAATTGATATTAAAATCTGATATAGAGGACGAGTTACTTGTTGATCTCCTTGTTGACGAGAAGATTGATGACTCACAAGTAGTCCTCTACGAAGGTCAAAATATGTCTTATCAAATAGAAGAAGTTGGCATCGTTGTGGGTGATAAAATAAATTTTGTAAAGCCTACATCAAATCAAATGGACCAACATCCTATGGTAGCTTAAGCAAGTGAGTTCCAAAGCCATGAAGTTTCAACCAAGCTAGAATGTGGGTACCAAGACACTAATACCAAACTTATTTATGGAGTTGTGTTCATGATTATACTGTCGAAATACGAGGATACTTGGTTCCATAACCCAAAGATACACGATTTGGTTTTCATGGGTGATTAATTTTTATGTTCAGAAAATTTGAGGCCAAGTTATTTTCATCTATCTATGGTGAAGTTTATCTCCATAAGACATAAGATAAAATGTTTGTTCAAGATGGACTTCTATTCGAAGAGAACTCGAGGTCGAGTTCTTTCCAAGAAGAGGTAAATGACCGAGGACGAAATTGGTGTTATTTTAGATGCCGGAAAGTTAAAAGAAAGAAGCTCCATTTAATTAAGAAAAGTGATTGAAAAATTGGTAATTCACGAGTTAAAAGATTATTTGTTATTGCCATATCCCGAAAATGGATGTTTTGGACTTTTCATGCTGTTCAGATTAATGCAACTTTTGTTTGGCGTGTCAGTTTTGGGCTCGTAATATATGGATTTGAAGAAAACAACAGGATCTACAAGATTATATGCATTGCAACGAGCCTAGTCGAAATTTGGGTTAATTATGCCGTTTAATGTATTTAATTTGGGTTTTAATATTTTACAAAATTTTGTTATTTGATTAATTCCTTTCCTATTTGGATTCCTAGGGTTTCTAGGGTCAAGTTACATTATAAATAGGTCATATTTACCTTAGGTTTGTTATCTTTTATATTATTAATCAAAATGTGAGAGCTTTTCTCAATTCTCTGGTGTTCCAGAAATCTATTCAAGGGTGATCGTTCGTGATCCATTTATCTATAACTTCTGTTGTGTCATCCTTTCTTTCCTATTATAATTGGGAAAAATCTTGAGTGGTACGTACCATTTAATGGTACGACTATTGAATGGTTCAGATTAATTTACAGCGGGCCCCAAATGAATCTTAACCATTTAACAGTACGTACCATTCAATGGTATGTACCACTGAAGTTGGACCCTTATAATTGAGGAACTACCATTTAATTTTGTCGTTATCCACAAAATTATAAAATTATGGCGATAACAATTTTCTATAATAAGTATCGTGTGATATATCTTCTTCCATATGTAGTAAGCTCATAGGGTCCCCAAAATGCTTATCGTGGTTTCCAATGTTTTTTTATGACGTTACAACCTTTTCTTTTCCACATTTGTTTTTTGTTTTTTTAAAGGGACATGCTAGTAGCCAAACTACGGCAACCCACTCTTTCGGGGGCTAAGAAGACTCACATGGGCATTTTAGCCTTTCCATGGCTACCATCGTGTGAAATCGAACCAAGGACAAGCCGTGTGGAATACGGGCTTGAAATTCGCCTCAACCACTAGGTCATCCCCTGGTGGTTTTTCTTTCCTACATTTGAGAAACCTTTCTTTTTGTCGCTCATTCATAAAAATAATACTTTACTCCAAAAATCATGTAATTCTTCTTAGGAATTGATTTCGAGACACTAATTTTTTTATAGTAAATTCTGTTTATTTATGTCTCTTGATTGTTTTTTGATTTATTTAATTCAAATTTCTTGAATAAACAAGGTGCTTATGGAGAAAATTTTCCGGATTAAGATCCTCAGCAGATTTCTGCTTATGGAGCCGACTGACCCATCAATCCTGGCCATTCAATTTAATCGTGCGGTCATCAAACAATTTTAAATCACATCCTGGACCGACTTCGCCGTAGCATGATATTGTCCGCTTTGGGCCACGCCCTCACGATTTTGTTTCTGGGAACTCACGAGCAACTTCCCAGTGGGTCACCCATCATGGGATTGCTCTAGCCCAAACTCGCTTAACTTCGGAGCTCCGATGGAATCTGAAGCCAGTGAGCTCCCAAAAGGCCTCGTGCTAAATGGAGGTGGGCATGTACATATAAGGCACATCACCTGCTCTTTGTTGGTCGATGTGGGACATCACAATCCACCCCACTTAAGGGGAACCCGGCGTCCTCACTGGTACATCCAAATCGAACGGCAGAGTGGCTCTGATACCATTATGTCACATCCCGAACCGACTCCGCCGTAGCACGATATTGTCTGCTTTGGGCCACGCCCTCACAATTTTGTTTCTGGGAACTCACAAGCAACTTCCCAGTGGGCCACCCATCATGGGATAGCTCTAAGCCCAAACTCGCTTAACTTCGGAGTTCCGATGGAATCCGAAGCCAGTGATCTCCCAAAAGGCTTCGTGCTAAATGAAGGTGGGCATGTACATAAGGCACATCACCCCCTCTCCGTTGGTCGATGTGGGATATCACAATCCACCCCACTGAACCTGGTGTCCTCGTCGGCACATCCGTACCAAACGACAGAGTGGTTCTGATACCATTCTATCGCATCCCAAGCCGGCTCCGCCGTAGCACGATATTGTTCGCTTTGGGCCACGCCCTCACGGTTTTGTTTCTGGGAACTCACGAGCAACTTCCCAGTGGGTCACCCATCGTGGGATTGCTCTAGCCCAAACTCGCTTAACTTCGGAGTTCCGATGGACTCCGAAGTCAGTGAGCTCCCAAAAGGCCTCGTGCTAAATGGAGGCGAGCATGCACATATAAGGCACATCACCCGCTCTCCGTTGGTCGATGTGGGACGTCACAACCCTTTTGTCACATCTCGGACCATCTCTGCTGTAGCACGATATTGTCCTCTTTGGGCCACGCTCTCACGGTTTTGTTTCTAGGAACTCACGAGCAACTTCCCAGTGGGTCACCCATCGTGGGATTGCTCTAGCCCAAATTCGCTTAATTTCGGAGTTCCGATGGAATCCGAAGCCAGTGAGCTCCCAAAAGGCCTCGTGCTAATTTGAGGTGGGCATGCACATATAAGGCACATCACCCCCTCTCCGTTGGTCGCTGTGGGATGCCACATTTTAGCTTTCAAAAACTTTTCATGCAAACCAACGCTAAAATTTAGCGCCTTTTCACTTACTCCTCCGTTGCTTCGCGAGTTCAGAAGTCGCGAGAGCTTTCCTTGTTCTCTTTGCTGTTTAATCTTTTTATCATAATGAAACGAATTTCTATCCATCTCTTCGCCCAGAACCTTTCTTATTTGTCTTTGCCTAGAACCTTGACGCCATGACCCTGACGTAGACGTAACGAAATGATGCCGCTTCAGTTGATCTCGACGCCACCGTAGCTATCGCTGCTGTACAACCGCATTTCTAAGCTCCAACACTTGCAGACAGAGAGATATTGGGATAGAGAGAGGGAGAGTGGGTGATGAGAATCCTACAGCACAGATGATGCAATCTTCTCCTAGACGTCTGCAACCAATGGCTTCTCCATCTTAATTGCAGTGTGTAATTTCCATTGTCAGATGCCCTTGTTGGAGTTGTGGCTTACAATTTGGCTTTGTTTCCGTTTAATTCTTTAAAAAATTGTTGCTTCCCTATTGACTTTTCTTGTTTGAATCTCTCTCCCAATTTGGCTTTTTTGTGCTAATCAATTTTATATAAGTTGGACCAGTTTATGTGATGAATCTCTCTCCCAATTTGGCTTTTTTGTGCTAATCAATTTTATATAAGGTGGACCAGTTTCTGCGATGGAGAAAGTTAGTGTTGAGATTTGCTCATCCTCCATTCAATTTTGGCCATTTTTGTGCTAAATTATTAATTAAGCTTGGCTATTGCTTTGTAAGGACTATGAGTTTGGTTTTTGATATGGCAAGAAATTAGGAAATGATTTGTACAGAATGCTCTGCTTTTTTGTGTAATTGACAGCGTTGGGATCACATTATTTGAAGAATGAATCAATGAGATTCTTTTATAAATAGACATAGTTTCAAGGAAATGCACATATGTGAAATGTTTTCACTTCAACATGTATAATAGACATTTGAATAATCAAAATATGGTTTACAAAAAATGAAGTTGACTTTACATTCTCAAAAGACATAGCAGCACCAGAAAAGAAAAGAAAATCCAGTGATGACTAAAAAACCCAAAACAATAGCCATCTCTTTAAGCATGACTTATATCCCATTAAGATGACTAATGTTCTCATTTGATACTTGGCAGTCTTGAAATGCCAAAGGAAACCCAGTGATACTCTGTTGAAGAAAAGCTTGAGAACTTGACGGCTGAGATTCTTCACAAGGCACCCATGGCATTGGGTTCAGTGTATGCATATTATGTGGATGCAACTACATTCAACAACCATAATCAGATATATATATATTAATAAATATCAAAAGAGAATGCAAAATTGCAAATAGATGACAAACAAACCTGAAAAGGATGATGATATGGAATTGACATACAGGTATTATTGCCAAACATGTGAACTGGAACCTATACATCACATACCAAATTCTTCTTTATATTTGCCAACTAATCAAGTCTTCCTATGAAGTATCAAAACAACATAACCACAAATACATTTCAACAATGATTACTTACAACTTACATGAATATTATTGAGTTGCACGATTGTTAAAACAATAAGTTAATAAAATGAGTTTAAGTAGGTACCTGATCAAACTTCTTTTTTCTTGGTAAGGCTTTTTCCAAAGCACTTTTAATTCTTCGTTTTCCTTGATGAGACGCCTCTTTCTTCTTAAGCCCATTGGGAATGACAACATCAACATTCTCCAAGCAACTGGTCATTTGATTATTACAATTGGTATGCCTTTTCTCATGCGCATCATCATTCACTTCTATATGCAATAGGTCTTCAACCATTTTTGATAATTTATTTGCTTGCTCATTTACTAGTTGGTATGCCTTTTCATTCTCATAAGCCCTTGTTGATAATCTAGTGAATATAGAACACAAGGACCTTGAAGGGAAATTTGCGGATTAACCGAGTTCATTAAGCAACATCATTAAGCATGCATTTAACAATTAAAGGCGGAAACATGCTTCTATGCACTTAAAACAAAACTTAACCCAAGAAATTCAAAGCCTAGTAGATATGGTGAACCATGACTCAAAACAAAACAATTTTGAGTTGAGAAATCTTATACCTTTGTAGATTCCTCTTTGCCTAAGCAAAGGCTAATCACCCATGGAGAGGGCCTTCATTCCTTGCTTGGATGATTATGGATGAATCGGATTCTCCAAGTTCCCAAAGTAGGGAACCTCTAAGTCTCCACACCAAGGAGAGCCTTGATGAGAAGATGAGTGCCCTAGAGGAAGAGAGATTGCTAGCTATTTTCCTCTAGGGAGCCGGCCTCTTTGAGAGAAGAGAGAGCTTTCACTCTCTCAATTCTCCAAAAGAAAACCACTAAGTTGAAATGTTATCAAATTGGCATTATAACATCTCACAATGTAGTGGCAAACTTGTAATTAAAACAAGTCCACTACATTGCTATCAATGGCCGGCCATGTTGGGTTCTTTTGGGCCCTTTGGGCCTAATCTATTATTAGTCATTAAGTTGTCATACAACTTAAGTCAATGGGCTTGATGTTCGAAGCCCATTGGGCCTTGAAGCCCAAAACTAACCCGAGGTCTATAACGAACTTATTCGTTTGATTAATTAACATATTAATTAATCCTTGCCATAAATAATTAAACCATTTAATTATTCTTACTCATCTCCATCGTTTCATCAAACTCTACCTTACTCGGTGTACGATCCATTAGGTTCCTTTTAGCGAGGCAGTGGAGGATTAGAACTCTTTCCAATCTATTCCGAATTGAAACATACTTTCAATTCTCCCTTAAGTGATTATACACCTATAGGGCATCCACAAACCATGAGTGACACCTAGCAGTATGTCATGGCTACCCAAGCTAATCAGAAGAGGTGGAGAACCTATTCAGTTAGGATTGCAATGCAATACGGTCCTTCTCTAATACAATACTCTCGACCACATTGTTTGGTTTGATAGTTTATTCATGTCTACTATCCAATGTGATTCCATTACTTATATGATTACATTGAATATGATTTGGAACGACTTCCTAAATCTTATTCATACTCTGGCCAGAGATTCTAAATCATATCTTAGAGTATTCTCCCTCAAACGGTTTGAAGGTTAGAGATCCCTTGTTGCGCATTCACTTGCCTCCATGGCTAAGTAGCTTAACCCCAACTATGCCGTGGACACCCTCGGATGGGGTGACTTTGACATAATCAAAGATCAAGGACCTCACCACAAGACAACTGTGATGCCTCAGGTCAAAGGACTAATTTGCATTATCCCAACTATGAGTTCTCATGTGACATGATCATGAAAACTCATCGTTGATCGTGTTCAGTGGACTCATTCCATATTGAGCACCTACATGCTTGTCTTGGTGTCAATTACACCAATGACTCGAGACTAGTCACTCTCCCTGAGAGAAGACATAACATGTACTGATCTTAACGGACTGTTAATGCCCAATTAGCAATCCTATGATCAGGAACGTTTAGGATATGTCAATGAATGAGAATGGTCTCATGAACCTAACTTGTTTAGATTACATTCTCATAAGCACATATTCCTTGGACTTATTGTTTAAGCATATAACATTTATATGAGACTACTTTAAACAATAATCATTGCCCTTTATATCAAACTAAATTAGTTTAACATTTGAAATGTCCGTAAAGTATCATCATATGATTGGATTTAGGGCACATTTCCAACAGACCTATATCTAGAAGCTTGCTGCAATTTAGGGTCTACTTGAATCTCACGCCCACACATGTCTACCACACTCTCAACTTTTGCTTCTTTACTCCACCTCTTCAATATATATTGTTCAAGAATATCCTTGATAAGCATGACTTCTCTAAGGACTTTAATAGCATGACTGCACAGAATACCCTTCATCTCAAATAGTCTACAGTTGCAAGAAACAGTAGATATACCTTCTTTTTTCATCGTGCGCTTCTTAGACTTATCATCTAGTTCAACCGTGCATACAAAGTTATCACCATCAGCAACACAATTAGTTATTGACAATTCAATAGATTCTTCAAATTGATCTTGAACCAATTTGAATATCGCTTTTGTGTAAACTTCTCTAGCTTGTTTCAACATTTTGATGCCAAATTTGACATGTGCAATTCTAAATTGTAGGTCATACTCCGCTTCCCACTCCTTGTACCTAGTATCATTAAGAACCTTCTCAAAGTTTGTGAAAAATTGAACAATATTAAGATCCAACTTCAAATAATTTTTCAGTCTTGCATTAAAACTTTCACTAATTTGTGTGCTTCGTATTCCTATAGACCATGTCAACCTCACATATGCGTATGTCCATTTCTTTCTAATCTTAAGTGTGGTGGCCAACCAATCATTCTTGTGTGCTTCATACTCATCAAGCATAGAATTCCAAGTAGCTAAAAACTCATCTTCGTCCTCAATGTGGTCAAAAAATTTTGTCAAAGCATTGTGAACTCCCTCCTCACCTCTAAACAGAGCATTCACATTCCTACAAGCATTCTGCATCAAATGCCATAAACAAAGTCTATGGTATGTTTGAGGCATCACTTCTAAAATAGCCTTAGCCATTGCATGATCTTGATTAGTAAAAATAGTTCTTGGAGCCTTACTAGACATTGCCTTCAAAAATGTCTTAAATAACCAACTGAACGAAGCAGCGGTCTCATCATACATTAAAGCTGCTCCAAATACAAAAATCTCCTTGTGATGATTAAAGCCAACAAACACTGCAAATGGTCGATCCAATTCATTGACTTTATAAGTTGTATCAAAACTTACAACATCTCTAAAATGGCTATAATCAATTATCATTTTAGCTTCTGCCCAGAACATGTTTGTTATTTGCTCCTTTTTGTCCAAGTGTAGTTCATAAAAGAATAATGGGTTTTCCAACATTTGTTTGGAAAAGTACTGTAGCATGACTCCAACTTCTCCATATGCCATTTTCTTTTGCCTCACAGTTCGAAGATAATTTTTTTGGTCCTGCTTAATATATCCCAAAGACTCTCTTCCACCTGCTTGTTTGCTTATTAACTCATAAGCCAACCTAAGTGGAATCCCCGATTCTTCAGCTAAGTCTACTTCAGTGGCTTGTGAGGCTGTGATTTTTCTTTGAGATGGTAACATATGGGCATATTCTTTCTTTACTAGGGGATGATTATGTTGTTCAACAAAAGTATAAACATAAAATTTCCCACTACACCTATCCAACCTAACACCCATATGAGCACCACATCTAGTCCTCGTCTCTGCTCTTGGTCTTTTAACCATATCATTTCACTTATCTTTGGATCGAAACCCTTCTTTAGCACAAGAAAAGATTCTTGACGTGAGTTCACCAGTCTTTTTATTATTGCCACTACTTACTCTTTTAATACTAAACCCCATAAATCCACCATACTTGTTGTAGAAATCATATGCAGCTTGGTCGGTATCAAACTCCATATTTTTTGTAGGTTTTAATTTCAAAGTACCTTCTACGGCATCATTTGGTTTATCCATAACTCTACCATAAAAATAAACCAAGATTCAGAAAAATTGAGCAAAAGCAAAAATTTTCAACAACGCCAAAACAAAAAGGCCAAGTATTTTAGTTCAACAACTCACTTGCCTCTTTTCTACTGAGGCAAACCAAATTTCACTTATCAAACATATATGATACCTACCTACACATATATGATACAAAAAATTAAAGCAAATTATAATTTTGGTTCATCATCATATATAAAACCCAATACAGAGGAGTTTGAAAAAAAAAAAATTTTAACTATCACCCACCGCCCACACCCTTTCCTCTCTTTCATTTTAAGCCTCTGGCCTTAAAGCTATCTAATTGCATGAATATCATAACAAATAAGAAATTCCATAATGGAAGACTGACCTTTTATTATTCTTGACCTGTGGCAATCACTGATCGACCGAGGCTCATACGATGATTTTTCTTGCTTTAGAATTTTAGGTGGAGAAAGGAGATGCCAAAGGCTGAAGAAAGTGAAAAGGCGTTGAAGGAGTGAAAATGCGCTAAATTTTAGCGTTGGTTTGCGTGAAAAGTTTTTGAAAGCTAAAACTGCTTGATGGCCGCACGATTAAATTGAATGGCCAGGATTGATGGATCCGTCGGCTCAGCAAGCAAAGATCCGCCGAGAATCTTAATCCAATTTTTCCACATACCTGACACGTATGCTGGAGTTCCACTAATCACATATTCACACGTGTACTAGTTTTACCTTAAAAAAAACACAATTAACTCTTATAAAAAAAATCATTATTTTGATAAAAAAATTTCCTGATCCCCCAAATCGCCCCCACCACCCTTCCCCTCCTTCACCATCGCCCGACTGTCGATGCCATTATACCTCTTGGAAAACTATCCCTAATCGTCCCGCAATCCCCTCAAATTGCCTCCACTCCCCTTTCAAGGCTTCATTACTTTTTCATATCATTCAAATAAAAAAATAAAAATCCGTTAGGAAAACATAAATAACCCAGACAAGGGGATGCCAAAGAAGGACAAAAGGGGATGTCAGCGACGGCGATTGGAAAGCTCTTAGATCGGAGGGGTAACAGCAGATCTGAGGGTGCTGCCAACTATCCCTCAGGTTCCATGTCAAATAAGAGTGGGAGAGAAAAGATGAGAATGAAAAAGACGAAGATAGAGAAGAGATGGGGTGTTGCCGATGGAACACACATCGTCGACAGAGGTGGGTGGTTGATGGTGTGAAGGAGATTGTTCGTCAGTTCGGTGGAGAAGGAGATGGTTCAGTGAACACACGTGGAATTTATTTTAGTAGAGATAGGTAGGTGTCAATGCTCTATTAGTGGAAGTCCATGTCAGCATATGTGTCAGATACTTTGAAAATTTTTTTTCGTGGGGATGAAGAGAAATTGGTGTGTAAAAATAAATTCTTTTCTGCTTTAAGCTTGTTTGAAAATGCTTTTAGGAAGAATATCTAATCATAAGCACTTCTAGTAACATTGCTTCTATTAGAAGCACTTGAACACGTAAACACTTTTAACTTATTTTGCCAAACATTTTATTTGCAGAACAATCTTTTGAGGTTTTGGTGAAAACATTTTATTTGCTTGGGAACAAGTTTTCAGTCAAGCATTTTAGAATTTCTTGTTTTAATTTCTTAATTCTAATTTATAAATAATATTGTACATCGCTTACATCTTTAATTTTTACCCAAATTCTTGGACTAGAGGAAGTTATTTTATCAATAGTGAAATAAATCCTGAACTTGAATCTTCATTCTCTTGATAAATTTTTTTTTTTAATTTTATTAGATTTTGGGTTATTCTTGGAATTCGTAATTCGAACATAAACAAAGTTGATCGGATTGACATTTTTCTGAATCAAATAAAGAAGAAGAATATTTTGAACATTGTACATTATGATAATAATTTTTTATTTATTTTTAAATCGATGAAATTAATATAGGTTAAAAACTTTCCATTTATATATTCTGCACTCATGCTAGGGTTTGCATCTTCCATTTATCTGTTTCGGTAAACGGGTTTAACTTCTTAATTATTCCTACACCTTCAGGAAGGACAGCATTTGATTACATTCCTAGTTACCTCCACTGTGAAGTGTGAAGTTCACCTTTATGTTTAGAATTAGATGTGCATCACATCACGTCCAGTTTGACATAAAACGACCCCAATGGTGGTTTTCAATGAACCATTATGATGGTCCCCAAATAGAAAGCAAAACCCTAAAAGCAGCCCCCGTCCCAGTGTTTGTGCAAGCTCTGCAACCAGTCACCATCGTCTTCATCAGTTTGCCTGCCCTTAACAGAAAAAAGGGAAAAAGAAAAAAGCAACATTCATTCGGTTGAGACTTGAAAGGTAGCTTAGTAGCAAAAGATTCATTCAAAAAAAAAAAAAAAAAACAATGATGACATGTTTGTTTAGTATAAATGAGAGAAGGAATCAATAACTTAGAAAGAGGAGAGTAAGAAAAGAGAACCAGATCAACTAATACCCTCATTGATTTGATTTATAATTTTCTAAGCATTAGAGTATATGAATACTCTAGTAAATGCAAAAGAATCAACAATCAAAATGATTCTTATTTTCATTCTAAACATGTCATGAGTTTATTTGGTTGACCAATGCCACTTTTTTTTTTTTTGAGATTTCAAATGAAATTTTATTAAGAACGATCAGGAACGTATATAGGGCATGCATGTAAAATGTAACGAAGAGGTCAAATGAGTCAAAAAAAACACCACAACTTCACTGTTATAATCTCATCTGAAATACAATACAACTGATCCTTAGGCATGAAGGTGCCCACATGTAGCTAACACTCACGAGGACTAATCTTGCAAGTTGTAAACTATCATAAAGGCAAAACGAAAAAAAGACAGCAACACCATTTGATGATCTTGCAATTGTTGTTGAGAAACACTGCTATGAGACACCTACAACAAACATTGAGCTTTCTCTTCATAGTTCTTTGTCATGCGCACAAACCACAAGAAAAAAGATACAACCTTAAGTCTGAATAACAATCACCGCTCAAAGATCTAAGGTTGAGTTGTAAGTCATAGATGCTACAAGGGCTTTAGTCGACAAAGCGAGAGGATACCCACAACCACAACTACGAAGACTCTTCTCACTAGAGAAAAAGAGTGACCACAACCAGAATATGAAGATGACTAGAAGATAGGGGAAATAATGAGGAAAAGAGAGAAAAAAGACTAAGAGTTTTTTTAGAAGATCATACCATTGTCACCAATCTTAGGCCCCGTTTGGTATTGTTTTTTTCACTAAAAACTGCTTCACTTTAGTAGATAAAAAGTGCTCGGTAAAAATGAAATATACTGCTTATTTAAAAAGCTATGACATTTAAACATCAACTTTTAAAAGCAGCATGAATGTTGCTTTTATATAAGTAATTTTTTTTAAAAAGCACAGTAACTCCAAACTGGTCCTTAATGTGAAAAACGTTAGGTGAAAAAAATAAGGTCTACCTTAAGCCCATGTTTCTTCACCAAATGTGTTTTGCTTATTGGACTTGGAGGAGTAAAAGTCCAAACTAATTGAACTCTAAGGCCCCGTTTGGTATTGTTTCTTTTTTTCACTAAAAATTGCTTCATTTTAAAGTTAAGCAGATAAAAAGTGTTTGGCAAAAATAAAATATACTGCTTATTTTAAAAGTTATGGCATTAAAACATCAACTTTTAAAAACGGCATACAGGTTGCTTTTAAAAGCTGCTTTTATAAGCAGTTTTTTTTTAAAGCACATCAACCCCAAACTGGCCCTAACAAGTGATAATTTTCGAGAGTTGAGAGATTTCCTTTTGGGATAATTTAGCTGCATCTAAAAGATTTTTCTTTCTTTCAATAACAGATTGTTTATTTAGAACTCTTTATACAAAAATACTGTGTGATAACTATTCATTTTTTATTTTTAGTTCTCACTTTTTATGTTATGCCAGTACTATGGGGAAAATATATAAGTGGAAGGTTAGATGAAGAAGGGTGGTGAGATTTGGAGACCAAAAAAACAAAGACGAATGAATGAAAACAAAACTTTAAAAGTGAAAATAATTCAATACCCTAGTAGATATGGTGTTAGGTTTCTACTGATGTGTTCCCGGTTTGAAACTCTCCCATCCTCTAAATTATTGTAATAGTTTCGAACTCTCACCCTCCTCTTAATAATAGTAATTTAAAAAAAAAGAAATTCAAAATAATTTTTCATTTTTAGTTTTCATTTTATATATTTTTTCCTGTACATTTCTTCTACATCTATCATAGTATTCTTTGTCCACTCTTCTTTATCTTTTTTTTTTATACTTTCCTTATATCTCAAGTACAAAAAATACAGAAAGTAAAAAAGTAAAAATTAAAAACTAAAAACTAAAAACTATTATAATGCTATCACAAATTATAGGTAGATGTGGATTAGAATGCTATTATAAATTTAGTGTTTCTATTTTACTATGTATGTACTTGGTTTACTATAAATAAAGGCACTAGTATGAGGGAAATCATTCGTCACAATTTCCCTCATCCCTATTTCTCTTTATTTCTATGTGTCGCCGGCCTCCCCTCTCCTCCTTCTTAACCATTCAGTAAAATAGGCCATAACACGTTACCAACATGCTCTTTTCGCTGTGCTAAAGAGAATTAAACCGGAATTTTGACCATCTTCAATCATAGGGAGTATTATTTTTCAATAATTCTTATTTTGATTTACTTTTGATTTTATTGAATTAATATATTTTCTATTGATTCAATTTTTTCCTTGTTATTTTATGTTGAACGAGATTCAACGTATTGAAGATGGAAATCAGGAGTTGAAGGCAATTCTCTTACAAATTGATCCACTATCATCATCTGCAAACCAAGTACTTGTAAAACACGGATTCAATTTCGATATTTTTTCAGCCTTGTTTGTGTGAACCTTCACCATGATGCATGAACCTAATTTTTATGCTTTTAAAAGAATTATAATCTTCTCCTAAATATTGTGTTTGCATTTAATTTAATGTATCTGCTATATATTATTGTGGATTGATGATTGTGTGACAAAAAGGAAAAATTAGGGTTTTTTTTCATTTTTTAAATTTTTTGAAAAAAAAAACCCCCCGCGCCGAGCTAAGCTGAGTCGAGTTGATAGAACCTCTACACCCCCAGTTTAGGCCTACCTTTACCCACTCGGCTCGCACCTAGACCAGCCTCTGTTGGGCCAAGTCTCTCATTTCCTTTCCTTTGTCAGCCCACACGTGAGCTTAGCCTATTGCCACCCACCTGCAGCCACTTGGGCCTTTTACCTGAGTTGGCTAACTAGCATGCAGCCAAGCTAACCCAATTTTTTGGGCTCGCAACTCCAAACCTAGTCACCAAAAATTATTAGGCCATGACATTCACACCTCGTGGACCTTGTAGACCTATGTTCATCTACCTGTTTATGTTATATATTGTTGTTGTGAATTGAATATGTGTAAAAGAAAAAGAAAAAAAAAACCTAATCTTGCATCTGAGTGGCGAATGGAAGCCGCGACTAAGCTAAGCCACCAAGCCCAGCTGAGCCAGAAGCTCCTGGCACACCAGCACCATGAAAACGACACACGTCATCTTCCTCCTCACAACACCGTTACTTGACTGCATTAAGGAACTCTGCATCGGCAGCTGCGAGTCTTCACTAATCTTAGTGGATCGACGACCAACGTGACACTAGAAGTTGTCCCATTGGCATATTTGTCGTCTTTAACTACATTAACCTGAGAATTCCATTTGAATTCTCACTGGAATTTCTTTAGACACCCACGATGCTCACCTCCCCTCCACCTGCTGGGAACCACGACCACGACCACCTCGACTGTATTCGAGGCATGGTTTGCAACTCAACAACGACCGTGAACCTCTCTCACGGCCCGGCAGTCGCAGAGCTGGATGTCGAGATTTCCTCGACTTAGGGTTTCGTTCATATTAACAGACCTCAAGCTTCGTGGTTGATCTTACTCGCAACAACTATCACTTACGATGACATTAGGGTACTGGTGAGACGCGTCAGATCGATGACAAAGCCTCATCGTGGTGGCATTAGGGTTCAAACCAACCCAGCCTATAAGGTTCTCGGTCTCACAGCCCAGAATTGGGTTGGATTGGTTTTTGGGCTCACATTTTGGGCCTGGATTTTTTCTCCATTGTAGCCTGTCAGGGCTCTGCCTTCGCTTTCTGGGCTTACTAGTCCACTCTTTCATCTGTTGGCCAGCAACCTAGTAGCAACCACATCAAGCCTGCAGCCTACGTCAGCCTCAATTTTTATTTGGGTTGTTACTCACACATGGGTCACGAAGTAACCCACATTCACTTTACCTGTTTTTAATTGCTTTATAAATTGTATTATATATTGTGTTCGAATACAGGTACCATGAACTTGAAGTTCATGTTTTAATCTCGAACTTGAAGTTTCGAAAAAGTGTCATAGAAACATTTTTATGTTTCCTAAAAATCACTACTCATGTAGAGACCCGAAGTTCTCTCCATCCAGTAGATTATCGAATCGTAACAAGTTTGATTTCACTAACATGGAAGTTTCTGATAGAAACTACTTTATGTGGACATCAGTTATGAAACTACTTTATGTGGACATCAGTTATGAAACTCCACTTGACTACCGAGAAGCTGAGACACATTGAAGGCAACAATGGCGTGGACAGAGCTAAATAAGCCTCCGCAGTGATCTTCATTCGAAGACTTATGTTTGAAGCATTGTAAATGGAAGTACCTCGATGACGAGGATTCCATGGCTCTTTGACTTGCTCTACGGACCGTCCTAATCATGAAAATATAATCTTGCCTGAAGCAAGACATATCCTGCCTAACGGAAGACATGATTGAAACTCATCCGTGAATAGGTACAATTCTGAATGTGATCCTGAAGTAGCACTGTAGAGAGCAGAGGTTCACTAAATTTTTGGATCTGATTACCACTACATTGCTCATTGAAAAGAACAACAGTGAAAGAGGTACCCCATTGATTCAGCTGAGAGGTACCGAATGGTATAGATCAAGCTTCAATTGGAACCTACTGAATGATGTGACACAGCTTCGACTGAAGTCTACTGAATGGCATGCCCTGTGTTGGCAGGGATGTACCGAAGGTCACACTCTACTTCGACAGAGGTGTATCGAACTAAAGGCTCTGCTTTGACAGACGCCTATCGAATCTGTTCATCCATCTTAGACTAGAGAGTACCGAATAATGGTAAAATCAGGGTCTACCAAGGGGGTGGCATCACGACCAAAACACGTGATCCTTTAGCACCTAAGACCCAAAACTTCAAGAATAAGGGACAGTATTCCCGAACCTTAACCATGCCAAATCAACTTCTATTTTGATGGAAGAGATCATTGACTATCACTTATTTATGCCCCTACCAATGTTGTTAAGGAGTAGCATTCCCGTAGTCAATCTGTGAGACTAATTTTGCTCCACCTAACACATACGCAAAAGCATAATTTTGACATGGAAGGCCATGTTGGTCAAACCCCTATCCAAATTTGGTTTACTTTGTGAACAATTTCCTATGTTCATGGATTCAAGTTTGGTGTTTGTTTTAGGTATGGATATTGTCCTCGAATATGAGTTAATTGAATCATGTTTCTTATACATGTGACCGAATTCAATCAACGTATGATAAGGTATAAATGTGGGGAAGTTAGTTGTCTGGATGAATGTACTACTACACACACTAACTTCATACCTAAATCACCCCTCTAGCAACAAATTCAGGCCTATCTAACCTAATTAAGGGCATTGACACTGCTCCTCGTTATATTAATGGTACTGAATTACCATTAAGGGGCCTTATATTCTCTCTGTTTTGGAAGAATGTCATTGAGTTTTAAGGATATTCGAGAGAACAATGATCATGTAACCACTGTAGAAAATAGAGTGAAGTATCTTTGCATTACCTCCAAAATATGAAGCCTGAAGCTATATTTTGGGGCCAATGGGTTGCCTCCCAACTGGGACGTGCCACATATAGGCACGACCGTTTGGGACATTCAAGTCGAAACACAATGTAACATATTACACAATGCATCACCTTACTTCAAGTAAGGTGATTGTGCCTACAAGCACACTTTGCCAAGCCTGCTCGTTGAGTAAATTGGATTTCTATATCATCCCTAGCAAAGATACTACATAACCCTATTTTCACAGTGAATTATAGGGAATAATATGGACTAATCCAACCAAAATACGGACCATGTAAATTTGGTTTTGGTTGATATATCGACAAACGGTCACATGTTTGTCCACACACAATGCTGCTAAACTTTTGGTCGTTTCTTACTTAAGGGCCTACCACCCTAATTATCCCATAAAGTCTGGAAGACTGGATAATACCGGAGAGTTTATATCGAAGATTGCCCAAACCTTATTATCCCATAAAGTATTGCATGTATTTTGGATTTGAAAATGAACATTGAATTCCCAATATTCAATCACAACACAGCCTCGCAGAAGTGATCATAAAATGCATTATCAATTGATTGCCCAAACCTTGGTAACTGCACGAAGCTTTTGGTTTCTGCCTACTGCTATGCAATCTTGTATGCAGCCATGTTGGTCCGCCTAAAGCCCATTGCTACCCGACACTTTTTAACGTTCCAGTTGATTACTGGATATGAACCTGACGTTACGTACTTACGCATTTTGGTTCTGCACCTTATGTGCCATATTGCGCCGCCGCGAAGTACCAATATGGGTCTTCAAAGAAGGATGTGAAGCTTTGTGGACTATGATTCTCCTTCAAATGAGCTCTTTATAGCCCTTGCACGCAATCTCTCTACAGCTAGTTTGTAGATTGTCACTTCAATGCGACAGTCTTCTTGCCGTTAGGGGAGATAGGAACGTCAATGTTCCTAAAGAATTATCGTGGACGTCCTTACTATGGCCTCGTTTGGTATGCTGTATAGCGCACCGGATAGTACTAATAATCTGCTCTTGGGTGTTTGGTGCGTTTCGTACTAAAATAGTTGCCCGACTATTTAAACCGGGCCCACCATTTAGTACCCCTCACACCCGACTAATTATACGCCCAAAAACCTCAGTATAATTAGTCGGGTCCGTCCCTCTCACTCTCTTGGTCTAGTTTGAAGGAAAATATTTGAATTACAAGTTCATTTGAGCAACACTTAAGCATGCTATTAAAAAATTAAAGGCTCTTAGCTAGCATATTAGTACTCAAAAACAAAACTTTGCTCATGACATTTGAAGCCTAAATGTTGTGAACCAAGACATAACTCAAAATCACATTAGTAAGTTGTAGCATCCTATACCTTTGTAGAATCTTCTTTGCATGAGCAAAGACTAAATACTCAAGAGGGACTTCAATCTCATCTTGGATGAACACCTTTGCTTGGAGGAGTTGTGGTTGCACCTTGAATCAAATTGAAGGTTACCTACGTCCTTTGTCTCCTGTGAAGATCAAACATTTCGTAGTTCTTGCATTTAATGAGGGTTTGAGTGAGTTTGTATGAAGAACAAATTGTGTTCTTCACACACACCTAGGACCGCCCAACACAGTATAAATAGTCGATATTAGTCCAATACTGCACCAAACGCCAGACTAATTTAGTCTGTATTGTCTGATGGCAGATTATCCTATCCGACTGAAATAGTCAGTCCAGTCCGAGCTGCCAAACGAGGCCTATGTCTCATCTCAATCCCCAGATTCTAGATTCCAGAATGTTCTCCAGACGTTTTCTCTGATCTAGCTAAAGTGACGAGATCACACATACCAACTGCAAACATGCCTGTAAGGATAGACGTACGTAACAGACGTCAAGTTAACATCCCCGAACAGAGTGCCACCCTTGAAAGACGGTTAGCTGCCTCTGTTGGAAGGCCCGATATGCTAGTGGCTAGCCAATAAATCTGTTATAAGCTTGAAACGCTACAGATCACTCGGTTCGAAGGATTCACCTTCCTAGAAGTGGAGTAACATGGCACAAAACGAATCCCTTCCTCGATCACTATCTCAACCATTCAACCTCATGAAAATAATCTGCATTATCCTGATACCTATAGTCTTGGTCCATTATGCATGCACGGATGAGTTATGGAATTAGAATGAGATTATCATCGATAATATTTACGTATATGGTAGCTACTCGAAATAGTGAAAAGATACGATATCGAATTGCGTTTCGTTGATGAATGTTGACGTAGAACTGATTAGTCAAACTGAAAACAAGCAATCTAGGTCGAACTTGATTCATTTGTGAAACGTAAAATGTTTAGGCTTGTAATTCCTACACCACCACATGTGAAGCTTGTTGGCTACAAGTGGATTTTCGTAAGGAAGCGTAATGAAAAGAATGAGATAGAGCGATACAAGGCATGCCTTATGGCGTAAGGCTTCTTTCAATGCCTTGGGATTGATTACGAGGAGACTTATTCTCCCGTAATGGACGTCATAACGTTCCGCTACTTTATCAGTTTGGTAGTTTCCGAAAAACTGAATATGCAGCTTATGAACGTGGTTGTAATGTATCTATAGGGATCATCATACGTAAATCTACATGAAAGTTTTCAAAGGACTTTCATAGACTGATTCAAATAGTTCTAGACCACAGAACACCCTCTCTTTTGAATTAAGGCGTTCACTTTACAGATTGGAACAATCTAGGTGGATGTGGTATACCCATTTAAGTGATTATTTGATCAGTTAGGGATATGTGAATAAATTATGCCTCTGCGTGTACAAAACCAAATTTGCTAAAGTTGCAGTCTATGCCGATGACATGAATCTTACTTAGACTCTGAAAGAGCTTGAGAAAATTGTTTCGCACCTAAAGTTGGAATTTAAGATGAAAGATCTTGGAAAAACTTGTTTCTGTCTCGACCTTAAGTTTCGTGCATAGTTCAAATAGTATTCTGGTCCACCGATCAAACTACACCTAAAAGGTGTTGCCTTCGAGTACACCCATGATCGTTCATACGCTGGTTGCAAATGAGACCCTTAAAAAGGTTGTGAAACCTGAAGTTCCATATCTAAATTCAATTAGCGCTTTATTGTACTTAGCTCATTGCATTAGCATGACATCTTCTTCGCTGTTAATCTTTTGGCAAAATACAACATTGCGCCTACACGCTACCTCTAAATTGGTATTAAAGACATTTTTTCGTTACTATAGATTTGGGCTTATTCTATCCTTACGCATCTCAGAATTAACGACAACCCCGTAGTTATCAGAATGATGCCTATATTGTGGGATACGTTGACACAAACTATCTGTCTGATCCGCACAAGACACGTTTCCAAAAGTATTATGTCTTTACCATTAGGAACACTGCAATATCTTGGAGGTCAATCAAACATACCTTAGTTGCGACGTCTTCAAGCTCATCACCATACGCGACGCCACATGTGTGCATGTGAGCATATTCGAAGCACCTACAGTTTTCATCTTTCGTTGAGTTCTAACAACGATCTATGAAGACAACATTGCATGTATCGACCAGACCATAACATGATACATCCAAGAAGTCAACCAAGCATATTGCATCGACATCACATCAGCATGAGCATCAGAAGATTGAAGTCAAGCATATCCTATCCCAAGACAACATTGCCGACCTCTTCACAAAGTCATTGCCAAAGAAGCTTGTTCGAGGATTTGGTATGCGCAAATTTTCTCATTTGCAACGGCTTGTAGTTCTTAGGGGGAGTATCCTGAAGTATACTCACTTGACCTTAATGTACTCTTTTTCCTTATGATAAGGATCATTTTTCCCATTGGGTTTTTGTTGCCTGACGAGGTTTTGATGAAGCACCCATATTAGGATGGTCATACCCTTGTGTGTTTTCTTATTACTTATGTCTTGAAGATGTTAAGTATCGACATTGCATTAACTCACATTTTTCTCCTTAGACTATGGGTTTTGTCCCATCCTGGGTTTTACCATAGCTAGGTTTTTTTGAGACTTACTCTTATGTGCAAATCCCTATATGAGACTTGCGTGATCTCTATCGTGCATACGAGACGACTTCATCAACTATCTTTACAACATCTTGAAGATCTGATGCGATATTTACTTGAGTATTTACACACTCAAGTGAGAGTGTTATAAATCATATTGGTATGTGATTGTGTAAATCGTAGGTAGATGTGGATTAGAATGCTATCATAAATCTAGTGTTTCTATTCTACTATGTATGTACTTGGGTTACTATAAATAAAGGCACTAGCATGAGGGAAATCATTCATCATAATTTTTCTCATCTCTATTTCTCTCTATTTCTCTGTGCCGCCGGCCTCCCCTCCCTTCGTTCTTAACCCTTCAGTAAAATAGGCCACAACAAAAATGAAATTGTTATCAAACGAATTTTTAAATTTTAGCTACCAAAAGATGGATGCAGTGGCTAACATGAAATTATCTTACTAGCTATATATAAATAATATTGAGGTTCAAAACAAATTAACCTAGACATGCATGTTTACTTATTCGGCAATATTTGAAGGGTGGTGTTATCCACACATCCCTTTTTATCTTTCATACACCTTTCAATTTTGCTCGTCGAATCAAATGAATTAAAGAGAATCAAATGACATAAAATAACAAAGGGTGTGTGATAGATAAAAAAATGTGTGTGGATAGCACCACCTAATTTGAAAACATCACCTAGACTCATAAAGCAGTATACGTATGCGGACAATTGGAGCGTTGGACGTAATTTACTTGGCATCAAATGAATGTACGTATTTTGTTTCTTGACGGAGATGGTAAGTTTGTAACCCTACTTGGGTACCAGAGAGATGGCGCTGCAGAAGAATAATATTCCTGCCACAAGTCTAATTAGACCTTGCTAGTTGGGTTGATTAACTAATTGGTCCTCATTACGACCTATGACTAACATTTAAAAAATTAACCTATGACTAACATTTAAAAAATTAACTTCATTACTTTGATTTGACAAAAAGAAAAAACTTTATTAATTCGAAATTCTGAAGTAATTTTTTTATTTAAACAACATCGTAACATGTTTTGTTCTAGCAGACAAGCATCTGATTCAAAGATCCAAATAAGACAATTAGGAATTACAACTTAACCGGACTCTTTTACCATCCCAACATTACTATAAACTTTATAAATATGCCTTCAATCTCATACCGGAAAATTTAGGAATTTTGTGATTTAAGTAACTCTTGTTACAATTAGTTTTAGAGTGAAACTTCAAAAAAAATTTATAATGTTAACAGACGAAAATTTTATCAAACATATTTTGCTAAGATAACTATTGATGAGATTTGAACATTGCCAGGTGCAAAGGCGACTCACCTTAATATATCTCTCACACACAAACAGAAAAAGAAGGTTCGACTGAAGTCCAAACAGACTAGCAGCAAATTAATAGTATGCACCATTTAAAATTGGTATTAATTTTTGTAATCAGATGGACTTTTACACCGTTTTGATCATTGTTGATTCATGCATGAACTTTCTTTGTACGTACGTAACCAGATCGAAAAATGTCAGAGTTTCAGACCATCCATAATGCCCTTGGATTCATGTGATGTCAATATTATATATGTACACATCTCTTTATATCATTATTATCCACTTCCAATTTTTTATTCTGGAAAAAACCCTACCAACTAATAAGTCTAAAATCATATCTGAACCAGCTACGGCCAAACTCGCCTCAGCCAATTCTAATAAGTCTAAAAGCTTTAATCCTAATGAAAACTCACCTCAGCCAGCTGGGAAGCCAAGTTCGGTGGAAGGGCATCAGAGTTGCACGTAGGAACATCCGCAGCTTCTTGTTTTAGTTGCCTGTTGTCTTATGTAATATACGGGACGGGGTATATGGCTGTGTTTTGGTGAGTGGTTACTAGCAGCGCATATATCTCTGAAATCCCATATAGTATAGATGGGGTTTGGTGTGAGAATTCAAATGGTAAAACAGAAAATTTTACTGTGTTTGATATACAGCGTGGTAATAGTACTACTAATCCTCCTACTACTAATCTTGTTTTAGGACTATGACTAGGACTATTGAGGAAAGTTTAAGGAGGAGGAGAAATTAGTTGGTTGAAATGAAGACATGTATCTACTAGTGACTTTTCAACATGATAATTAATTAGGCTTTAATTTAGGGGTTATCGTGTATGTTAAGAGTCATATAATGTATGGATTAAAGCTTTTAAACTCACCTCAGCTGGCTGAGGTCAATTTTGATGGGTCATGGTCAAGGTCTGGACTGTAGAGCTCGGGCACAGAAGAAGGCTTCAAGATCATGCTATATGCATATGAGTGTTCAAAGTTCAAACCAAGAAAGTATATGCAACCAACGAAAAGATAATATGATATATAGGCATGCTTGACCATATTAGCTTTCAACATTCGACCCCAACAACCTTATATGACAGTATATGCAACGTACTAGTACTACGTCTTTGTTTGCAACAGTTAGTACAATTGATTTCTTCCAAGGCTAAAACTCTAGATTGTATACCTTTCCTTCAATTTGAGACTTTTTTGAGGGAGCTAGAGAGTTCAAATGGCAGCAAACATTTCTTTCTGCGCGTAAAGGATGTCTAAGGTTTGCACCAGACTCACGTGAAATCGAAATAATTAAGGGGGCATACTTAGTATATATTACTAATGGTGTGAGCATAGCTTTTAGCCTAGCTAACCACCACATCCAATAGTTGAACTTATTAAGGGCTGATGTCGGCACTCCTCATTTCTTTTCATATTTTGCACTTTTTTCTTTAATGTGTTCCCTGATTTTATTTATTTATTTAATTCAATGACTCGATAACCTCTTGAGTGATTAGTTAGTGGTTTTTAATTATCAAGCAACTTATGTTTCTAAATAACCTCTTGAGGCTAACTCAAGTGGGGTGATAAGTTAAGATTATAATAAGTTTAGGGTTAGATTCTTTCTTATGTAACAATAAAGATGATAGATTTTTTTAAAACATTTAAATTAAAGAATGTGGACATATGAAAAACAATCGAATCACCTAGTTAGACCAAGTTAGAGTCGAACTATGATTGTAAACGTAAGTATTTTATAATGGTAGCGTTTATCAAATTTTCCACTCTAAGATCATATACACATGTAAAGATCAAATTTATGAAATAATATAACCTTGTATGAGTATACAAGAAGAATACATGTAAAGCTATAAACAAGTAGCACCACGAAATAGCTAGACAACAACCGCAAAAACATTACAAATAATATATTACATGAGTAATGGGAACTATTTATAAGATTGTTCTTCTATCGATCAATCAGCATGCAAAATACTTCCATCCTCAAAATCCTTTTCACTTTTTAATATTCTACTTCTCTAGAAACACCAACATCTAGTCTCTTCACATTCAACCAATTGTTTGGTGTGCATGTGAAATGCATACACTTTTTCCCACGAAATCCTTTGGACTTTTCAAATCTCCTAATTTGCAACACCCTCTTCACATTTGATTGTTTCATCTGCATGTGCAAATGCAGCCATTCTATCATTATTTTTTCCTACAAACTCTTTCGTCCTGAGCCACTCTCTCTCCCAATCCGTCTTATGGACCACTGTTAATATGGACACCGCACATGTAATTTGAGCTGCAAGAAGTCCATAACAAAGCCCTTTAAACCCTAATCTCCAAAAAAACGTCATGACTATTGCCACAGGCGCACCCACCATGTAAAATGAGTAAAAGTTAATCCATGCCCCAATGCCTGGCCTAGCACTTCCTCTCAAAATCCCACAACTTGTAGTTTGTGGACAATTAGCAATCTCACATAGTCCAATAATTGGTAGCACACCCATTGTTAGCTCCAAAACCTCACTATCATTTGTGAAAATTCTCCCCCATGCTTCTCTCCCTAGAGTGGTCAATGACAAGCCCAACAATGAGCTCACTAGTGCAATCCCCACCGCCACCACTGCTGCCAAACGTGCCCTTTTGGGTTGGCCTGCCCCTAGCTCATTGCCTACTCGTGTAGACACCGATGCACTTAGTGCCGTTGGCAATGTGTACATGAGAGATGTGGTTTGTATCACTATGGCTGATGTTGCTAGGGCAATGTGAGGTTTGTGAAGGTAACCGGCTAGAATTGTCATGAACTCGTACCACCACCATTCTAAGCAAACTCCTAGGCAACTTTGCAAAGCAAGTCGAATTAGCATCCTCCATTCGTCATCTCCTAGTGCTTTCCTCAACGAAAGTGGTACTATTTTTTCCGGTAATAATGGTTGGGACAATATTTGCACTGTATCATACTTAGTAGTGGGTTTACACTGATCTGTAACCAAACAATAAAAAGACTTTTTTGCGACATGGGCATAGACCATATAACCCAAAAGAAAAAATAGAGTTATAAAATTGGTAAGAGAAGTGGAAATTGCTATTCCTTTGACTCCGAGGGAAAGAGTGAAGGTTAAGAAGATTGTGAGAGGAATGTGTATAATGATTGCTAGTAAAGTGGACCACATCAATGGCCATGTTGTGCTTTGACTACGTAAAAAAATACGTATGGGATGAAGAAGGCTATTGGCAAGAAGATCAGG
Organism: Gillenia trifoliata; assembly: GCA_018257905.1. Taxonomy (NCBI): domain Eukaryota; kingdom Viridiplantae; phylum Streptophyta; class Magnoliopsida; order Rosales; family Rosaceae; genus Gillenia; species Gillenia trifoliata. The sequence goes on along the minus strand of CM031083.1, from coordinate 13,164,856 downwards.
GATGGCAAATTGGCAATACAAGCTTGCAATTCCTGTTATATCTTGGTTTTGGTGGAGAAGAAGCATGAGAGGTTCAAGATTGGCCCAAAGCAAAGCAATAGGAAGAGAAGTGAGAAGCAATAAGAGAATGGTTCTTTGGAAAGTGTGGAAAGCTATGGAGAAATTTTGTGAACCAAAAGCTTGGCTGCATAGAGGCTCCATGCCCATGGCCAAGCCAGAGAGGACTGAGTAGCCAGTGATGTTGGTGAAGCCAATGGCTAAAGCCCCACCTGCTAGCTCAAGACTTCCAAGCCTTCCCATGCATACAACTAGGACCATGTTTTTGAGGTAACCCACTAAACTCATGGCCGCAATTGGGAAGCCAATATGTGTCATTCTGTGAAGTTCTTCCACCACCTAGAACATGTTCAAAATTGGAAAATATCATAATATGTTAAAAAAATAATAGAAATTAACTAATGATACTAGGCGATCAAGAAGATTCTTTGAATGTTTGTGGGATCTTGTACCTCTGGCATTGTCGGGTACTTTTGGGATGGCTCTGCTGCTTCAACCATGATCTTTGTTTCTTTTTGCCGTGTTTCTAGCTTGCTTGTTTAATTCCTTGTGTTATGAGAGAGGGATCGGAGAGAGAGAGGCAAGTGTCTTGGGAAATTAATGAACGTACGTGCAAGGTATTTATAAGGATCGATATATGGGAGCTCTGCCGATAGGGTTTGATCAATTTTCTTTTGTTCTCCGGTAGTTACCTATAGTTGTCTTTCTAAAGGTACAACTTTTTGATAGAATGAGAGCACTTTAACTTAAAAGTTGTTTCAGATTTGAGCTTAGTCAAGTTGATTAGAGTGGCGAACTCTTCTTTTGCATTTTAGTTCAAATTCTTCTCATTCTAGTTTAGATGATATAGTCTAGAATATCGCTTGTATTAAAAAGAGAAAAAACTTAATAGCTCCTATGCGAGGTTTATGTGAGCAATTTTTTGGTATATCCATAATACGACTACGTGGAGTTACTGTTTCATTCAAATTATAGCGTGTGGATTTGTTTTTTGTTTTTATTTTTATTTTATATTAATATGCCTTTTAAGTGAGGCATATCATCTAACCTTACCCTAACACATGAAATAGTACACCAAATGACTTGTGTAAACATAAAAAGTTATCATGATTTTATAACCTCTAGGGGATGATCCTCTTAACCGTTAATTTGGCCTCACATGAGTCAAATACTTGAGACAATTTATACTGAGTGATGGGAGAGCATGTGTGGCCTCTTAGGAACAAAATATTTTTAACTACTATATATGCAAAGTTTCCATGTTCTGACGTGGGAGACTACTTTCAGCGCTATCGACTTATAATTAAGAATTAAAGGTCATCGGTGATCATTTGATATATTAATTAATATTAATTAACAATACGTGATACATTATTGATATCACCAAATATCTAAATATTGAAAAAGTGCCTTAATACTCGGTACAAAACAATTAATATTTTTCTTTAAGAACATATTGATGTACACAATACCAAACATTGGAAGATAGAGGGATATGGAGCGAATGAGAATAGGCATGCACATGAACCTTGTTTAAACCGTGTGAATATTTAAGCAGTAATCGTGCCCTCATGTCATGCCCACGCCCCTATTGTTTTAACCATATTTTGTCAGTTTTCAAAATAAACAAGAACATATCCACCATCTCTCTCAATAGAAACCAAGCACCAGTCTTTATACTGGTCGATTCTTTCTTCACGTGAGGCAATTTGGTGACTGTCATTGTCTTTCTATTTCCTACGTTCTTATTATTAATATCTTCAATATTACTTTTCAAGTTTTTCTACTAAATATATTCATTATTTACCAATATTGCTAAAGTTCGTGTCCTCTTTGATGTGCTATATATGTACTTTTAGGTTTAGGCACAAGTACACACTTTCGTCCGTCCAAAAAAAAAAGCATAAGTACTCACAAGTTTATTCAACTTTCATCCATTAAATCCATATTCTATGATATTTTCAGGCAACAAGATGAAAATTGTGTGTCACTAACCTTACACGCATATTTATTTAGCGACTAATTAAATTTGGTATCAACACAAAAACGTATATAAGTAGAGAAGCCTACTTCCTAAAGTAAGCATTTTGTAATTAACTAATAATTGAAACATACAAAACATAATTCCCACGAGGGCACCACCATATATTGTATCTCATAAGAGCCTAATCGAATTAGGCACCAACCATGATACATCTATTTATCAAGAAACTTTTAGTTAGTTTTGATTCTGATTAGATTTCTTGAAGAAAATTCATAATTTGTACCTTTTTTGATGAATTGTAGGTATATAATTAGGTCACTTTCTTCTTCAATCTCTTGTCGCATGGCCCCTATGAAGTTAATTGGTGCACGAGGTGGCCTTCATGTGCACATGTGTTACTTAGAGAGTATATAGAAAATTTAGGTAGTGATGGAAGCATTTTCTTTTGCGTCACATGCATTATCAAGATATTCTTCAGTATAAACCAAACCCATAAGAGGGAAGCGGAACAAACAAGCCAAACCCTCCACGTTTCTTCTTGAAGCACACAACTTGATCATTAAAGTTATTACAACAAACCCTCCTTTCTATATCAACTAGCTCTTTGTTTCTTCTGTTGCATGCAAGCTCTAGGTTTGATAGTTAGCTGAGGAAAAAGAAAAGGACCTTGGTTATTACTTATCAGAAAAAAAGAAAAAAAATAATAGTTGGCTTATTAAAAACTTAAGTTCTTAAGTTTATCGATCAATCTAGCTATGATCATCTCTAGGATTCCTTTATGTATATTCTTTTTATATGGGTTGCATTTTCAATGTTCTAAAAGTGTCCGCCTAGAGCTGCTTAGGCCTCATTTAGGCGTTAGGCGGCTGGCCACAGCCACGATTAATTTTTAGGCGTTTAAAAAATAAAAAAGAAAGTTCTGACCCGCCTAGCCCGACTAGGTGAGCATAGATGGGCTAGGCAAACCTAGGTGGGTCTAGGCGGGCTGGCGGGTTTTGTGATTTTTTAAATTTAAGAATATGATTTAGGGTCGCGGCTTTCACTTATATAGAAAATAGATAACTTCCATTTTGCATTTTATGTTTTCAATAAATTGTAAGAGACTTGTAGGATACTTGGATGAACACTCATTATATGTTTGTTCCCCATGTTTTCAATAGTGTTATAGTACTTTATATCATTGTATTTTGCAATTTATATTTTCAATACAATTATGTATTTTTTTTAGATATAAGTAGACACTTATTTATATGTTATATAATAAACTAAATTTAAAAAAAAAAAAAACCTAGTCTCCTAGGAGCTAGGCCCTTACCTGCCGCCCGACTACCACCTAGCAATTTTTAGATCCTTGTGCATTTATCTAACAATGTTATTTCTTAAGAGAAAAAACTTGTTCAACTGTTTCCTTTTTGCTTTCAGTTTTTATAATTGTCATGTAGTAATGTTCATTACAAAGTCAGCGTTGTCATGTCCTGATCTCGAAGTTCCTCACTCAAACATGTAATTCTAGAAAAATAACTTATACTATACTGTAGAATAGTGTATCGGGTAAAATGGATTTGTATGTTTTAGTACTCGTTTAATTTATGTTTAGGGGGAAAACCTTTTCTAGAGGAAATCAGTTATTGATCAGTTTTGTTGAAGTGAGACGCACTTAATTAGTACATATGTGGATTTAAGCATCTCATGGCCTATGTTTATTGATATTGTATACAATAACTTTATTATTCTCATAATATATTATTCATGACTATTATTTTATATTCCCCGTTCTCCCTCTTGAAATACTTGTCTTACTACCAAATCAATCGATATTTTTTTAAGAATCATCACCACCAATGAAATTAATTTTTTGAGTGACACTTGCATGGAACCATGCATGTGCGTCTAGTTACACCAAATGACTAAAGCAATACCTTCTTCCATTTACAATTATTACACCCACCTTCAATAATATTCGTGTCGACAGATTGCATTTCAATCACTTATCGTCGAAAAGATGGGATTTTTCAGGTCCACAATTGGTCGATCTAGGATGGGATTTTTTACCTTCAAATATTCTTAGCCAATATTTCAACCAATCTCATGGGGTGATTGTTACTTGTTAGGGGGGGAAAGATAGCATATCCAATAAGTTCCAACGCGCTCTCTCATGGTTTTTGTGACCTTTGTTCATATAACACTCTATCTTTGGTCCCAAGCTCGCAGGCGCATTGTTTGGAAGAACTCAAACAACAAACTCTATTCTCTCACTTGCCCCGCCATGAGTGACAGATTGCATGCATATATGTTTAAGGCATTTTCCATCAAATCATCAAACTATATTCCAATTCGTCCCTTCAAAATTGAACGAATAAAGAATATATCTGTCCACGAACTGAAGCAAATATATGCAATTATTCTACTAGATCACCATATATAATTGACATTTTTTTCCCCCACATATATATAATATGTGGCTTTTGCTTGCAGATATTTCATGTTGACAAATTAAAGACCATAGTTCTTTGAAAACTAAGTAAGCTTCGACTTTAATTCCATGGCAAACATTAGTCAACACACACACACATATGTAGCTTCATAAAAAGGATTATCATTTTTTCTAAATGGGAATAATTTGTGAGGCTTACTTTGCATTGTAGTTTAAACATTCAACCCGTCTATTTTTTTAAGCTCCAATCATATATCATATTCAAGCAAAATATCAATTAATTTAAAAATAATTTAACCATTTGAGTATCATCATGAAATTTAGGGCAACTATATTTTATACCAGTCAGGTTAGAGGATATTTTAAAAATGGGTCACGAAGTTTCAATTTTCTCATATTACAACCTAAGTTGTTGAATTTGTATCAATTTGTGTCTTCAGTCGGATTGATTGAATGATAATTCATTAAATTATAGAAGATATATCATGAAGTTAGTGTTTTTAATCCTATAAACTTACAAGATTAAAAACATTTAATTAGTTTTCCTATAGTTTTTTTTGTTTTTTGATAAGTTAGTTTTCCTATAGTTAAGAAGATATTTATATTGACATTTGAACCTTAAACTCTAACCCCTTATTATGGTATTGAACAAAAAAGGAGACTTAATTTTTATTTTTTTGCATGCCAATATGCATTTCTATATGAATTATATATGATTATTAAAGTAAAGAAAATTATTTTGGATGAATCTGTTGTACTATTGTGATTAAAATTAACGAAAAAAAAATATAATCTGACCCGCATTTTTAACAAGGGAGCACATAAGAAATATGCATTCGCTAAAGGGATAATGAAGAGTTTGGTATATTTGTGCACTAATTTATTATCATATATGAAAAAACAGTATCTACTTGAAGAACCCTTTTGAACATGGAGTGGCGATCACAAATAAGAAATCACTAACATGTGACGGCGGCACTAATCACCACAACGTGGCATGCCCGGGTGGGACGTCATTGGTCTAATCAACGGGAAAGACTTGTATGGAACGGATTCACTGTTATCTTGGCGTTCCATTTCAATAAAATAATGACATGTGTAAGGTTCATTGTATTATTGGATCGAGACGCCACTTAACAATGAACCTATTCCATGTAAGTTGCTTTCCTAATCAACTTCAACTTCGAAACCAATTGACCTTCAACTTTCGATGTGTGAGCTCATTTTGGGATGGTTTGATTGAAGAGTCCTTGATCTTAGTCCAAAACCCAACTCAAATCCTTTTTCTGGTCCTACTATTATCTAAGCTTATACTTCATTGATTTTGAGTATGACATCAATACGGATTGTTTCTGAACTTAGGGTAAGAAAGGGATAGAAAAATGTCTCGAACCAATGTTCTTGAAAAATGAAGGTATGGAATAACCAAAATGTAACCGAATGTAATCCATAACACGATAATGCAATTGTGTAACACTTCACTGATTTTGAGAATGACATCAACACGAGAATGACATCAATTGTGTAACACTTTCAGGGTAAGAAGGGGTAGAAAAATGCCTCGAGCCAATGTCCTTGAAAAATGAAGGAATGGAATAACCAATGGGAGTTGTTCATCTCATACTCATTTATTATCATACTCATTCATTCTCATTCTCATACTAAGTAAGTAAACATGACATCAATGTTTTCACAACATTCTTTTTTAACATGATTGTCATGGCACGAGATGTTGGAAAAAAAAAAAAAACTTTAGATTATGTTTGGATGAGGAATTTGTGAGTACTAAGAGATTTAGGATAATGAATTAGAAACAATCTACAAAAATTAGGTAGAGTGATTTGAAATGCGATTGTCATTGCAAAAACATAAACAAGACTCCATCTACTATCTGCTACATAAAATAGCTAACATCCATGAAAAAATCAAGCATCCACAACCTAAAACAAAATTAAGGAGGAGACACAACAAACTCGCACATCAAATAAAGAGTTGATACAACTTATTCAAACTCACAAAAAAGTCCAACGACAAAACTAAACACTAGCCATAAGGCCAAAACCCCACTTGCTCCCATGAGGTAAAGTTGTGAACACATCCATCAAAGTTGACAACACTGCCACAACCAAACACAATGCATCACAAAATTGCCTTAGTAGCCAAGCCAAGGCCGATTCCCTAACTTGAGATTAGAGCCGGTTTCGGTTCGGGGCCCGAACCGAAAACCCAACTCAGAATCCCGAACCCGAAATTGTCGGCTGGAAAATTTTGTCCCCATCTAGAACCGATATTTTTGGAATCCTGAAAATTGGGAATACCAAAACTTGTTTCGGTTTCGGGTCGGTTTGGTAAAGTGCAGTGGTGGCGATGTCTGAAATTCGGTGGCGGCGATGGTTGAAATGCAGTGGCGGTCGCTGATTCGTAGTGGTGGTATCAAGAAAGGGGATGGAAACGACAACAATCTTGGTGGTCGCGACGAGAAGGTGGCTGATTCGTGGTGAATCTGGTCATCATGAACTTCCACAAGAATGAATTTTGCAGTAAATTCCCATCAAAATCACTTGAGCTTGGGGCATTGAACCGCAATGTGTGTACGAAGCGGTGAGCTTGGTGCTCAGATAGGTGTTGTTGATGAGATTTCCACCGATGACAGCAACGACGTGGAGCTGCTGGCCATTTGGGAAGGATTTGGTTTTAGTAAGGGAAGAGTGGAATATCATAAATAGATGGCGGCAGAGGAGGACAGAGATATGGTGGTGACTGGTGAGGGAGAGCGCCGAGATCAAAGAGAAGCATGTGGCGGTGGAGTACATAGAGTTGTCGCCGAGAGGGAGGATGAGAGATTGCGAGTCGAGACTGAGGTCTGAGGGCTGTGAGGTTCGAATAAGAGAGGAGAGAGAGTCTAGGAAAATGAACGGTTGAGATAAATCTCAACCTCATCCAATGGCTGTGATATGTTGAAACATACATAAAATATAATTAATAAAATTGGTTCGGTTTGGGGTTACCGAACTTTACAACTATGTACACTCGATCTCGATATCGAAGATTTCTGGTATTTTCGGTTCGGGGTGAATTGGGTCGGAATCAAGACGGTTCGAGTTGGGATCTAAATTTTAGGACAAAATTTCCAGCCCTACTTGAGATAAGTGATAACCCTAAACGAAAATTATATATTATATATCTTATATCTAAACTAAAGCTCAATTTTCAGAATTACTGTTCTAAAGCCGTCTAATCCGTCTAAGCCGTCTAAGCCGTCTAAGCCGTTTGGCTTGGTTTCTTAAGCTGTCATATAAATTGTGAGAGGAGCCGCTGCTTTGGCTGGCTTCCAAAGCTCTTTTTTTCAGCCTGTTCCGCTTCGAATGGAAACATACTTCTCGCTCATTCACCGACTTCAGTCAAAATCCCTAATCCCAAACGTTTTCTTCCTACTCCTGTTTGAATCGAAGCATCTACTCATAGCCTCTTCTCCCAAGTTGTGATTCATAGCCTCTGCTCCACTTTGAATCGAAGCATCTGCTCTGCTCTGCTTGGTTTCTTTTCTGTGGTTAATTTGCAAATTAGTATAAAGGTTTGGGATTTGGATTTGGGTACACAGATTTCTGTGAATTTTTGGGATTTGGGTTGGTGCTTTGTTAGTATAAAAGGTTTTTTTTTTTTCTAATTGTGGAATTCATTTGTTGGTAAGGATCATTTAAATTTTGGTTTAGGCGTAGAGGAAGCAAAATCAGAAGGTTATAAATTAGTGGTATAGTTTAATTTTTATATTTGATGCATCGTTGGATTAAATCAGAAGGTTATATATTAGTGGTATAGTTTAATTTTTATATTTGATGCATCGTTGGATTAAATGAATACATTCTTGGATTATTTACAGTTAGAGAATTACATTCTTATGATACTCGATATTTATAAAGATGATTGTGATTTCGGATTAATTTCCTAAAGGAATGTAATTCAGGCAACACCTTACTGGGAAACAGTTTATCAATCTCATCCATGTAGATATGAACCTTCATATTTCGTTATGGTAATTAAAACTATCAACACCTAACAGTTGAAGAAGGTTTATTAACCTTCATATTTCGTTATGGTAATTAAAACTATATGATATGCATTCCGCAGCCGTTGGGTACGAATCTTTGTTCTCTCTCTTTGGATGTCTTTGTTTTTGTAATTGTATATGGATTTTCATTGCATGGATACATTGGGTTTAGGGTTTGAATTTTTATTTGTGTCGGGGTTTTGGGTTTGACTTTGAATTTCGGTTGTTGGGGGTTCTCAGGGGATTGGATTGTGATCTCATGGAAAATTTTATAAATTATATATGGGTTTGCCGAGAGCAACAATCTTCCCCATTTCACAAACCAAATTCATCTCACTCTCAATCTCAACCAACATAATCTGCTTATTTGCGTGTTTGTGGAAATGGGTTCTTCAGAATTAATCTTAAGGTGATATATATATATATATATATACACACACATGTATATATGTGTGTGTTTAATCTGCAAATTAGTGTGTTTCTGCAAATGGGTTCTTGGGAATTAGTCTAAAGATGAAATATTTCTTGAGTATTTAACATTTAATCTTCAAATTAGTGTGTTTCTGCAAATGGGTTCTTGGGAATTAGTCTAAAGATTAATTATTTCTTAAATTATTTAACATTTAATCTGCAAATTAGTTTGTTTCTGCAAATGGGATTTTTCATAATTAGTTGTAGATTAAAAGATAATTGCATGCTAATCCATTTGTTCTGTACTTCTTTACATGTTTTTTCTGCTTTGTTGAGTTCAATGTTCATATTCTTAGTTGGTTTGGGTCAAAATTTCTTGGTCCAATTGGCTGAGGAGGAGTCAAGCAGCAAGCAATTTTCATATCCTTTCCCTTTCACTTTCACCTCTTTCTGGGATTTCTGCTATGTGCTGTAACCATCATTTTGCTGAATCTCTTTCGCATCTCTATCTTCCCCAGTCGCGTGTGCATTTTTGATTATTTAAATTTGGATTTTTGCCTAATGGGTTTTGTTGGGTCTATGTATAATCTCTTTTCGAGCCGTGATTAAAGTTCATCATTTTCCCAGAAAATATCACTTTCCAGGAAAACCAAAGGGAAAGATGATTGCTTTTTCAAAATCCTACCACAGTTCTCGCCTCTCCTCCTCACTGCCATTGTCTACCCAATCTTCCTCAAATCCTTCTTTACAGAATAATGAAGGATCGAACGCCATTGGAGGGTTTTGGAGCTCTTGGGGTTCTTCTTGCATTATTTTATTAAATGATGTAGTCCAATGAATTATTTTAATGGTTTTTGCAAATGTTTGTTTGATATTAAACTTTTAAGGAGCGAATAATATTACTTTTAAGTTATAATATGGCTTAAAAGTTCGACATTTGTGAGTTCTTGATTGAAAAAAATGATCAATACCCAAACAACTTCACCAACAAGAAACCAAGAATCACCCAACAGAAACAAAAGGAATCGCAGCAAGAAATCATCCAATTCTTCAAACAATTAAGAGAAAGTGACTAAAAACATAACCTTTGAGCATTTCGTCAAACATGTGGACTTTGACCGCACAAAGTCGCAAAAATATAACTTAGAGAGCTGATCTGCGAACACCACCAAGAAGAAAAAAATAGACCCAAGGGGCTGACGAAAACGCACCATCAATCCTAACAACTCAATGTATTAGATGATGTCGCCTGTCACTAAATCAAATACATTAGATAGTGACACGTGTCACTTAATATAATTGACGCGAGTGAAATCTATCTTGCAATGATATATCAATAGATGAGCTATAGCATTGTGAGGTTTAGAGTTCATTTCATATTGACGCTAGCGAAACCCTTGGACATAATTGGAGTCGATGAAGGGTCCAATGAATAGGTTAGATTGTCATTGCTATATATTTAAATGCATGCAAGTAAATGGGGATAGAGACGTATATATATGAATCCTTGGAAACCCTAACTGTTATAACAAGCAAGTGGTCCTACGGGAACTTCAACTCTCAAGTCACAGATCATCACTTTTGTAGGAGAAAGGAGATGACGATGGTGTTAACAATTGAGCTTGTGGAATTTTAACCTCGGGATCGACAATCACTCATTAGCTTTTGTGACTTTGTCTTTTACTCTTTCACTGCCCAACCAGCCAAAAAATAAAAGTAGTGGAACCTAATCTTGTGAGGACTGAGGAGGAGGAGGAGACTGTGGACCATTCAACGATCGTAATCTTACTGAGAGCAGCTGGCCCTCCCTCAGGGCGCAGGGCTCAGCCTGCCAGTCTGGCGGTCCTCGCCCTTTTCGGCTTTTCCCCACTTCCACGCGGTTTTGTTCAATATATTTCATAGTTTGATAAGAAGAAAAAAAAATCATGCATGCTGGATAGAAATTAAAATGCACAAGTAGGACAATAGTAGGAATAATGTATTTATCATATAGGAAGTTCTTATATATTTCACTGTATTTGTTTATTTTTTTTCTTTTGCTACCGCAGAACATGATAGCTGTTAAGAAATGACTCGTGTATGTGTGTATAATGTTTTGTGTGCAGATATTCTTAAGAATTTAGTTCTCTCATGCATTCTGGTGGGTGACTTTTGTTTCTTTGTTACAGAAAAAATATTATAATTTGCATTTGGTATAATCTATATATATATATATATTGAATTTGGTCAGTAGTTTGTTGAATTTATTATTGATTAAAGGCCCAAAAGTCCTTTGATTGCAAGCTGAAGTGTCGAGGTCCAATAGCTAAGAGTTAATTGATGAACTTTCTTAGGGCTTGAGGATTGTAAATGGAAGGTGGAACGAGATTCCTTTTTCCCATAGCTATTTAATAAACTTGAGAATGTTAAATAGCTATTTATATTTGGGTAAATTGCCATTTGACCTTCTGAACTATTTTTTTGATAAATTAACTCCTTAAACTTTTCTAATTTAGTAGATTTACCCCCTATCGCTAGATTCCATCCAATTTGCTGTTAATTCGTTAGAATGTTAGCCAGAGTTACCAATTAAAATACGACACGTGTACAGAGAGTAATTAAAAAAATTATAAAACAAAAACATTCCAAAAGCAATTTTTCCTTTTTTAAAACCAATTTATGTTAAAAAAAAATAAAACAAAATGCCATCTCAAATTGCGAGAACCCACCTGAAATCCAACCCAACCTCCGCTTCTTCCCCTCTCTCACACCTTGCCATAACCCAACCACCCCAAAACCAACGCAATCGTTGAAAATATTTCTACTTGAGATCGCACCTAACCCGCTCCACTCCACCTCAGATTGCACCAGTGTGTTCAAAGAAGGTGGACATGGACCCGAGAGAGAGAGAGAGAAAGGGGGTGCCTGCGGGTGGGAAACAAGTTATTAGGGTTTTGTTTTTTCAATTAAATTTTTATAATTATTTTTTGTTAGAAATCTTTTTTTTAATTAAAAATATTATAAGTTTGGAATTTAAAATGGTAAAGATATATTTAATTATTTATAATTCTATGTGTTCACAAGTTTTTAATTATTCTAGTCCATGTGTTCTATATTTATTGGTTGTTCTAGGTGACATGTAAGAATAAATTATGGAAAGGTTAATTTGTCGAATTTGATGGAAATGTGGATGGAGTCTAACAGTAAGGGGTAAATTGGCTACTTTTCAAAAGTTTAGGGGGTTAATTTACTAAAAAATAGTTCAGGGGTCAATTTTAACTATGATGATAGTTCAAGGGGTCAAACGGCAGTTTACCCTTTATATTTATATGGTAGAGTTTTGTATGCTTGATTTGACTAGGGAACTTCAACTGCAACTTAAGATGCCATAAAAATATCCAGAAAACAGCAAAAAAAAAAAAAAAAAAAAAATTAAGGAAGCACAGATTCGGAATTTAACAATACAACTAGTGAGATTGGGTTTTCAAACTTGTATTATTATTCAAACATTGTTCATATTTGAACATCATCATTTGATTTAGTAACACTACTCAATCTGTACTTTGTTTGAGAAAATCATGAGTTCAAATCTAAAAAACGATAGTTGTCGATTATTAAAACTTTTTCATATTGCACATCATCAATTTTGGTTTGGCGACGCCCATATATTTACTTTGTTGCAGAGATCATACTGAGTTCAAATATGCCGTTGATAAAAGCAAAGGCGATGTCAATATGCATACTACGTACCCTTGTATCATTTATTTGTCATGAATATTGCTTTTGTGGGATGATCAAGTTTGTCCTCGATCATGATTTGAAATACATTAAATTTGGTGTTAAAAAACCAAAATGGAGCAATTGGGTGGAAGGGATTTGTAAGCCTAGAAGCTAGAGACTGAGGATGGTTCAAAAGTGGTAAACGAGCAGTTAGGTGGTATGTTTATCAATTGCATCAACTCTCCTTCTCCATCCACACCACATACATTATTCTTCTAATTATTGCCGGCAACTTCCCCCACCTCACCCACTGCACGGAAAATTACCCTAACATAACCAAAATTGAATTCATTCATCAACATTGTTAATCAACTTGCTTAATCTTGTTAATCGACTGATAAATTTCAACCCTTGGAGCCCTAAAGTTGTGTGTCTGATTGAGAAAGCATAAAATAGTTGTGTGGTAGGATTCCTCGAAGGACAATATCTCTTATTTCTGAAAAGAAGGAAAGTCTTCATTCCCTACTAATGTGGCATTATTTCTTACTGCGATTCCTTTTGTTTGAAGAATTGTTGCGATTCCTAGGAATTTTCATATCCATTCCCTTTCACTTTAACCTCTTTCTGGGATTTCTGCTGTGTGCTATAACCATCATTTTGTTGAATCCCTTTCGCATCTCTATCTTCCCCAGTCGCGTGTGCATTTTTGATTATTTAAATTTGGATTTTTGCCTAATGGGTTTTGTTGGGTCTATGTATAATCTCTTTTCGAGCCGTGATTAAAGTTCATCATTTTCCCAGAAAATATTTTCTATATTTTACATAATAAGCAGATTATGTTGGTCAAGATTGAGAGTGAGATTATGTAATCTTTGATATAACTTTTAAGCAGATTATGTAATCTTTATAGTAATCACAGAGAAAATATTTAAAGATTTGTAAAAGTGTAATTACATAAATATACAAGTGGAGGCTATAAAGTTTAAAGATTTGTCAAGAAAATTTGGAAAATAACGCTATGAAGAGAGAAATAGGAGAACATGAAAGAGTCTTTCTTGCATACCCTCGGGTACGGGGTACTCCGGGTTTTTTAACCGTTAGATTTTTGTTTAAAAATATAAAAATTAAGATCCAACGGTTAAAAAATCCGGAGTACCCCGTACTCAGGAGCACCCAAGAATTTTTGGAACATGAAAAAAGAAAAGAGCTAAGCCAAAATTATGGATCAATGACAAGGGTTTTTTTTCTCTCTCTCTCTTTTTGAATACAAACGATATTATCTATATTAAAGGGTGGGGGAGTGAATTAAGCCTCACAATAGGCTAGCAATAATAATTTGGTTCGAATTTACCTTTGGCGGGAATCAAACCTAAGATCTCTCACTTACAAGTGAACAGGAATACTACTAGACCGTAGTACTAAGTGACTCCCTCTCTTTTAATGGAATGATAAATTTTAAAATGTTAAAGATTTAGAAATTGAGTAATGATAGTCATACCATATTTTAATACCACATGATGTGATAATTAATGTGTAATCGTCACATCAATTAATAATTTTATCTCATTCGATATTCACTAAAATACTTCACATGCCATCATGTGACATTAATAGGTGATAGACCTAGCTTTACTCTAGAAACTTGAAAAATGAAAAGAATGTTGCTAACTTGCTAGGCTATAGAGTTGTGCAAACAAGAAAAAACGCAAAAGAAAAACCGAACCAGACCATACACAAACGTTTAGTTCAAATTAACCCAAACCGATCATACATTATATAGTAATTTTTTGACTATGATTTGGAAATGAAACCGAACCAAACCAGACCGTACTTAACCAGGGTTAGACTGACATAGTATTGGTAATTCATAACAAGTCCATTCACATTGTTGGTTGCTATTAGTGGTAAGTGTTAGATTGGGCTTTCTTTCTTGCTCTATTTTGGACTTTATGGTTTCCATTTACTTCGTCTTCTTGGGCCTTTGCCTGGTTTTCGTCCAGTTTGGTTTAACGGAAAACCAGAAAAGAAAAAAAAAAACATGGAAAGACGAAGTGAATCAGAAATGCACGCGAGCACGTCAGCTGCGAGCGATGTTGATCCTGCACTTCGCAGAGCTGGAAAAGACCAAATGACATGGCCGATTGCAAGGCTTATCTGCTGATGCAGCAATCAACCATTACTAAATTAAATTAAATTAAAATTAAAATTAAATTAAATTAAATTAAATTAAATTAAAGAGCCAAATCGAGAAACTGCAGAGCTGGACGGACCTATCATCCCCATCCTCGTCGTCCTCGTCATCACTATATACAGTCACTCATACATACAGAGCTCAGAGCTCGCTCCAATCAGTTTTAGATCGAAAGGAAGATGATCGCTAGGCGGGTCTGGCACAAGCGGGCTTTGGTCAACGGTGGCCGCTGGCTCTGTCCGTACACTTCTTTAGCTCCGTCGCTGGCGGCGGTGCACTCTTCCCACAACTCTCCTTTTCGAGTCTCCTCTTCCGAACCTGTTGCGTTCTCTACTGCTGCTTCCACCTGGTTCCGCTTCGCCGATCAGATATCCAATGTAAGTCTCTCTCAGTTGCTAAGTAATCTTGCTTTTGATTAAATGATTGGTCAGTAATCAAAATTGTGGAAATTGTTTAAATTTACATGCAATATCGGTTCTTTTCAAATATATTTGTGGTAAATTTAGTCTTAATCTGTATGGTTATTTATTTATTTTTGCAAATTGTGAATTTTTTTAGCGTAGAATTGCGTATAAAGTGAATGGGAGCTGGTTTTCAAGTGGGGCAATGGCTGATGTTGCGGCAGGGGGTAATGGTAATGGTATAGTTGATGTACCATTGGCTCAAACCGGTGAAGGCATTGCCGAATGCGAGCTACTCAAATGGTTTGTGCAGGAGGTCTGTAATTCCTCCTACCTTTTGTATTATCATATCCTATACCATATAAATACACATACATTTGTATATATTTATATTGTTGATCTACGTATTTGCGCAAGGTTTGTTAGATTTGTATACTAAGTTTGCACAGGCTTGCACATTGGCGGTCTCAATTGAAAGAAATGGGAGTGTCGAGTATAGATCTTAGGTTGTTTCGAAGAGAAATGTGGAATTAGAGGTTTAATTTGTGATTTTGGCAGGGGGATCAAGTTGACGAATTTCAGCCACTTTGTGAAGTTCAAAGTGACAAAGCAACCATCGAAATAACAAGCCGTTATCAAGGAAAAGTTTCTCAGCTTCTCTATGTTCCTGGTGACATCGTCAAGGTCAGAATATTTTTACACCTTGCATCCTAAGGTTTTAGGAATAGCGGATAGAGGTCCGCATATGTAAGAGAGCGTTATAGTGCAAAATAATTCTTCTTTTAGAAATTGAACTTGTTCCAGAAATTTAGTGACAAAGCATTTCTCTTTGGTGGATTAGCTCATTTTTCTTTTAATCCTAATTTGAAACTCTTATTTATGCTTTAGAGTTTAAATGAAATCTTAGGTTGGAGAAATTCTTTTAAAGATGGCCATCGAGGAATCTCTGGTTCCAAAGCAGATTTGTGAGAGTTTGGAAAACACTAAGTCACTAGATTCTGAGCTGAACACACATAACATAGGTGGAGTTTTATCTACACCTCCTGTTCGGAGCCTTGCAAAGCAATATGATATAGATATAACTGAAGTCTGTGGAACTGGTAAAGATGGTAGAGTGTTACAAGAAGATATCCTTAGATATGCTGCCCAGAAGGGAATCGTTGAAGTTCCTTCTGCCCCCCTGAGTGCTAGTCCTGAGAAAGCTTTGGGAGTAAATGAGACTTATGCACATACATCAGCTGAATCGGGATGGAATTATGAGGATAAGACAGTTACGCTGAGGTAATATAGCATGCAGACATGAACTTGGAACACATCCTTTGTTCATTAATGAATCATTTGTATGATCCATGGCTGAAACTTATGTCACATAATATTATTTAATGAGTTGTAGATGTTAATGTTTGTGCAATACTAGAATATCATAGAGAATATTTGTTTTTAGCGGTTTTATTCAAGATGAAGTGAAGTATGCAGCGAGTTCATTGTAGTCTGTTCTTTCAGGGGATTCCAGCGAAGAATGGTTACATCAATGAGCATGGCTGCAAAAGTTCCACATTTTCATTATGTTGAGGATATAAAGTGCAACGCACTTGTGGAGCTGAAAAATTCTTTCCAAAGTAATAACACCGATTCAAATGTCAAGCACACTTTCCTGCCATTGTTGATAAAGACTCTCTCAGTGGCCATGAGCAAATATCCGTTGATGAATAGTAGCTTCAATGAAGAATCACTCGAGGTCATCCTCAAAGGTTTGTACACCCATAACAATTATTATCTGTTGGTTGCGGCAATGTTTCTACTTGAGCTTAGTCTTTTATGTGCGACATGTAAAACTTGCTTGTATTAACTTTATCTTACTTGAAGTGGGTTTTTGACTTAACTAAATGGAAATTGTTATAGGTTCCCACAACATTGGAATTGCCATGGCTACTCCATATGGTCTAGTTGTGCCAATCATAAAGAACGTTCAGTCTCTTTCCATTTTGGAGGTTAGTTCTATGTGACCCCTCAACTGTAGCTTACACTGCGTATATGAATATGTATCCACTGTTTGGTTTGTTTGCATGAGATTCATGATTTGGAGAACAATTTCATAATTGCAGCTTCAGCTTGAACTTTAGGATTCTAAAATAATTACAATTATCTACGTGTGCAACATTAACGGTACTCGATGCGTGGTGAAAGAGAATGACATATGCTTTCATTAATTATATGTTCCATGTGTCCAGATAACAAAGGAACTTTCACGGTTACTACAACTTGCAGTGGAAAACAAGCTCAAGCCTGAAGATATATCTGGCGGAACAATAACTTTAAGTAATATTGGAGCAATTGGTGGGAAATATGGTTCGCCTCTTCTCAACTTACCTGAGGTTGCCATTATTGCAATTGGTCGAATTCAGAAGGTTCCACGATTCGCAGATGACGGAACTGTATATCCTGTCTCAGTTATGACGGTGAGTGTTTCCTTTGTTTCTCCATTGCAATCAATTGAAAAGGGTAAGTCCGCATGACTTCCATACAAATTGTTGGCCGGTCTAAATATGGTCTAAATATAACATTTTTGTTTCTCAGGTCAATATAGGCGCAGATCATAGAGTGCTGGATGGAGCAACTGTTGCCAGGTTCTGCAACGAATGGAAACAATTTATAGAGAATCCAGAGCTGCTCATGTTGCGTATGAGATAGATCACTGGTTGTCGTTCGATCCCCACTGCCTGAAAATATGCGCTTCTCAACGGACTGAATTCACTGTTGCCTTTGTATAGTTCGATTTCAAGGCTGTTTACAAGCAAGACAGCCGGCTCAAGAGAAGTAGGCCTTTTTTTTTTATGAATAACGCACATGTATACTTGATATTTTCTTTTAGTAATAAGTTGATTAAGTTCTTTTGCTTCATTTGCGAAAAGTGGAAACTGTTTCTCCTGCTTGCAAACCAACAAGTACGCAGAACAGTTCCCGGTCACTCAGTTTAAGCCGTTTGATCAAATCCAACAGTTAAATATGTGTCGACAATGAGTGGGTATATTGAACCAAAAGCAAACAGTCCTCGATCACTTAGGTCTGGTAGCACATGTTCTTTTGGGTGAAAAAGGAAATAAAAAAATAGTGGGGGACATAAAGAAAAGAAAGTGAAGAATAGAGGGGGAGGAAAAGAAAAGAGAACTCAAATATTGTGTTAAGAATTGAAGTGGACAAAAAAGTAAGAGGAACATCCGCGCCACTAAATAAACCGTTTTCAACCGTCACCAACCGCTCTGAAAGTATCAAACGGACAAAATCAACTTCCCTTCAGAAATATTTTTCTCTGCAGAATCCCAAAACCTCACGGTTCTCTCATGGCAGTCGAAATGCACTTGCTTATATCCCTCTTGGCTCTCTCTTTTCGCCTTTCTTTGTTCGAATTTGTTTCAGACGAAGCAGCGATGCCGGAGTTCACTTTCAGTTGGATGGACGACAATGACACCTTCCGAGCCGGTGACATTGCAACTATAAGAATCAGAGCGCTGAACAACTTTGACAAGCTTGACAAGAGCAAGTTTAAGCCTACTCTTACGGTGAATGGGAAGCCCGGGAATAGCTCTTTCGTGTCAGGTGTTCTTTTGGATTTTGAAGGAGACCCTAGCAGTTGGAAACTTTTCTTTACCACCATAACTGCCGGGTTATTCAACGTTATGATCAACGAGGATCGCTACAAAGTGTTTGATTCTTCTCTGCATTTCCATGTTCATCCAGGTATTAGTTTGTTTAATTTCACTATAAGAGTTTAACTGCTGATTTTCTTTCCAAGTGTTCTCTGATATCTAATGGATTTTGCCTATTTTTCGATTGAAGGGCAAATGTACCCGTCTTCCTGTGTTGCTTCGTGGATGGGTTTCGATAATGAGTTTGAAGCAGGGACTAGAGCTAGAGTATTGATACTTCCAAAGGACGCGTTTGGAAATAATGTCTCCAAAAACAGTGAAGATCCAGGATTACTTAATTTTACAGTGTCTGCAGTCTATGCAAATGGTTCCATAGCAAACGTGCCGGACATCACTCATTTGGGTTGGAATGATTTCGGTTACATCATCTTGGAGTTCATTGTGGTGGAAGCCGGAGAGCTCTTGTTGTACGTGGAAGATGGTAATCAGACCTTGAATGGCTCTCCACTTCCGTTTAAGGTGAACCCAGGTGGTGTTTCGCAGCAATAGTTATACATTTATAGTGTATGCTTACACTCTGTATATACAAAACATGAGTTATATTTTTCTTGATCTGTTATTCAAGCAGTTACATTTTGGTTTATAACGGAAATGATGATGCTCCCATCCGCGTGCAGCATAAATTGGTCGATTATGTTATTATTTCACACTTCACTGATGCATTCTTCTTAGTTGTTACTTCTCCTTTCCATTTGTTGATTCTGAATTTCTGAGCTTTGGAATTATTTTCCCTGGCCTATTGCAGGACCACTAGAAGTTTCCAACTGTGTGGCGAAATGGAATTTTGAACCAAATGCGTGGCAGTTATATTCAAAGATGGAAATCTTTATACATCAGCAAGATCGATATGGGAACCTCGTTCCTGGACTGTATGCATTTGATGCTGAAGTTGTAGAAATAGAGACAAATTTGTCTATACCTGTTGCAGATTTGCACTTCGAAGAAGTGGTGGCTGGAATTCAGTTGTTTTCGTTTAGCAATCTGGAACCGGGGAACTTCTTGCTCACTATATCCGATATGAAGCATTATAAGAGTATCTCTAATATGCCGTATGCTTACACAGTCTTTGTCGGTGAGTTCCATTTAGCTGTTGAATCTTGTTATTAATACTGCTTCCACTTCCGTTCACATGAATCTCTTATGTTTACATTTGAATAGGTTACTGCAACGAGACAAACAGTGTTGTTAACGGATCTGGTTTAAACAGTTCTACTGCTGGGAAACTAGCAGAATTTTCAGTTTATTTGAATGATGCTTTTCAATATCCCTCTCCCGTTGAAATAGAAAGGCTCGAAGTACAAATTGTGAGGGGAAATGACTCCTATAATGTGCAGTCAAGCGTATTTCCTACGCAGATCATCAATGGTATATATGATAGCTACCAACTTTTTAGCTGTTTTCTTTGATGAACTTTTTGGTTATAAACTTACAAAGTTTGTATCTCTAAGTTAGGAAGTGGACCTGCTCGAGCATTAAGATATGGTGCAACCAGACAGATAGAAATCGCTCCTTCACCATCTATGGACTCAATAAATTCTGTAAGAAGTATCCGTGTATACGTACACATAAACACACACATACATGTATGTATTATTTTTTTATTAAGATTTTGTATTCTAAATGTTAAGATCTGCTGTTTCTGAATTCAGTCTGTTGGGAGCTTCAGCACTCTGGCAACTGCTTTCAATGTGGTGTATACACCCGACAAGAGTGGAATTTATAACATCTACGTATTTTGTGGAAATATTCTACTCAATGGCGGTCATTCGTTTCCAATGGAAGTAAAAGGAGGTATAATTTCACCTGAAATTTTCTATAGTTTTCATGATCATGACCATGTTGAGGAAGCATAACTTGGGCTAGAAATTTTCACGAAAGTATATAATCTTGAGAAGTTCGTTACAAGTTTTATTCATCATTCATATTGCTCTATCATACTTGGTAATTGCATGAACTATCATATTGTTTCAGCCTCTTATTTCATTTCTGATGAATGGATTCCTAACTTTTCTGCAGGAGAGGTTAATACATCACTCTCACAAGTTGTCAAATTTTCCCCCAAGGTGCCAAAGATGATTAACAATGAAGTACTAGTGCAGCTCGTGGATTCATTTTATAATCCCGTCTTGTCACAACAATCTATGCTGAAACTAGAGATTGCTTCAGTTAACAGTTCTGGCTTTTCAAATTCCATGTTTGTGGATAATAGTGATGGCTCATACACTGTTCACTATCTGGCTGAGAAGGTTGGTAGTTATGAGATATGCGCTTCATTTGACGGAAAACGCATCTCTCCCTGCCCCTTCGGGATCAATGTCTACACCAGTAAGTTAGAATAACAAGAAGTTGTGTAAGAGTAGCTTTGTTTTGTTGTATCAATTAAATGGGATTTGTTTTCTCCACTTGTGTTATGGATCGATATTGTGCAAGCACTATTGATAATATTAATTTTAATTCCACGGGTTGATTTATTTGCAGGCAAATATTTTCCCAGAGCCTACATTGATACAATATCTGTCTGGGAGGATGAGTCAATCGCTTTTGATGTTTTAGCAAACGACTACTTTGCTGGAAATAATGCAAGTGTTGTAGAATTCTCAAAGGTACAATACGAAGTGAAGGTTTTCAAACCATTGTTCACTACTTTCTCTTCTTTACAATAGTGGAACTGCTACTGATCAGTGATCACGAGCAGGTGTATGCACACGAACACCACCTACCCTTTCAGAGAATTTCAATTTGCCTGGAAATTTGACTGGTTTATATTTGTCAGCCAGGTCATGGTTCCCTTCTTGAGTATGGAAGGCTCCTCCGCTACACGCCTCATAAAGACTATTACGGCAGTGATTCTTTTGTGTACACAATGTCTGATATAAATGGCAATCTTGCTACTGCTGCTGTAAACATATCTGTTCTCACTATCCCGCCTCAATTTGTTTCTTTTCCAAGTGAACTACAAGCAACTGAAGACGAGATTAGTCCCAGATTCGGGTAAGGTACTATTAATCTGTAACACTTTACAATTTTCATAGATGCTTCTGTTGGATTATAAATTGGACTATTTGCAGTGGTTTCCCCGGGTTTGAGATAAGATATTCAGACGTGATGGAGAACATCTCTGTTAATCTCAGTGCACAGTCTGGGACCGTGTTTCTATCTCCTATGCTAATGCAATTCTGGGAGCCAGTTTGGACTGGACTTTCTGTATACTCAGCGGATGGAGATATGAAGGGTTTGATTTTAGTAGGCTGTGTGGAAGTTATCAATTATGCGCTTCAGTCAATTCAATACTTCGGGTACTACTCACTTCTTTTGTTTCTTAAAATCAGCCTCCTTCGTAGAGTAACATAATTTTTTATTCTCCATTTCCCTCAAGTCAGGAACGAGAACTTCTGTGGCTACGATGCAATTCGAGTATCTACGAGGAACAGGAATGGAGTAAATGAATTGGATGTTCCAGTTTTTGTGGAACCAATAAATGATCCTCCATTTGTTCATTGTCCTGAGTATATTATTTTGAAAAGTAATGAAGAAGAGTCACTGATATATGACAGAGAAAAAGACCAGTTTGAGTTCTGCATTGGCGATCCAGATCTCCTTGCATTCCCTGGTATGGCTGTAGTCGAATTTGAAGTAGGCTAAATGATATCTTCAACCTCTGAATTTAGTCTTTTCGACGATTGATATATGTTCATTGTCGGATAATCTTTTAGGTAACGAGTCCCTTTTCACCGTCACATTTTCTGTGGAAGTTAATGATGGACTTCTGGCAACCAGCCTGCCAGCTGAGCTCATCACCACAACCGAACTGAAGCTCAAGAACAGCTACCAGTGGCTACCTCTTCAGACATATGTCAGCATCTCAAAACATTTCATGGTCAGAGCTAAGGGAGTTAGATTCCATGGAACAGTTAATGACTGCAACACTGTGATGCAACAGCTCTTTTATCATGTGAGTTAGGTTCTTCGCTTTGAACTTCATCCCGTCCAATTTTCAGCATCGTCTGTTGATTCATCACGTTTCTTGTACAGGGCGGAGAACAGGATGCAATCTTGACAGTGACATTGAATGACATGGGAAACTACGGCTGCTATTTTAATTGTGCTGAGAAGATATCGGTGCCTTTACAGGCTGAGGCTTCTGTTAATCTAATAAGGCGAAGGCCAATGAGTTCGCTTGTGGCTCACGGTAAGTGGCAGTGCATGTATGTCAGTAACTTAGAGCTAAAGAGCTTCTGGCCATAAAACTCAGTAACAAAATCCATTTAGGCCTTGAAGTAGCCAATCTGTTTATTGTGTGGAATGCAGGCTTGGGATCAGCTATCGTCTTCGAGTCCATCATAGTGTTTTCGCTCGGAGCGGTGCTACTTTTTTTCACATGCAAATGTGCAGCTCACCTTGTTCATGAAAGAAGAAACAAAGCTACCAGGGTGCCCGCGCCAGCAAGCGCACCTAGTTTGCGCAAAGGAACGGTAAGTATACTATGTACCATGACATAACATGGCACATACTTTCGTCTCTAACACTTGTCTAAAAGATCACCTCTTGATATGAAATGCTGTGTCGATTCATGTGTAGTCGAGGACAAATCTACCAGCGAATGCAGACACCAGTGTTTGTTCAAGCCCTTTGCTTGGCAGCCGACGTCCCAACTTTCGCCAACGGTAATGAATTCTCAGACTCAGGTGACAACAGGCAGTAACAAAGCGTTCTGACATGTAATTTATTTGAGTTCAGGTCGCGCCGTCAATATGGAGACGAGGAATCTAGCAAGGCAGAATGTCAGCCATTCCGTTCTGCTACCGGACGCAGTCAGCAGACTCCTAGTACGCCTAGTTTTATGCCCCTTGCTATTGACAAGGAAAAAAGTGAAACAGTTTGAGCTTACATTTAAACATTGTTGTTTATTACTCAAGTTACCCAATGTAAGACCTTGACAACTGTTGTAGAAAAAATTGGATGTATTTTCCTTTCCACTTTTTGTTCATCTGCTGTCAGTTGCCCATGCGTGTAGAAGATTTTGGCCATCGATGCATGTGGAGTCCATATTTCATCGACAGTTAAAACTTGTCTATGTCCGTATTAACAAAATTCATACAAATAGGTCACAACAAAATGTTTTTGTATTCACATAATGTAACTTGTTTTGCCTTACTGTAATTCAAATTCTATACATTTTGTTCCATAACGAAATTTAAAGGCCAATACACCTCTGAATTTCTGATTAGAGAATGAGTGTCCTCAACGCATCGATTTTCATTAAATATCATTTAATTTAGTTACTACACGAATTTCGAAATGTAGAATCATTTAACGAAAATCAATTCAATGGTGGGCAAAAATATTTCTCCAAGAGGAAAAAAATATTATAATTTGGATTTTGGCATTGAAATATGATATTTTAGAGGCTACCATCTCCAATAGTGAGAGTTAAAATCTAAATTTTAAACTCAAAAAATTTAGACCTTAACCCAAAAATAATTTTTCTCCTCCAATGGTTTTGGGTTAAAATTTTAGTCCGAGATTAATAAAGAATGATTTTAGCCTAATTTTTTTTTCTGTAACTGCTTTAAAAATAAAATTTATGTAGATTATCCTAGTTTATTTTTATGAACATTTTAATCTAAAAATATTTTAATTCTGATAATTATTTTAACCTAAATAAATTTTTTAAATTGTTTTAGCTGTTGGATTTAATTTTGGACTGTTAGATTTATTTTTTTACCATTAGATTTGATCATATTCGATCTCAGTCGTTGGTTGATCCAACGGTCCAAGAATTTGCACTGTAAGGTGGAAATGAGCCGTTGGGCTTTTGGAATTGAATGGACGACAGGCTGTCAACCGTGGGTCCCCACACTGCAGCCTTGTTGTTACATCCCGTCCCGAAAATAACATTATTTTATTCCCGGAAGTGGGAAATGACGAAAATGCCCCTGGTTGACCTTTGGTTGACTTTTGCGGCGTAATTCGTATGACCCTTTCCTTAGTGTTTTTTTGTTGTGCTCGTCGTTACGAGCATGTGGACGTGAACGGGACATCATTCAGAGTTCGAATGAAAACTCTACGGACGTTGATTTATCGACGTTTCCGTAATTCTTTTAGACAAATTTTGTGTTTTAATTTGGGCCTTGGACTCAGAAATTTCTGAAAGCCCAGCCCATTTCCTTCTCTGTCACTTTCTCACTCAATCTCTCTGTCACTCTCTGTCTCTCGATCCCTCACTCCCTCTGCAAACACAAAACCTCCCCTTTTTTTTCATGGCTTCCCTCTCCCCGAGCCAACTCTGCCACCACTCTCAGTCGAGCCAACCAAGACACTAGCCACCCAAACCCAGTCCCAGACCAAGAACCCAGCATCTCTGCTCGAACTCAGAAACCCAGGTTCTCAAACTTGTCTTTGAGACCCGAGCCTTCCCCGACGAATTCCTGACGATTTCGACATCGATCTTCCTCGATTTCACCACCATTCAAGTCCTAGTGATCCCTGGATTAATTTCCAGGCCTTGCATGGCTGATGACTGGAATTTACAATTTGGGAGTCGGCCATTTTATGGCTGTGACTTTTTCTTCAAATTCCGGCCAACTCCGGCCAGATTTTGGCCCCCAAAGTGGTAAAATCTCATTCCCCTCATTCCCAGCTTCAATTTGACACTTGAATCGTGAAAAATGGTTGTGATTTGACTGAGTTTCAGGCTTTTGAATAATTCCGGCCAAAATTCCAGTTTCCGACGAAGCTCCGGCCGGCAGACGGCGGCTGGCAATTGCAGTGGTCACCGGCGAGCTGACGTCAGCCGGCCCAGCCCTGACGTCAGCGAACCGGTGATGACGTCATCAACCCGGTCCAAACCCAGTTAGACCGGAATATTCCAAAAGTATATTTCATCCGTTAGTTTTAACGGCGTTAACGGAATATTCTAACGCCGTTAGAATATTCCGTTAACTCTGACGGCGCGTTAACGGCGTCAGTCACCGGCGCGTGACAGTGCGTGAGGCGCGTGACCGGCGCGTGGCCCCGCGTGGTGGACTTCCACTGGCGCGTGAGGGCGCGTGGCGGCGCGTGAGGCCATTTGGCAGCGCGTGGCGGCGCGTGCGGCGGCCCACGGCGGCGGTATTTGGGTTTTCCAACCCCGTAACTCCGTTTTCGGGTTTCCGAACGCCGTTTTCTTCGTATTTTTGAATACTTTACTAATTGTGGGTATTCTAAAATAGGTTTGGCGACCCGTGGAGTACGGAGAGTGTACTTTTGGACTACTTCGGCATCAGTATATGTGAGTGGGCCCCTTCCCTATTTAAATTAAATATTTCTTGTGTTTTGGAAATTTATATTAGGCTATGCCCGTGCTTTTAAGTGATCTTTTATCATATTATTTTAGTGAACTTAGTATTATTATGCCTATGCATTTAAATGGGATTTATACTCATACTCAGTGAACTCGTTTTATATTATATTCGGTGAACCTTGAGTTTTACATTTATATCGTACTTGGTTCACTAGTATATGACTCTATTTAAGTATTTTGAGTAACTTTGGTATATTCTTGGTATTCCGGATACGGCATCCGTGAATACCTAAGTAGAGCCTATTGAGGTTATTTTAGAGAAGAAATTACCCCCACTTTATTTTATTGGGAAATATTCCGTGGTATGTTTTATACACGCTCAACTAGGAATGCTTACACGGTGTCAGTAGTACTGTCCGGGGCCAAGACCAGCTTCACGTGTATGCTCACACGCACCGACACGCTCACTTTGGATCCATCGTAGGTGTCAGCCTGTTCTAGGTCGCCTTGGCGACTCGAACTCGTTGTGATGCGCTTAGCGCCAGCTTCACGTGATTGTAGTACATGAGCGTAATATTATTCGTACACCCAGCCTGTTCATGACAGAATATCTCTGTATGAACTCGTGTGTCTGTCATACCTAGCGAGCGTACCCCCCTACTGTTTTACATTGTGATTGTAATACCGGATTTCACTGATGCCACGGAGACTTCTTTTGGTTTTATGGGTGTTCCCGTATTATTTATTTATACGGATTTCTGCTAAAGTATTTTATACTTAAGTTGTGGCTTTCTGCCCGTTTTGGAAACCAAGTACATTTCTGTACTTACACTGATTTCTATCTACTACTGTAGTATGTTTTCAGAAAGGCTATTAACTGAATTATTACTTGTTTTGACGGCGAGGGGTTATTATTTTCAGAAAGGAAAGGTTTTATTTAAAATAATTATTTATGGCCCACTCACCCTTCTGTTTTGCGCCCCTCCAGGTTTAGTGGCTTGGAGTCGTCGACGTCGAGACGCGGTGGTATGAAAATGTAGGAATCTGTATTATTTTGTAATCATTTTATATTCTCCCAGTCTACTCTACAATTATTATCTTTATTATTTCTTTCCGCCCGCACACTTTTGTGCACTCTGACCTTATTAAATTCAATTTGCTTAAATTATTCCTTATTTCTCCAAAATGGCTTTCGTCACCCCACGTGGTGTCGGCCAGCACACTCGACTATTGGATGTCCACCTGTACATCCGGGTCGGGGAGTGTCACTTGTCGTGTGAACAAACGTAGGGTGCGTGAGTGCCTTGCGGTTCCAAATTTTCCAAGCGTGTCTACGCGCACAGGTGGGCCAGCCGGCATAACCTGGTGGGAAACTTAGTGGGAATTTGGCCCAATTTTAGAATTTATCTCAAACTCAAATTTTAGCCCAATTGTTAGAAGAGGTTTAGGGGGTTTAAATTCTAAATTTTGGATTTTAACCTCACTATTGGAGATGGTGGGGGATGGCTCCAAAATTCCAAATACGAAGGGCTCGTTTGGAATTGCTTTTTAAATAACTAAAAGCGTTTTTGATGAAAATATTTTTGAAACTAATCCTTAGTAAAAATGTAAGTAAATCTTGGAAAAACACTTAAAAGCACATGACTAGTGTTTCTTATAGGAAGCACTTTAAGTGTTTTTAGAACTTAAAAATATTTTCTCTAACCGTTTTTAATCATTTTAAAAATATTTCCAAATGAGTCATACTAAAAATTAATAAAGTTCATGAAATGATTGGACAAAAATAATTTAAAAATTCCACAAATTTCAGTATACGACAACTCATTGCGGGAAGCATTTCAGTTGGACGTCGTCGTCGGAGTCAAAGACTGAAACTTTGGAGATGGCAGCGACGGCGTTAGAGAAGCTTTTGCAAGCAGGCACGAAGATCGTCGGAGTCGGAAGAAACTACGCCGCCCACGCCAAAGAACTCGGCAACGCCGTCCCCAAGGTCCACCTCTCTCTCTCTCTCTCTCTATCTCCTCTCAATTCTGATTTATTGTGATTTGTGAAGGAGCCCGTGCTTTTCCTCAAACCGACGTCGTCTTACTTGAAGAACGGCGGCACGATCGAAGTCCCTCACCCTCTGTTGTCGTTGGACCATGAAGTGGAGCTGGCGGTGATCATCTCTCAGAAAGCTCGAGATGTTTCGCAATCCACCGCCATGGATTACGTCGCCGGTAAAT
Source organism: Gillenia trifoliata (assembly GCA_018257905.1). Taxonomy (NCBI): domain Eukaryota; kingdom Viridiplantae; phylum Streptophyta; class Magnoliopsida; order Rosales; family Rosaceae; genus Gillenia; species Gillenia trifoliata. The sequence goes on along the minus strand of CM031083.1, from coordinate 13,136,417 downwards.
TTGTAATTTTTGTTACTGTTATTTGTTAATTAATCAGTTAATAACGCTGCTGTTAATGATTTAGTTTTGAGTTTAAATCTGATTAGCGAAAATCGGATGGTTTAAGGTTATGCACTTGCTCTGGATATGACTGCTAGAGAAATTCAAGCATCTGCTAAGGTAATTTTCGAAAATCGGATTGTTTAATGCGATCAAACACGGTAGCGAAATGTTCAATTTTATGAGTACAAGTTGCTAATTAGAATGCTAATACTGCAATTCATAATAATCAATATGTTCTAATTTAAACAGCTACTGCAAATGTATTGTTGGTTTCCGAATCTCCGATCAATGAGTTATCTTTTGCATAGAAGACTTTTCGTTTCTCGTTTTATCTAGATGTTCGGTTTGAGAAGTTATTAGTTTAGCTCATACGTAAGGATCAATACAAGTGATGTGTTTGTCAGAGGAAAATAATCATTAGATGAACAACTTTCATAAACCGAGAGGTACTTGTAATGTAAACTGTGAAAACGTCCAGTAGGTTCACTACTCTATTTTAGGATATCTTAAGTTAAAGCATGTTCCTTTTACTTCCTGTCTGAAGTGTATGTGCGGATCACTGGACATGCCAGTACAATGTTGTTATCATTGTTAATGTACGTTATTTCCGTTGACAGTCTGCAGGTCTTCCATGGACCATAGCTAAAGGGCAGGACACCTTCACACCAATCAGTTCCGCAGTAAGAATTGCTTTGCTTATCTTTGATGCTTTTTTCTTTGTTACGAGTGATTTTCTATTGTATGTTTATAGTGAGGCAGCTACCATGAAAATCATTTCAGACCAACGGGGCGCAAAAGAAAACTTACTAATTTCAACAATGTTGTGTGGGGGTGGGGCGATGAGGGCGTGTTATATGTGCTATATTGATTATTTATGCTGACATTTATCAGTATAGAAAGGAACTTAATTTTTAAAAAGAGAGCTTGTTTAGAGGTGGGGGTGAGAATGAGTATCGCAAATTGGACCCTGCTCGGCTCTGTTGCCATGCCAACGAAAGCTTCCCAGATTAACTCCTACAGTTTACTATAAGGTAGTAGAGTAAGAACATGGGGGTATTTTTCCTAGTTAAGACCTATTTGATTAGAGATTCTCCGTCGAGGTATAAGTTCACCACAGTAAATAATAGTACTTATTATTGTTATTTGATTTTGGCAGAGCTTTTGGTAAATAATTCAATCACTAACAGTACCTTTATTTTTAAGTATGGTCTAACATTTGACTCTCCAAACTTCATGCAGCTGCCCACAAGGAAATGGTGCCAAACCCGGACGATTTAGGAGTTGTGGCTGAAGTGGTTCTAGTGCTCCCTTTTCTTTCAAGATCTTTATTAATTAGTGTCCTGGTTTTTTGCATCGGGTCACTCCTGATGTGTTCACAATTAATTCGGCCACCGTAGGTAGACGGAGAATTGAGGCAGAAAGGCTCAACCAAGGAACATGATATTTAAACTCCGTTTTCATCAGCCACATAAGTTCCATTATGACACTTCTTGAAGGAGATGGCCACTAACAGGTATGAAAAAGTGATCTGTTTCTAAGTTTTTCCCGTTTGGAGGCATGCTAATATTTTTTCTACGTCAAGCTAATGCAGTGTGGTACTGCTTGTTCAGGCACTCCCCAAGGCGTAGGCCCAGTAAAAATAGGGCAAAGATAACTGCTGGCATAACCAGCCTCGTGGCCGTGTTCAATTCAATGTCGAAAAGCGGAAGAGCCAAGGAAGTTCTTGAGCTAATTGAATTTGCTACCTGGTGCTAGTATATTTGACTATGATCAGTTTAAACATCTTACGACGGCATTTGAACATGTTCATTTGTTTTGTTCTTCTTGTGTTGGTGATTTAAAATCTCTTATACTAGGTAATCTAGTATCCTTATGTACAAAGATAATCACCCGTCATTGTGGTCGGACTATATTATGGATTTGACCACATTCTCCATAGGACCCCTCTTGTCTCTTTCTGTTTATATGGTCTTGCGCTGCCCTGCCTATATTAAACTTGAGTTTCACTTGTCCTAGGGAGGAGTAAATAACCGCTATTCACTGTAGGTCAAGTAAGACATCTCCACTTAAAAAAAATTGAGAGAAACACTATTAGATTGTAATATCAAGCACTTTTTTTGTTTTAAATCTCAGTAACTGGCACAAGAAATACAATTAATAATGTCATTTATTTTTAATACATGTATGCTGGAGGAGAGCTAAGAACTTGTCTGCTTAATATAATGATCGAAGGTGAATTCCAAGGTTTTGATTGAGTGTTCTGTTTTTATTTACATGTTGTTAGGTTTGTTAAATCTAATACATGAGCATGTGGCTGGCCCTTAAATTCTTGGTCTAGCAAGCAACGTGGTACAAAATTTTTGGTCTGGCATTTTTTTCCTTAAGCAACACAAAGTGGTGTCAGGCCAATTTAGTGCTTAAACAACATCGGGCACTGTTCCATTTCTTTACAAATATATTCTTCAATCAATTGCGAAGAATTTTGTTAGTGTCCAGGAATTTAATTTATTGAATATTTGCTCACCACTATTATGATAGTGATGCTTACCACTTTATTTCATTATTATCGTTTGATGAGTTAAATTTCTGCATTTTTGCATGAGACACACAAATCTCATAATTTAAACTTATCCAATGGTAATAAGTAGGATGGTGAGCATTACCACTACTTGATGGTGGTGGAGCAAAATATGTAGTTATTTTTTGAGAAAAAAGAGATTAAGTAATTAATTAATCATATATTAGAAGGGAAATGGTTGACATTAGCCTGCGCTGGCGTATCAACTTATTACCTCAGGCTTTGGGTGGGGCAGAAGGTTTCATGTTTGATAATCCATACCCTAAATATATTGATTATGGTAATTAAGGTTTGATAATGCTTGTGTTCCTCCTATGGGGAACCTACTTGTCTTCCACTCTACGATTAATCTAATCTTTATTGTCCTAACATCATAATTGGAACCGCTCATTCTCTTTATCATCATCTAAATATCACATATGCAACAAAATTATTCAATTTGGAGATCTTTTAGCCATTCATACGCATAAAACAAATGGACAATTCATCATAAGAATTAGAGAGGTGTCAAAACTTTAGGCCTAAGACAAGTGCAGCACTCCACTTAAATAAGGCACAACACGGCACGATTCATAAGAAGTGGCGGCCAGCCGACTCCGCCCACGGGCCCTTCATGGGCCGAATACGACCCGAGGCTATGGCCCATTATGAATAATCTCATTTATTCATTATTTTTCACCACAAACACATTTTAAGGTTAGTAATGTTACAATTCATATTGGCATAGTGTGATTGTAAATCCTAGGTAGATATGGATTAGGATGCTATCATAAAATTAGTGTTTTCATTCTATAAGCAGTATGTACTCACTGAGATCAAGCTTTATCTCTCGTATTTACGGCAAATAAGGCACCGACATGAGGAAAATCATTATCACAATTTCCCTTAACCCTATTTCCTCTATTTTCCGTGTCGCCGGCCTCCTCTCCCTATTCTTAACCATGTAGTAAATAGGTTACAACACGTTATCAACACGCTCTTTTCTGCTAGCTAAAGAGAATTATACCGAAGTTTGGGGCATTTTCAATCATGGGGAGCATATTTTTCACAATTCTTACTTGATTTACCTTTATTTTATCAATTAATATATTTGCTATTGATTCAATTTTTCTTGTTATTTTAAGTGCTGTTCCAGATTTAACGATCAAAATCTAAATCGAGTCATGGAAATTCTCCCACAAAATTGATCCACTATCATCATCTCGCCATCCAAGTACTTCTAAAACATGGCTTCAATTTCGATATTTTTCAAACTCCTTGATTGCCTTTCACCAGATGATGCATGAAACCTTAAATTTTTATGCTTTTAAAAGAATTATAATCTTCGCTAAATATCATGGTTCGCATTTAATATATAAATTTTCGTTATATATTGTGAATTGATGATTTGTGGTGAACGAAAGAAAAAAAAAAATAGGTTTTTTTGAAAAAAATAAAAACCTCGGTGAGCCATGGCCTCGAAGTCGGCGCAGTCGAGCCGAGCCGATCCATGAAAACCCAAATGGTCTCGCTCGAAGCCCGACAACCCCAAGCCTTTGCTTTTTCACCGTTTTCTGGAAATTAACTATTGATGACTTGCCGCCTCATCCTCCACTCATACTACGCCGGCTCGACGACTTGCATAAGATTTCCCGTCGAAATCTCGTCGATTCTCGAGATTCCAACTGGAATCCCATTGGTTTTTATACCTTCGACGCGAGATCACTCTGCCTAACCTTTCAAGGTTTCATCGAAACCCGGCTCACTTAAACCCTTGGTCCCAACCACCATTGCCAACACAGGCGTTGCTGGTCTTTCTTCTGGGCGAGCACACCTGCACCCGGCTAGCCTCTCTCGCACAAATCTGGCCCCGGGCTGGGCCGCCCATCCTTGGGCCTACACCAAACCCGACTCATTTTGGGCTTGAATTTCATTTTTTTCTTTCTTTCTCACCCAAATGGGCTTAGCCCACCGTCACTCGCCCCTACGTGGGCCTTGTCGCCTATCCACCCGACTAGCCCAACTGGCTTTCGGGGCCTTCTTGCCTCGTCTCGCCCGGCCGCAGCCCAAGAACTAAAATAAAATATTTGGGCCAGCAGCTCCAAATACTTTTGGGCCTACAACCCACCTCCGAGTCGCCTCTAATTTTTTATTCATCAGTGACTATACTAGTCTCATAGACTACTCACACATGGGTCTCGAAGTCGCCCACATTCACTATATTTGTTTCAATTGGTTTTTATATATTGTATTGTATATTGTGTTTCTCTGTTTTGCAAGTACCCATGAACTTGAAGTTCATTTTTTAGTTCAACCGTAGTTTCGAAAAAGTGCCATAGAATTATTTTTATGTTTCCTAAAACTCACCACTCATGTAGAGTAATAACTGGTTCTCCATGATTAATCCACTAAACCTAATCATGTCTTAGAACCCGAATGTTCTAACTTCGATGCTTGTGGAGAATTTATTTCCCAGTATGAGCACCACAACCACAATCTTGTTCCCTCTATCTAGTGGATTGTAGAACTCACCAGAACAAGTTCAACTTCACCGACAGCTTTCTAGCGTAAACTACTTTATGTGGGCACGAGTTGTGAAGCTCCACTTCGACTACCGAGAAGCCGAGAAACAGAAGCCAATAATGACATGGATAGAGCCAAATAAGCTTCCGCCATGAACTTATTTCGAATACTTATACCTGAAGCACTGTAAATGAAACTATCTCGATGAAGAGGATTCCACGTGCTCTTCGACTCACTCTACGGACCGTTCCGATCATTTGAAACCCATCCGTGAATAAGTACACTCGAAGTTTATAGAATTGATCAATTCTCTCGACTCTGGAGAAGATTTTTCGACCTTCCATGCTTCTAACATGTCTAAGTAACACTGGTAGAGAGCAGAGGTTCGCGAAATTCCTCGGATCAGGATTACTACCACATTGCTCACTAAAAAGCACAACAAAGGAAATAGGTACTCCAAAGGATCTCATTTCTGAGTTACCAAATATATAAACCTGGCCGCCTGGAGTCTACTCTAAGCTAGATTCCGGGGCCTCTAGCTGGATCCACCGAATGGCTGCTCGCTTTGGCAATGATGTACCAAAGGTCACGCTTTTGCTTCGCCGAGGTGTACCGAACAAAAGGCCTCGTTCGACAGACGATATCGAATTTGCTCATCCATCTTCGGGCCTAGAGAGTACTAAATAAAGGGTATAATCGTGGTCTACCAAGGGGTGGCATCACGACCAAACACGTGATCCCTTGGCACCAAAACCCAAACCCAAAACTTCAAGAATAAGGGATAGTATTTTTGAACCTCAACCGTGAAAAATCTACTCCAGTTGATGGAAGAGATCATTGGTTATGTACTTATCTCTGTGTTCTACCAATGTTTTCAAGAGGTACCATTCAATGTAAATAATATGTGAGACTAATTTTGCTTCAATTCTAACACATCTTAAAAGCAAAATTTTGACATGGAAGGCTACAGTTAATAACTCGTATCCAAATTTGGCTTCATTTTGTGAACAATCTCCTATGTTCACTAGGGATTCAAGTTTGGTGTTTGTTTTAGTTATGGATATTGTTATGAATATTGTCCTCGAATATGAGTTAATTGAATCATGTTCCTTATACATGTGACCGAATTCAATTAACATGTGATAAAGTCTAAATGTGGGAAGTTAGTTGTTTGGATGAATGTGCTACTACGCACACTAACTTCATACCTAAATCACCCTCTAGCAACGAATTCAAGTCTATCTAACCCGATTAAGAGCATTGGCACCGCTTATCGTTGTATTAATGGTATCAATTACCATTAAAGGGCCTTCTATTCTTTCTGCCTGTAAGAACGTCATTGAGTTTTAAGGATATTTCCAAAAACACATCATGAAAATATGTGGTGGACGATCTTTGCATCACCTCCAAAATACGAAGCCTAAAGCTATGTTTTTCTTCTTGGTGGGCCAATGGGTCAGCCTCAACTGTAACGTACATATAGGTCGGTTGGAGCCTGGTGATTTGAGCAAGCTTATTTGCTTTGGCACTGCTTCTGCCATTCAGTCGAAACACATGCAACGTTTTACACAACGCATCATCCTACCCGAAGTAAAAATTTTGTGCCTACAATGTAACGACTCCGCTGACACCCCACCCTCGATACCCACGTGGATACCGAAAAGGAATGCATTGCCGACACTCGTAAGTGACGAAGCCATTAAATGCATGACAACACTTGATGGAGAAGAAATAATAAATTGTATTAAATAGATAAAATCCAATCTAATAACATGCATATGGTTCAAAGCGTACTCAATTTTGAACAAATGGAAAATAAAAGTGTAACCGAGTTCCTACAATCTCTATCCATAACAGGATAGATACTATTATAGAAAACTGAAGATAAAGAAGGATCCCTACACAATTGGATGAACGATCGTGAGCTGCCACGTATCCTCGGACTGTGCGAAGTGTCACCATGACCCGGCGGGGGCGCAAAACAAAAATGCAGTGGACAAAAACAAAGTTTTCGTAAACCTTTCTTTTCAACATATTAACTCTCTATTTGAAAACCAATATAATCATAGGAAACTACTAACATAGTATAATTCAAAAGATACCTTTGAAAGCATATCATGTATATCAAAAGTTAAGATAGCCAATAATTCACAATTCATAAGACAAAACATATATAATCATATATAAGGAAACCATCACAAGGTATATGCGCGATCACCCGAGTACGGGTTAAGGAATTCGCTCTCAATCACCGTACAAGCTCACACGTTATCCAAATCATTTGTACCCTAGTACCACACACACATGTAAGCTTGCGCCGCAACGCGTCACACCCAAGTCCTTACGCAAAGGGGGCCTTTTCCCCATAAACAACAACAATAATTGTAAGACAAGCTTCGTACTAAGGTATTTACCTAATACCCCCTCGGAGTACGCTGGGCGTGTGACCCAACATGTGAGAACTGGTCCTATGGCCATGGAGAACGGTACTTAAAACGTAGTGAAAGCATACCAAGTGTGTTTGAAAACATATATACATACTCATATGTAAATAGGAACCAAACCTATTTATAAATCCCATATATCAAATATTGCATAAATAATCATTCTCCCAAAACCATATAATAAAAATATCAATTAAAGAGAAAAATATCATAGTATAAAACCATTTTATACTATATAATCATAGATGATAATTATCCTTAAATCACCAAAATACTCCATTTATCAATATAAATTTACCATAAATAAATCACTCTAGGTAGCACAAATCATATTCATTAGGTATATATATTTATAAATAAATATATATAAGTAAAACACGCTTTAAAAGCCAAATTAAAACCATAAACAAATCCAAAATAAAACTCTTTTAAATCATATAAAACATTTATCAAATAAATGTCCACTCACGTATTCTGGGAGTGAAATCTCCCTGTAGCCCTCCCTAAAAGTGAGTCAAGAATTACCTATTTAAAGTTAGGGATAAAATTAGAACTTCCCAAAAAAAAAATAATTAAAAAATAGGCCTTAAAAGAATCATGAATATTTACGGGGTAAACGGGCTCGAAATGATTCTGAGCCCGAAACCTACTCACGGCTGGCCCACCGGCCGTGCGTCACAAGATGTGCCGGAAGCTGGCCTAAACCACTCCACGCGCCGCAGAAACCCTCACGCGCCGCATGCGCCGCGCACGCGTCGGGGAAACCTTGACGCGCCCCCACTGCCGAAACCACACGCGCCGCCACGCGCCGGCGAAAGGGGTTTCACGCGCCGCACGTACGCACACGCCGCACGTGTCGCCACGCGGGCCGCACCGTGGTCCCACGCGCGTCACGCGCGCCCCACGCTGCCTCGCTGACGCCAGCCTGGGCCGGCTGACAAGCCACTGACGCGCCGACGCGCACTGCTAAGTTTAACTAATATACCTTCGCCGTTAGGGAATATTCCTCGCCCTGGGGAATATTCCGTTACCGTTAACTAATATTCCCTCCTCTCTTTCCTCTCGCCTGGCCGCCGAGCCCACCGTCGGCCGCCGTCCGCCGCCCGCCGCCGGCCTGGGTTCGCCTAACTGGGAATTTTAATACCGATTAAGTCCCGCCAAAAATTTATATCTTCCTCATTCTTTGTCCAAAATTGACGTGCCATATATCAAATTGAAGGTATTGAGGAGTAGAATATTTTTATACCCATTTGGTGTACGGAAAGTGGCCGGAGATGGCCTGAAATTGGCCGGAAAGCTTGAAACCCTAATTCCGTCCCTCCTTCAATACCGCACCAAATTGACGTACTTTATATCAAATTGAACCTACTCAATCCAACAAAGCCAATGGTAATGGTCTCGAGGCTTACCTCGGGTCCTGGCTCGCACAGAAACCTGACTGACAGCTTGAGCCTAAACTGCCCGGGACGTCGCTTGAACGAACGGTTCAGTTTGAAGAATTGGAATCACAAACGTCTGTAATGACGAGACGATCGTGATCGTATGGATTTCAAGATCGCTTGGTGGTTTTGTGATTCAACCAAGATTGTGGTTTCTAAGTTTGAACTTTTAGTTTAGAGAGAACAAATGGGAGAGACAACTGTCAAGCTTCAACGCACAATGGATGGGGGAAGGTTGGTCGCCGTGCGCCTGTACTAAAACCCTCTAATTCCCACCCACGGAGTGGAAAATTACCAAAATGTCCCTACACTTTAAAGCTTCGTAAAACTCGCTTTAACTCCGAATTGAGTTCCGTTTGCCTCCACGCGTTCGTATCGACGCAGTACATCAAGAATATGTCAAGAAATGAATTTTTACAAGTCGTCACGAAAGTCAACAAAGTCAACATTGACCCTAATGGTATTTTTTGGTCATTTCACATAATTCTGGGGACTGGTTAAATAATCTGGCCCTTAATTTTATTGTATTTTATTTCTTGAACTTAGAATTTACCAAATTCTCAATGGGCTATGGAAGTCCTACGTGATGTTTGAATTTTGACTCTTACTTGTCGTATCATTGTAAGACTCTTCACGAACGCGTGAGCGCAAAACAAGAAACGTTACAGACGTTTAAATATTCTTTCTTGTTATGGGAATATGGTGGTGCGGTACCATGTGGGATCCAGTTGCCTAGTTTAATTTGGAAAAAAATCTCTCCTCTTTCTCCTCGACTCTCTCTCCTCATTATTTTCTTTCTTTTCTCTCCGTGAAATGATGCAGTAATGCTGTACATAAGTGGCCACACCATTTCTTTCGAATCGACCCAAACCACTACCACCATCTTGTTTGTCGTAACTCACTGAGTTCAACCTGGCAAACCAATTGCCCAAACTCCCTACCGTTTGATCTAAAATCGCACACGTAAGCACCGAAGCCTGGCCGAGCTTCTCAAAATACCGACCAAGGTGAGACTTCTAACTACCACCATTAGCTTCCTTTGTGTTGAGTAGATGAATTTCAATACTAAAATCGTGTGATTTGGTCGTGTTTTGGAGTAGATCAGATTTTTTGTTTGAAAATCCAAGACTGCCAATTCCTACCATTTCCAACCACTTTTCAAACTCCAAATAGGTATAATCTTGTTTTCTCTTATTTCTAGCTTAATTTTGACATGTGGATCAAATGGTTGTGAATGAATAAGTTACGAAGTTTTGAATTTTTTCCTAAACCGAAGGAGTTTTGGGCCGACTCACGCGAACGGCGTGAGCTTGCACGCGAACGACTCCGAGTCAGAATGTGGGCGACCAATTCAAACCTACCAACTGGCCCAAATTGGAAGTGGAATATTCCCAAGTATATTCCTTTAATGCCGTTAGAAGAATATTCGTTAGATTTAACGAAGATAATGCACTGCGAACCCAACGGCGTCAACTAACGCTGTAAGTTTGACCGGCTTGGTTTGACCGGGGGCGTGCGAGTGCACGCGTGAGCCGAGGCAGGCTCGCGTACGAGCCACGCGTAGGTTGCGTGGGACCAGCTTTTTCGACTTCATCTTGAGGCGACTCATGACCTGCCGTGATACGCCGAGGGCAATACGTATGATATTTTTCAAACTGTTTCTGACCTCCGTGTTGAGCCAACAAGGGTTAATTGACGTTAATTAGTTTAATTAGTAACTTTGTATGAAGTTTAATCATTATAAGGATATCTCATATAGGTGAGACTTATCACGAGGAGTACGTGGGGTCGACAAGGTAAGGCTACGACCCAACCACGGACGCTGTGTGTTTTGTTTTATGAAACTTATATTATTTATATTAGTTTCACGATGCCTTAAGGAATTATTTTCTTCATGCCATGCTTTTACTTATGAGTTAAGTATAAAGAATTTATATATATTATGCCGAGATTTGTGAAACCGGTATGGCATGATCATGTATTTTTATTGGCTCATCATACATGCATTCACCCGATGTCTAGAACTCCGTCCGGCCGTGACCTGCCTTCACGTGTATGTTCACATGCGCACCATATGCTCACTTTGGATCCATCATAGTAAGCCGCCGTACTAGTCTCGCATTAGGCACTAGGACTCGTATGTGATGCGACAATGTACTCTCTTAATTGTAGTACCGAGCATATATTTATTACACTCAAACTTTGTTCCATGTAGCTACTTTCTACATGGGCTTGTGTGTCTGCATATGTTGAGGGAGCATACTATATATTTGTCGAGATATTTGTGTTACTTATACCTTTTGCCATGATTCCTTTATACCATTTTGGCAATGATGAGTATTATATATTATGTCAGAGATAAATGTTTATCCATATATTTGGCAAATTTTCATACCATAATGTAGTATGATTTTGGGAAACTACATGTGTTTTTAGAGAAGGGTTATGTATGTTACGAAAACAAAGGTTTTAGAAATATTTATTTTTGCCCACTAACACCTTCTCGGCTTTAAGCCCATTAAGGACTTAGTAGTCGGACTTATGGTGAGAGACAGCTCGGTGTTTACGATCAAGACCGTATAAATGTAGATATTCCTTCTCAGCTATTTATGTTTCATCCATCCTACTCAGATGGGAATAATTGCATTTTCTTTATTGCACTTTAACTATGCTCAACATCGCATGTCAGGTATAAAGTATTCTACCCGTACTGACAGCACTCATACGTTTGATATCAATAATTTCAAACGTTGGTTTTATTTCATTCATAATTTTCCACTTCATCTTCATGACATGGCTTTCGTCACCCTCTCGAGGTGCCTGGGCCAACATGCCTCACTTTTCGGTACCCTTCTGATATCCGGCCTGGTAGTGTCATACAAGCACACTTTGCCAAGCCTGGGCTTATTGGGAAGTTGGATTTTTTATATCATCCCTAGCAAAGATACTACATAATCATCTTTTCACAATGGATTAATAAATAATGTGGACTAATCCAACCAAAATGCTGAATTCATGCATATATGGTTTTCGTTCATATATTTCCAATAATGGTCACATGTTTGTCCACACACATTAACGCTAAAACTCCCGGGCCGTTTCTTACTTAAGGGCTTACCACCCTAATTATCTCATAAAGTCTAGAAGACTAGATAATGCCTAGAGTTTATATCAAGAATTTTCGATACGTATTGCATGCTTTGGCTCAAGCTGAACATTGAATTCCCCATGTTCAACCCCAAAACAAGCATCGCGTAAGGGTCATAAAACGTGTTATCAATTGATTGCCCGAACACTTTTAACGCGGCACATGTTGATCCGCCCGAGGCCCATTGCTACCTGCAACACGTTTATAATTGGTTATCGAGTACGAACCCGATGTTTTTGTACTTCACTGCTTTAGGTACTGCATCTTATGCCATATCAAGGCCGCAATTTCACAATGTACCAATACTGGTCGTCGTGGATGTGAATCTTTGTCGACATGATTTTTCTTCAAATTAGCTCTTGTAGTCCTTGTGTGATCTACCTCTCGATTGTGGTTTGCCACTGGCGTAGATGTCTTCCCATCAAGCTGGGGAGATAAGAATATCAACGGCTCCCCGAAGAATGGTGCAAATTATTGTGGACGTCCCCACTATGTCTCATCATGATCCCCGTATTCTGGATTCCAGAGTGTTGCTCCAAACGCCTTCTCTCGATCTAGCTAAAGTGACAAGATCATATAAATGCATCCGCAAACATAAATGTAAGGATGTAAGCACGTAACGACGCCGAGTTAACATCCCCGGCGGCGTGCCCCCTCAAGGATAGTTGGCATCCCCCGTTGGAAGGCCCACGCTGGCCGCTAGCCAATCAATTTGTTCTTAGCTCAAGCACGCATGTATCACCGCTCAAGGATTTACCTCTCTAAAGGGAGAAACATGGCACAAAACAAATCCCCTCCTCGTTCGCTATCTCAACCATTCCACCTCATGAAATTAATTCGATTCTCCCGAGACTTGAAGTTCTTGGTCAATTATGCTTGCATGGATGAGTTATGGAATTGAATGAGATTATCATCGATGATATCTACGTATATGGTAGCTACCCAAAATAGTGAAAAAAATGATATCGAACCACGTTCCGTTGATGAATGTTAATGTGTAACTCGATTGGTCAACTAGAAATAATCCATGTCGAATTAGATTCCTTGGCGAAGCGGAGTGTTTGGGTCGGTAGTTCCAACGCCTATCTAACGCAAAAGGAAGCCTAATGAGATAAATGAAATAGTACGATATAACGCTCCTCATGGCACTAGGCTTTCTCATACGCCTGATTGATTGTAACTTATGAACGTGGTTGTAACGTATCTATGTGTGGATCATGATAATGGAAATCTACATGGAAGTTTCCGAATGATTTTCATGGGTTGATTCAAATAGTTCTAATCGGCAGAACACCCTATATATTAGATCGAGGCTTTCACTTTTTACGAATTGGAACAATTCGGGTCGGATGTGGTATACCCATCTAAGTAATTATTTGATTAGTTGTGATACGTGAATAAATTATGTCCCTGCGTGTACAAAACCGAATTTGCTAGAGTTGCGCCTATGTCGATGACATGAATCTCATTTAGACCGTAAGAGTTTCGAGAAAACTCAGCTGCAACTGTCGAATTTGAGATGAAAGATCTGGAAAACTCAGATTTTGTCTGGACCTTGGAAGTCTCGAGCAAAGTCAGATGGCATTCTGGTGCACTTGTCAAACTACACCCAGAAGGTGCTGCCTTCGAGTACACTCATGATCGTCCATACCTAGATGCAAATGAGACCTTGAAAAGGTCATGGAACCTCGAAGCTCATATCTAAGGTTCAATTAGCGCTTATTGTACTTAACTCAATGCACTAAACATGACATCTCCTTCTATATTAATCTTCTTGCAAGAGTGCTTGCCTTGGTCTTCGTAATAGATTACAACCCCTTTGGTCTTCTAATGATGCTTCGCCTCTTTGTTAGTTATGCCGACATGCGCTACTTATATGACCCGCACAAGGCCCGTTCTCAAACGGATTATGTCTTTACCGTTGGAGACACCGTAATATCTTGGGAGGTCAACTAAACAAAATCTTTAGTTGCGATGTCTTCGAGCTCATCACCACACGAAGCAACATGTGATGGGAGCATATTTGAAGCACTTGTAATTCATCATCCTTCAGCCGAGTCCTAACGACGATCTATGTGAAGATAACGCCTTATGTATCGACCATACCATAACATAATACATCTGGGCAAATAACACCAAGCATATTGCGTCTACATCACATCGCATTTAGTATCAAGATTGAAGTAAAGAAGATTCGATCCAAGACAACCTTGCCGATCTTCACAAAGTTACCTACGAAGAAGCTTGCTCGAGGAATTGGTATGCTGAATTTTCTCATTTGCAACGCTTGTAGTTCTCAAAGGGAGTTTGTCGAACGCTGTGGAGTATCCTAAAGTATACTCAATTGACCTTAATGTACTATTTTTCCTACGATTAGGATCAATTTTCCCATTTGGTTTTTGTCGTCTCGACGAGGTTTTGATGAGACACCCACGCTCTGGGATGGTCATACGCTCGTGTGTTTTCTTACTACTTACGTCCCGAAGATGTTAAGTATCGACATTGCATTAAATTACCTTTTTCTCCTTAGACTATGGGTTTTGTCCTATCTTTGGTTTTACCATAGCCAGGTTTTGGTGAGACTTACCTTATGTGCAAATCCCTATATGAGACTCGCGTGGCTCTCCTTCGCACTCGCGAGACGACTTTCATCAACTATCTCTACATCATCTCAAGATCCGATGCGATATCTACTGAGTATTTACACACTCAAAGGGAGTACAGCAATTCATATTGGCATAGTGTGAGCCAGGTAAATCCTAGATTATGATGTTATCATAAATCTAGTGTTTCCTATTCTATTCTATTCTATGTACTACTTGGAGCTTGTAGATCAAGTTTATCTCTCCTCGTGGTTTACTATAAATAAAGGCACCGGCATGAGGGAAATCATTATCACAATTTTTCTCACCCTATTTCTCTCTATTTTCCGTGTCGCCCGCCTCCCCTCTCCCTATTCTTAACCCTTCAAGAATAGGCTACAACAAGTAAGACTTAATATTAGTGATATTTAGCTTAATAACATGTTCAAATAAGTTTTTTTTTTATTTTTAAAATAACTAAAGTTTGTTTTGCCGGCCGCCCATTTAGTGACCCACCGCACGGTCCATGCCTTAATGGTCCAGGTCGCAGCCGGGCTGCGCTTAATGTTTTATTAAGTGGGATCAGCCCAAGCATGATTTGTTTATTAAGGGTTGGCCCAAGCTCACGTGGGTTGCCTTTAAATGGGCCGGGCCGACTCCTTGACACCTCTAATGAGACGCTACTTGTTACAAAAACCGTTGATTGGTTTAACACATACCTGATGACTAAACAATTTCCAACTTGAATGATTTTTTTCGATATGATCTTTAGATGATGATAAAGAGAATGAATGGTTTCTGCTATGATGCTCGACGGTAAAAATTTGTTAATTGTGTTGGAGGACAAGTAGTTCGCCATGGGAAGAACACATAAGCATTATCCTTAAGGTTTATACCAAATCCCTCACCAATTCAGTTATGAATTATTTTTTATCCCCCAGGCTTGCCTGATATTTGATGCATGAGGGTTTTATGCAATTACTTGGACAATAATATAAGTTATGTAAGTGCTTGCTTTGCACTGATATTAATCAAATCTATCTTTAAATCCCATTGTAGGTAACTGAGTACGTACGTGTTAAAAGAATAATAAAAATAAATAGAAATTTTAACATAAACCCATAAACATTACTGTTTTTAGGAAATAATCCACAAGATTTATTTTTCAATATAAACCCATTGACTATTTTTTTCATGTCAAGAAACTTATCATAATGAGCTAATGAGTTTACTGATATGTATGGCTCTCATATTTCAATTTTTTTTATACCTACTTTACCCTTTACAGCTTTTTTTTTGTGAACCCTTAATGCTTGATTTAATGAGAAATAAAATGGGAATCAGCTTGATTTTTCAGTCAATATAATTATTAGGATGTCACATTGGATGGTTATAAAATCTTGTATCATGTTGACTATATTTTATTCCTTCTTTTTTTCTTCATCACTTTTGCTTTTCTTCTGCTCTTTCTTTATTGATCTTCTTGCTTCTTCTTAAAGTAGACTGCCATGCGTCGCAAGCATTGAATGCTCACACCTATCTCACCATCCTTCCCTCTCTCCTCCCTCCTCCCTCCTTTTAATGGTGAGATCAAAAGTAGCATCAATGCTTGCAGAAAATTTAGCCTACTCCCTTCTTAAAGATGTTATTAATAGTATCATGGGTCATTTTATTTATGTACCTAAATAAAAAGGGCTTTATATGGTGTGGTGACTTCAACTCGCGTTTATATATTTAAAGGTGAGTCTTTCTTTTCTTGCATTGTTATTGTTTTTGAAAATTTTCATTTGTAGTTGTTTTAGTTTGTTTACTCATGGGAGGTTGGATTTTATTTTTGGGTTCTATACTAAGTGTATAGGTACAATGTATGTGGGGTTGAGTTTTCATACTTATTGTGGAGATTATTTAAATTTGTTTTGGGGTTTGACACTGGTGGCAAGGCACATAATGGGTGAGTTTTGATACCTATTAGAAGAATAATTTAGTTTTGAGATTTTCTACCGAGTGTATAGGTAATATAGTTTTGATACCTATTAATGCAGTAGCATATTCAGTGTAAGAATTGAGGTTCATAAGAATTGGGTTAATTTTTACCTTTGGTTATAGGTGGATTATTTGTATCTTATTATAGTTATAGTTGATGTGGAATTTTTATTTGGTGCATGAGTTACAAATTTTTGAGTCAGTAAACGTTCAAAATTTAAATTCAGATTTTGGGTTAGTAAGTTTATTCTCAAAGAACTTTTAATAGTTACCTTCAAAGGTAAAATAGCCATACAAATAAATAATAAATGTAAATTAGGTATGATTGGAAACCACAAGATATTTGGGCTAATTAAAAATGGTTGGATTTGATTGGACTTAAATTAATGTAAACGCTCCTAAAATAAAAATGGAGGTTTTTGATTTAGGCTCAATTAATCCACCACATTTAGAGAAAACTCAAATTATGTTGTAAAACTACTAGTATATTAGCGTGGCAAGAAAATAGATGGACAATTTATATTAACGAGGTTGGGCAATTACCTATGTCCCAAGGCGTGAGCAGTATTCCATTATATATATGAAATGATCGGAGCACAATATAAATTCCTATTTCTCTCTCTCTCTCTTTCCTTCTTTCTTTCTTTCTATTTCCTTTCTTTCTTCTCAGAGTTTCTTCGTTTCTTTTCTCTCTACTTTCTTTCTTTTCTTTCCGATTGTGTTTTATAGAAGAGAAATGGTAAACAAATGTTACTAGGGTGGGTAGGTGGTGACAAGGGAAATTTAGATGGTGGCCTATCCACCTAAAAGTTTTTTACTTAAAGAAAAGTTTCACAACACTCTTGATGACTACCAATCTTCGATTGATTTCATGTTCCATTTTGATCAATGTCTTCCCTTGATTACAATAAGCTTGGATTAGCTTGTCACTAAAAGTTGGTGTGTGTCTCGTAATACTTGATCTTCTTTCCAAGATGTATATTTCCTCTAAGAATTCTATCGTTGATCCTTCTAATTTCATTTCTAGATAAAGGTAAGTGGTGTGCAAACCTTTGACCTTTGATTGGTCCTTCATTACTTGGTGACTCATTCATACTTAGTAACTTCAAGGCACAAGAACTAGTTGAAGATGAGTATTCGAGAGCAATGGAAGGCAAGAAATCGCAAGGCTTGCAAGCAAATCGCCCATCAAAGATTTGATTTGTGTCCAACTAATCGCTTTATTTCTCCTTGTCTTGAAGGCAAGAGTATGAGTATGAAATATCAGGAAAAAGCATGATATGAGATACTTTGCTATCAACCCTGATTATATGAAATACTTTTGCTTTTGTAAGATCAAAAGAAGAGTTTGATACCGATGTGAAACTTTGATCAAAGGTATTTTCGAGGAAATGAGTTAGGCATCTGTAGGACTTGGTCGGAGAGGTGGCCATCGTAGAGAAAGAAGGCTAAGTCTTTGTTGCTTGGTTGAAACTGCATTCTCAGAAGAATGAGAGTGTGTGGCATTTTGGAGTTCCGCCTGCTATTGAGGACGAAGGTCGACATATGTAGAGATTTTTCAATAGCGTATAATGGTGTCGCCGTGACTTAATGCCATCCACATATGTCGCATATCAGTGAAGGTAGTTGAAACAAGAAGGTTCAATGTCAACTTTGTCGGAAACAAATTATCCGTGATTTCCGAAAAGCCGAATTTGCGTCTAAGAAATGCCAACGAATTTTATTCATAAAATCTTGACTTTTAAAATTTGATAAGGGGTGCCTTTTCGAACTTTTGACTTTTTGAAATTCGAGAGGGTGCCTTTCCAATTCTTTTTTAGCAATTGGTCATGTCGTTTCTCCCTCTATGAGGCATCAATTATACCCCAAACGTATACTCAAAGTTGACCGCTTGTGGAAATTACCGATGTATTTATGAGATTTCAAACTTCCCCAATATTTTTCCTTTCACGCTGGAATGCTTTGCCCATCCGATTTTTGTTTTGATCTGGAATGTTGCGGTGGAGAAACATAAACCTCGCTTAAGATAATGTTTAACGTCCATCCTTCTTATCCTTCAAATGACCTCTTACCGTTAGAGATTCTCTCGATGAGGAATGATATAACCGCCATAATAGTAGCTAGAAATCTTCTTACTCCTATAGATGTGTTGTTGTCGAAGAGGTCCGATGAGCTCGTTGTTCAAGACTCTTTGGCTATCAGTGTCCAATGTGCCGCTCTATATCCAACACGGGACAACGTCTCGCCCGCTTCTAACTCTCCAAGTTGAATCATTAATGGCTAAAGTGACGAGCCTTAGACACAAGATTAGAGGACTCAAACACGAAAATAGAGAGTTGAATGAATTGCAAACTAACTATTCAAAGATATATAGAAGAAACTTAACCCATCGCAAGAACTAAAAGTTGAATTAGCTGACCATCGAAGTTTGTTGCTAGATTCCTCAAGCAATTAAGGCTCTCTCGGCTACGAGTTCAAGTAATTGTGGCTTCACTTTGATCAAACTTCATGGAAAACTCCCTATATTTTTGTTTTTTGTTTTTTTTCTTCCTATTCATTCATGTCCAACTTCATTTGGCTTTTAGATATGGGATTTCAAGGAAACTTAAATTCCACTACAATGTATAAATGATTTCATTCAAGTTAAGTTCAACATATATAATCAGATGGATTGGAGAGTCTCAAATCATCCTATAAGGTCTCCGTATATCATCTCTGCTTGGATGTGTAGGATAAGCCCAAACCGTAGTTACGTAAAAACATCTTTAATACCAAATCGCGACGCGTGTAAAGGAAGCGTTGTCAGATCTTTAACAATGTGATCAATAAATGAAGGAGATCATGTCTAATGCAATAAGATGTACTTAGATATGGAATTTCAAGTTCCAAATTTTTTCAAAGGTCTCATTAGCATTCGCGATGGATCATCGTGGTGTACTCAGCAACACTTTCCTCTTTGATGATCCTTCATCTTAAATTTCGACGCTCGAACTTTAGGTCTAGTAGAAAAAGAGTTTTCTCCTATGATCCTTCATCTCAAATTTTGACTTTAAGTGCTAGGTACTTTTCTACAGTTCTCCAAAGTCTTAGTGAGATTTATCAACATAAATTGTAACCTAGCAATTTTGAAATACTCTTTAATTTAACACGCAAATGGGCATAATTTATTCACATATCCCGTGCCGATCAAGTAATCACTTAGAGGGGTATATCAAATCCACCTGATTGCTTCAACTGCAGTGAATGCCTCATCTCAAAGTAAGAGGACGTTCGTGGTCTAAAACTATTCGCACGCCCCCATGTAATTCTTCATGAACTTACATGTATCTCCATATCAAGATCCCTAAGTGGAGAAACGCTATAACCACATTCATAATGCTGCAATCAATCACGTAGAGCGTTTGAAAGAAGCCTTGCGCCATAAGTGCATTTCATCACCATTCATCTCATTACGCTTCTTATCCCACTTGTAACACTCACAAGATTACTCTCATGCTAGAATAATAAGTCCAATACACTTTGATAAGGAATATGTTTCTACCTAGGATTATAATTTCACCAATCGCTCTATGTTGTCACTATTCATAACGAAAACATGGTTTGATATCGTTGCTTTTTTCATTTATGTTCGTACCTACCTTTAGTTGAAATATCATCGATGATAATCTCATTTCAATTCTATATCTCACTCAAACTAGTATGACTGGAACCAAGAACTTCAGATCTCGGGATAATCCGAATTAATCTCATGAGATAAAATGATTGAGACAAAGGAACGAGTATGGCTTGTTTCAGCCATATTTTTCCTTTTCTAAGGAAGTGAATCTACGAACTAAGTGATCTATCTTGTTTCGTGCTCATGACACATTGATTGGCTAGCCTCCACTCTGTACCATACCATCCATACAAGGGCGACATCCATTCGTGTGGATGTTAACTCAACGTCTCGTTAGGGTACGTCTATCCTTGCAAACATGTTTTGCACATAGTATATGATCTTGCCTTTGCTAGAGATTAGAAAATGCATCCAAGCAACATTCTCAAAGCCAGAATACATCGCACTTGCTTATCATACTTGTAAGGTACGAGATCGAGATGAGACAGACAGCGGGCAACTTCCATGCTAATTCACATCATTCTTCATGAATGTTGAAGTTCTTATCTCCCAATGGCTGGAAGACTGCCTTATCAAAGTGACATTTCGCAAAATAAGCAGAAAGAGATATCCTTGGTGCGGCTCTAAGAGCTAATTTGAAGGAGAATCATAATTTACAAAGATCATATCCTTCTTCGAGGATCCATATTGGTACATTGCTATTACGCAACTTAGCACATAAACCCACACCCAAATGCATATTAACGCCTAAAATAGGTTGGGTAGAGATGTGGTCTCATTTACATGAATCAAGGAACTTCAAACCCTTATGTAATAAAGTTGAAGAACTAGTCTCTCACCTGATTCAGTGAAACCAAGTTTTAATTTGATCATGAAACTCTATCCGATCATTTTTTATGTGATGGAGGATCAAGGAACCCCGAGTCCCGACTTTTGGGCGTGGTTTATACTTATCGAACAAAACATAACGTATCAAGTAACAATTGAACAAGGCGATAATTCCACCCACCGTAAAATGAATGTCTGGCGTTAAATAAATGTAAAGCTTGTGACATGAACTTTAATTCAGCACCATTCATAAATAAATTGCATTAAGTAAAGCTTAAAATATAAATGTTAGAAAGGCGGTAGTGTCGCACCTTCAAGTTAGCGCTAAGTTAGCATAAATAAAATTAAGCGTGGTTATGGGACCGGCAGCCCAAATGATCTTCTAACAAAATAGATATGAAATTAGGCTTTGAACTCAAAGTTCAAGCCTTGTGAGTTGTGGGACTTCAAGCCCATCATGGCGACAAGGAAGGAAAATCGAAAGCCCAAAAGAGGCTCGCTCGTATAATGGGCTACTAAACATGGACCCTCACACTTGGGCAAACAAATGGGCCGAATTTGGCCAAAACATGGGCCCAAATCCAATCCATCAAATATGGTTTTGGGCTCACGCAGTCTCCCGTCAATGTTTGGGATTCAGGCATCCGGTACACATACCAAATGAAGGTCAGCCACCATTGGTACAATCAAGCCCTACCCGATGTTCCTCCTCCCAAGGAGTTCCCAAAAGAGCCAAATGGATTCAACAAGTTTTGGAGTCAAGAGTAGCCTCTAGAATTCTCGAGAAGATCCAACCATCTGATCTAGCTAAGAGGATAATGAACAACTTTCATGAATAAGATTTTACCGAGGCCGAAAGTTGGGAAGCCATGTGCTGGAATTTCAAACATCCGGAACAATCTCACCGTTGATCTTCCCGAAATTTTGATATGCTATAGATGTTGAGTAGATGAACAACTTTCATGAATGATATGTTCCCATCTGAACTACTGATGATGGAGATTTGAAGAACTGAACGATGATTTTCCTAATAAGTCAAAATTAGTACCGTATGAACAAATATAAATAAGTAATTTACTACAATTTAAGTGTAGATGAGTTTTGTGAGTTCTTCCTGGAGGCACAAAAAGAGGATTTTCATCCGCAGAATGCAGTGATGTAAAAGAGAGGCTTCACTGCTTGGCGACCTGCAGTTTCCACCGACAAGAACTTCATGTTGATAACGCTAAGCCAGAAAACTACGTGGGCATATTAGCGTAAATGAAAAATAAAAGCGAGACACGTATATTAACAAGGTTCGTAATCGCTCAGCCGGGGCCAGTAGTATTTCCATTATATTCAACACAATTCTTGCTTCCCTATATGCTCAACATTTTATGTTTTTACATTTTTAACGAATGTAATCAAAAAGTTTATTTTTCTATGGTATTTGCACAAATTCGTAATAATGTAGGCGGTATGTATATATGCATAGTTTCCTTTCAAGTGTACCAATAATTATTAGGTCTTTGTTCCTTGCTACTAAAAGATCATATGGACTTTATAACTAGGTGACGTGTCATTTAAAATACTTCCTTGGACTATAGTAATAAATAATCACATCTTCATTTTCAAAAACTTATCAAGCATCTTCCAGCCAAAAACATTGCAGTTTGATGAGGATATTGCTCATCCGAAATAGTGTTATGCTCATCTGAAGAGGAATGAATGAAGAATATTGTTAATTTCTTAATTTCTTGCACTTTCCTTTCTGTCTCCTTTTCTTCCAAAACGGGTTCCATCATAATTTTCAACGGTGGTACGCCTTGAACCCATGGTGTTTTGATGGAGATGAAGCAGAGCTGCACGAGGAAGATGAGGCAGCTCTGCCCTAATTTTCTTTAACGCCCACCAACCAAATCAGCTGTGTTTTGCCCAAGTTTTAAAGTGAAACTTCCGTTTTTATCTAATACACTCGTCGATTTTACATTCATTAGATTGACAAATAAAAATATTATTCATTTCAACTCAATCACGGCTGCTCATTTCCCCGTAATTACAAGTAGATTCAGTCTATTGAAGAAACATTGCCCGCATTCAAATCAATTTTTGTTTTATATAAAAGGAAAAAATTACAAATAAAACAAAAACCCATATAGACATTTCATGGGCCCATGTACTAAAATTTTCCAAGAAAACAGCCTAACCCTTTGTTTTTCCCATCAAACCGAAGTCTCTCTCTCGGAGGTTAGTTTCAAAACCTAAAAAAACGAATGCTTCAAGCTTCAAGCTTCAGATGAAAGGAAAAAAATTGGGTTAAAATCCTGGGTCCGTCCCTGATCCAGAGAGCTCCACGCAGTTCCAGAGTTCGGTTATGAAGAGCTTAAAATCTAAAAACTAGATTACAATCATGCAGTTGCTTTCTGCGGACAAACCGCATCAACGATGGGTTGGTGGCTCCACGTATTCAATCGTTTTCCGCTTCTTTCTAGCTACTTGTTCTTCCTCTTTCATTTGTTGCGCTAAGAAAGGCCTTTGCTTTTACAATCAACTCCTTTTTCATCGTCCTCTTACTCGGTTTACTCCTCCCCTTTGTTTTCTTTCTTCAGGACAATGCCCTCACATCTTCAACAGCAGCTTCAATCTCAGCCACTCTCTCTTGCTTTGTCGGTTTCCTTCTTCCTCTCAGGCTTCACTGTACCGATCTTTGCGGGATCCAGCATAAACTGTCTCAGCCGGGAGCTTATCAAGTAAAGAGTGCACTTCACTCTCACGTCTCTGTTTAGACGTTTCAAATGGATTTGCCACCAAGGTATTATCAAAGTTGTCCGAACCAGGAATCAGAATACTGGACCACCCCCATGGAGTGCCCTATGCCTAAAACATCTTCATAAGAATGAAACAACAGCTTTTCTATTTGGTAACCTTTAACCATTCCATGATTCATATATGTCTTGTACATTCGAGTCCCGTCCAAATCTCTCAAGATTTGTACAGATGATCCATTTCCCAGCTGACAAGCTAGAAGCACCCTTCTGATCAAATCCAAAGTCTTTGCATTGCCCGGTAAAGTTTGGAGTGGCTCATCCCCAAGTTTCCTCTAAGTCCCAAAGCTTAATTTTCTTCTCTTCCCAGCCGTCCCCATGAGATGGCCATTAGGTGGAATGCGATTGCCGAGATGGGGCCCTTGTGACACAGAAGTCTAAGTAGAGGAGCAGAGCTTGTGGCTTCCTTACATGGAAACTGTACCAAGTGATTGACCCAAAGCAACAACCCCGTTATAGGAGTTCACCTGCATTGCATCAGTAATGGCCTATGCCTGTCCTGTAACTACCTACCATCTCACCCATTGTCACATCCTGATAATGAAGCTGCCCAAAATTGTTTATTGATGCCAATAGGGAAGTGATTTTTTAAAAATTGAAGCCTTGAAACTGCACCATGTTCCTACATGATAAGAAACGCGGATAACTTTAGTTCCATGTTGATGCATCTCAATTTAGTCAGCACAAGGAACTCTTTCACGTGTGAAGATTAGAGCAAACAAAAGGAATGAGCTGAACGTATAATGAAACAACCAACAAGGATTCGCGTAGAGATTGAAATCCTAGAGGACATGCACACATTAAGTCCAGATAACTGTCATAAATTATGCCCAAATTAGGATGTTATTTGGTACTGCTCACCATGGTTTACCTGCTTTTAAGTGTTTACAGTTTACCTAAATCACTTAACACATTGGATCGCAGTATTAATCTTCAGGCTTGACTAACAAGAAGCAATTGACACATAAGCAGATTACAATCTGCTAGTTGTCTGTGGTAACTGGTCTGCCTATACTCTTAACCTAAAAGATGATACATAGAACAGCGTAAGTAAAGTTATTCCTCTTATGCTAACCCTTTAAGCAATGAAGTTCAGTGCCATCCCGGTTATAAATATATGGATACCTGCCAGTCATGAGAATGTTAGCCATACTGAATAAGATAAAATAACACAAGAAGTCGTAAGTAACATAGTATCATTAAACATAGGGATTTAAGTTAAAACAGAAGATAAACTGGCATAGAATCCAAAACGAGATTATTGCTTATAAAGCCACCTTTTCTTTAAGAACTTAGAGTCTACAAAGAGAGAGAACAACCACACAAACTACGGACAATGAGTCATTTGCAGTTTACAACAGTCATAAAAATGGACTCTCTGAACATTTTACATTACACAATAATTACTAAAGAAACAGGACAGCTAATTTGAAACCATGAAACATCAACTGCTGCTTTGCAAATAGCAGTCCAATAACAATGCCGATAAAGAAGACAACCTGAACTCTAAGCAGTAACTGATGACCAATACGAACCAAAAACTAACTCAGTCAAACATGATATCCACACCCACCACTGAATAATGATAACAATCCATCTATTTTTTGTTAAACAAATCCAAACTGTCATTATCTTGCAACTGCAAAGAGTTTTGGCTTATCCAGCTATCTTTGTAAACACTTAACAAGTGCTGGTCACATATTAAATAAAAAGTGTAATAATTAATGAAAAGCAATAAACATTAAGTCCACTGGATGCAGAATCTAAGGTAGCCAATTTATAGCAGTCATCTACATCAGCAACAACCTCAACTACCACAATACCCAGCAAACGAATAAAACAATAATAGAGAAATTACAGTCCCTGAAAGTCAGAAGAGGTTTTTTTTTTTTGGGTGAACCCCAAATTCAGAAGAGGCTGGAAGCCCATAGACATGCCCAGTAGCCAACCCTCTCCCACGGATGATCCATCTCCTCACTGCTCACACTCTCCAAGGAGAATATTGGCATAAACAAAACAGCTTCATTCCTACTACGAGCACAAAGGCCCAGTCGATGTATATAAATAGGAGCAAAAATTATCACTATGCAAACGACCAGAAGTAAGAAAAATGGGTTGAGAGGAAATAAATGACCTGTTGGACCAGCAAGTCAGTTCAAAACTTCAAAGTAGACCACAAACTGAGAAAGTTTTAGTAATGTCTGAGTTGTCATCCATTTTTCCAAACAAAATGTAAATGGGAGCATAATGCTAGCAATATCAGGGGCATGCAACAGAACGCTTCCAACATAATATAAAAATTGCATAAATTTCCTGTAAATGTCAAAATATTGCCAAAACAGACAGCACTCAATATAAGCACTGCAAAAGGTTTATACTTTTCTGGGCCATGCAGCAAAGAATAACTACAGTGTGTTAATCACATCACGCACTGTTTCTCTAACCTGGAATATCGACGGTCAGTTAATCAGAAAGTCTGCATGTTCCAGTCAAAACCCTGAAGTACGAATAAAACAAGCACCCAGCATTCCACCATATCATTTAGAAATAAAAATAAAAATGAACTTGATAACACCCTGAACTTTTAGGGTGTGCATTTACTAACCCCAAAAAATTTCATAACTAGCAAAATCCAGTCACGACTGTGAGGCCACCATCCACATTTCATAATTTATGTCAAATCAGGTTATGTTCAAACATGGGTCCTTTTTCAAGGATGTTATCATCACATCAGATATTTTAGTGGGCCAAACGAATTTTGAGAGAAAGAGAAAGGGAAAATAAATATTGAATGCCTGCTTTATAAATCTTGAGAGCTACAAAGATATCCCTTTGAAATAGTGCCCACATGCTTGCCTTGTGACCTAATTAACTGAAATGCGCATGGAATCAGATGGAGGTGCCACATTGTCATACTGAGCATAGTCTAGATGGTTGATTTAAACTACTTTTCAGGTAGTATATAAGTCCCAAAATGTACATCCAGGACACCGTTTTACAACATTGACTGTAGTAACATTAACCCATCTAAAAGGACTACTTTGAACAGTGGAAACTTACATTCACATTGAAACAATAATTGGACTCAAATGATATGAACTTCAAGATTTGCATGGTTCACTCCTGCACAAGAAACAGCAAAAGGATAGCAGACAGCATAACAATTCAAAGATTAACTGTACTTGCATGACTCTTTCAATTATCTCTTCCATATAACTTCTAGTAAATTTTTTCAGCATACAATTAAGAGACATACTTTAGTTACAAAGCTGGCATCTTATCAAGGGAAATTCAACTCATTACTAGTATATATTCAAACTTCAAATATGAAGACTAGGACACGGAATGTGTGTCTACAAGCAGCACATCCAAATCAATATCACAAGGGACAAACAATTTTGCGTAAAATAAGGTCACAGCATCAGACTGAAACAATAGTTGGCTACTTTATTTGCACTCGTACTGCACGAAATACCTGAAATTCTTTTAATCAGCCTCATATTTTCATGTCTACAATAGCCAGATGGCCCTTGCGTCCACCAACTGCCATATGGCGACCACTTGAGGTGAAATCCAGCGTGTACGGTCCGAGATCTGCAGATAATAGTTAGTGATGCTGGATAAACATTAGAGCAAGATTAAGCAGATTCAGAAAGTTAATCTAGATACTGCAATGAATATTGAATACTTAAAGCCCGGTGTCAATATGTTCAAGCTTTTAAACAAACTAAATGTATGCAAGGATTCTGCTTACACTATTCGAGAAAAGGATTCTGCTTACACTAAATACCAGTAGCATTTCAGGTGGTGCATTGCTGAAAAATTGATGTACAATGAACTGATATGAAACATCATTAAAATCAGTATACGTAGATTGCAATAACAAAAGATGGTAGGTGTTTGGATTTGGCTCACAATGTTAGTGCTGTCCTATTTTGTTTAGGATCATATTAGGAAAGCTTGCTGCACCAATTCTTGTCCTACAAGGGGATTAGGAAAGAGTTAAGTTTTCTTGTACAATTTAGATTAGGTTTCCTAGAAGGAAAATTATTGGGAATAAAAGTGTATATTCCTATCCCAAAAAGGTTGGGAATCTTAATCAAGAAAATAGTATGTAAGCCACACCTTATATCCATAAATAGGGCGCAGCAAGAGGTGAAAAAAAAAGGGAAAAAAACATAGAGACAGCCAAGAGAAGAGAGAGATTAGTTCTAGGGTTTTACAAAAGTACCGTATACTCTATTATTAATCAAATAGCCGTGATTTCTCTACCCAAGAGAAATCACAACCGGACGTAGGCAAAGTTCTTCCAAACCGCGTATAATCTGTGTGTTTTCTTATTCTCTATTTTAAGTTAAGTTTAGTTCATCAATGGACACATCAAATAACAAGATCCATAGTGGGAGTCGAATTATAACAATTGGTATCAAAAGCTTGGTTCAAGGTGTTCTGCGATGTTTAAAAGGGAAAGGAGCTCCATGACCTGTGTGAAGCAGGTGCCTGCTAAAATCTTTGATGGCAAGGATGACTTCAATGACCGGCAAAGTGACGATGAAGAACGATCGACATCGACTTGGATGAAGCACTCCTTGGTGAGAGGCCCGGCAACCATGATAAGCACAGACAAAGACCTCAAGAAAGCCGCAAGTTCCATCGACATCCATCTCACGAATCAGCCAGTCCCACATCAAAAACGAAGATGGCCGAGCAAGCAATGGGACAAGTGAGAGACTTTTTTATATGGGCAAAATCCGTGTCAAATAAACTGTTTTTGAAGATGAACTATTCAGCTTTGACTCGGAAGAAGGAGTTGTTATTTAAGATCACGTATGCAGTTCTAGAATTGCATAGCAAATCTTCGAAGGTCGAAGAAACTTACAAATATGATGATATGGGTTATCATCTTGCCGAGGTCTCTACCCTCATCTTTCAAGCACCGTTGAACAACTTTAATGTTTGGAAAGGAGACCTCAAGCCATGACGGACCAAGCCCTTCTCGCCGTATGCTAAACTAGATGATATAACCGAAGTTTCGCGCCTGATGCGCCAAAGCGGTGAAAGAGAGAGCAGGAAAAGACAAAGTGAAGAGAAGAAAAGTAATGGTGGATAGGTCATCGAAATCCAAGAAGAAAAGTGAAAGAAGGAAGGTTGCTTCAATGTATATGCCAATCATTGGAAGAGGAATCGCAAGCTGGGAAGGAAAAGAAAGCCAAGATGGAAGGAAGCTCAAAGCTCAAGCAAGGTACCACCAAAGAAAGACAGGGAGCTTCTTCAACATCGCCCCAAGCTTACACAAAGTTGGGTTTTGATACTCGATGCACATTCCATACGTGTGCGTAAGAGAATGGTTCGATACTTATGCGGAGGTCAGCAGCAAGAAGTTCTAATCGAGGATGATTCACCATGTACTAAGGGCGAGGACGCACCGGCTGAACACCGGATGTTTAATGGAGTGATGCGAACTGGGGAATGTCGATATATATCCCTAAGCTAGAGAAGAATTTGAGATCTTGGGCTCTCTAGACAAAGAAAGGTTACAAGTATAGTGGTGAAGATGGGCAACCGTGTCAAATAAACTGTTTTCAAGATGAACTATTCAGCTTTGACCGGAAGAAGGAGTTGTTATTCAAGATCACGTATGTGTTCTAGAATTGCATAGCAAATCTTCGAAGGTCGAAGAAATTTACAAATATGATGATATATGGCTATCATCTTGCCGAGGTCTCTACCTCATCTTTCAAGCACTTCGTTGAACAACTTTAATGTTTGGAAAGTGAGACCTGAAGCTTCTCGAAGACGATTCAAGCCCTCTTCAATATGCCAAACTAGATGATATAACCGAAAAAGCTCAAGGCCTTTATGCCAAAGGCGTATAGGCGTGGAAAAGACAAAGGAAGAGAAGAAAAGTAACAGGATAGGTCAACCAAGAAGAAAAAGGAAAAGAAGGAAGGTTGCTTCGAATGTGGTTATGCCAATCATTGGAAGAGGAACCGCAAGTTTGAAGGAAAAGAAAGCCAAGATGGAATAGCTCAGTTCGGCTAGTGCAAGCCATCAAAGAAGAAAGTGATAAGGGTATTTTCTGCAACACGCTCCAAGGCTTTCACAGTCGGGTTTTGATACCGACACATTCCATATGTGTGCAAGAAGAGAATGGTTCGATACTTACAAGGAGGTCAAGAAGAAAGAAGTTCTAATGCAGGACAGATTCACCATGTACTATAAGGAGGACTTAATCTGCGTAATCAGGGATGTTTAATGGAGTGATGAACTTTGGGGAATGCCCATATATCCCAAGCTGTGAGGAAGAATTTGACATTCGTCTCAGGACAGAAATAAGTTACAAGTATACAGTGAAGATGGAGTACTCAAGGTTACCAAAGGATCACTAGTCAGGATTTAAGGGGGATATGCAACCTAACACGTTGTACAAGCCATGACTACAATAATGTGTGAGTCACGTTGTCTACCGAGGATGGTTTAGTGGACAAGACTAAGCTTGTATCATTGTGCCACGCCACATAAGTCACAAGGGTTTGCAAGAATCGCACAAGGGAAGGCTCGCTGGGAAGGCGTGTTACTTTGCAACCGGACTTCGTGAATTCCAAGGTTTCCTGAAGCAAAGGAAGGTATATTCGCAAATAACCGAAGCAAAGAGCAACTCAAATATATTCACTCGATGTTTAGTGGTCCCGCACCAACAAGATCCACCTAAGTGGATCACATATATTTTGTTACTTTTGCGGATGATTTTTCTGTAGAAAGTCTGGGTTTATTTCATGTATAGACCTGAGATTTTTGCAAAGTTCAAGGAATGGAAGATAGAAACCGAGAATCAAACTAGAAGAAAGATCATACCTGAGAAGTGGATAATGAGGGAAGTAGTATACAAGCAAGGAGTTTGCCGACCATCAAGGTGAAGTTAACAAGGCACTTCTCACAATAAAGAAGAATGCCAATAGAATGGAGCCGCTAAGAGAATGAATAAAACCTTATGGAAAGTGAGAGAAACACGCGATTTCATGTAGGAGTAGGATTTGGGCTAGTCAATGTTAGTGTCCTATTTTGTTTAGGATTGTATTAGGAAAGTTGGTGCAACAATTCTTGTCCTACAAGGATTAGGAAAGAGTTAAGTTTTCTTGTACAATTTTTAGATTAGGAGTTTTCCTAGAAGGAAACATTTAGAATAAGAATGTATATTCTCATCCTGAATCTTAATCAAGAAAATAGCATGTGTGTGCTTGCACTTATTATAAAGGTGTGGTGCGCAAAGAGGTAAAAAAAGGGAAAAAAAACACAAAGACAGCCGAGAGTAGAGAGAGATTAGTTCTAGGGAAGCACAAAAGCACCAGAAACTCTATTATTAATCAAAGAAGTTTACAGTTTACCCAGAGAAATCACAACTCGGACGTAGTGAAAAGTTCACTGGACCATAATCTGTGGAAGTTTTCTTATTCTCTATTTTGCTAAGTTTATTCATTGTTTGATGCATCAAAGAACAAGATCTTAAGGGAGTCGAAATTATAATGTGTGAAATGCATTAGCCGTGACGTAATGCATTAAGCTTAGTATATATTTGAGGACAAATTATAACAAGTGGCATACAGCCATGTGATGTTACAAATCCCACCAATTAAAACATGTGCAACATAACTAAGTAACATACGTGATAATAATTTATCCTTCATCTCTCAACAACCGAACAGTATGAACCAATATTTTGACTCGGCAAAGGATTTTTACTGCTCTATATCTAATATCCAGTTTTGTTTTTTTATTTCACAAGCTGGTAAGGCTTAGATAATGTACTTGCAGAATTCATATCGAAATAACAAAACCAGCTATATATACAATAAGCAAACAGTAAAGTGTCACTTTAAAGTTTCTGAGGACTTTAACAATCATTAGAAATCTAATAAATAAAGGTAGTGTTAGGGTTTCAACCTGGTAATATGATATCAAATTGATTCCTTGGAGCTCGATATATCTACTTCACGAGCAATTGATTCTTGTTTCATCCTCCATGTCTTCTATGCCTTCGGCCTCCAAATAGCCTCTCCCTCACTTGGTAGCACTGAGAAGACTGATGACAAATGGAAACAAAAAAAAAATCACATACTTCATCACATGTATTAAAAAATTAATAAAAACAGAACTAGATGTTTGTAGAAAATGTCTAGCTAAGAAGGTCAATCCGAACATGCAAACTTATGTCAGTTGAGTCTTGCCACATCAACCCAAACTGATATCACACTAAACAAAATCACCTTCTCCCACATGCAGAAGCCAGCAGATTTCCCATATAATTCTTCTCGAACAGTAAGCTGACCCTTCACAACTTTCTATCTAGCAAGCCCTGAAAAATTGGGAAAGCATGATGGTGTGGAAAACTAAACAAGTTCAAACGAAAACCCTAATTCTAGCGCCATACCTCCAAATTAGCTTTGCCTCTAAGAAACTTCTTCATTTATATCAAGCTCATCAGTTATATTCTCCTTGCAATTTAAGATAATTTTTCATTTTTTTTGTGTAACAGAAAGCAATGCATAGCAAGAGTTTAGTGTTAAACTCTCATGTTGGAGAGTTAGATATTGGAGATATGAAAATAAAAGACGGCAGGTATTGCAATTCAGATTGCCTAAATGATCATGCTGGAATAATGTAGTTTGTAACTCCACACAAACGCTTCGAAGAATTAATTTCCTGCAATCGCATAAAGACCACAAGAAGATGTCAAGGGACCGCTAGAAAGTTATCATATGTTAAACACAGAAATTAAAAGGCGTACCAATGTTTTCAGTTATAGACATTATTGCCCTCTCATCTTGTTTCACACCCATCTCAACAATCCAGGTCTGTATCCTGGGGTAAAATGCAAAATTCTCAGAAACTTGATGAGTAATGCAATCCAACTAAACATCCATATTTTTGGGCAACAGACAAACACAAAGACAACAAATACAGCGGTGGACTGGCATTTGCAGAACTTACTAACATAGTATACCCAAAAAGGAAAAAGCAAAATCAAAACGAAAGATAAAAGTAATTCTGATATTATATAGCACAATAAGCAAAATGTTTCGTTGAGACATACTGTCGAACAGTTGGAGTGCAGTTTTTTACCTTTTTGAAGCGTCTATGCCAAAAAATCAGATATAATGAAAATAACACTGAAAAGGAACACCGATTGGAAGACAGGATTCTGATTCCGGGACCCAAAAAGCGGACGGAGAACTAAGCAACCGTTAGGCTGTAGGGTTTAGACTCGACTACACAGCAGTGGTAGGCGAGGAGGGAAGGCTATGGGCTCCGGTCCAAAACGCGCAAACCCGCGTAAGTTAAATGAAGGATATGATCATAGGGTTCGACAACGGTCGGCCCGATCCATTACCGGTTTTTTTTTGTTGGAATTATACGTGATTTTCTTGCTTATAATCTAACTATTCATATTATAAAAACACTCTAGAAAGATTATCTTTGTAAAAATAATTAAACTAAAGTCGCTTAATCAATAAACTGTAGTAAATGTGGAGAAAGACCGTTTAAATACTTTTAAGCAAATTTCAACGATTTTTTTATACAATTCGATTACTAAACAATCTCATATTTTATCGATTTTGTCGAGGTGATTTTTACAGCACAATTTATAATAATGATTCTCGATCATAAGCATGAAGTTTCATGACCTTAATTAGTTTTGGAGCCAAGTATCTCTAAAAAATTTTAATTAATGAAGTGTCATATATCTCAATGATCATTGAGTTTGAAGTATTTTTCTAGTGTGTTGTTTTTATGGTTTATATGAAAACTTTAAATTAATGCGTTATTAGTAATTTTGATATCTATTTATGTTTGATGCATGTTGGTAGGACCATGTACATTTTACACTATTTATGCTAATCAATTTTAAAATTTATTCACGAGATTTTAATTTTTTATATACACCTTAACGTTTGACAATAAAACAATTTACGCATTTGAATACTAATAAAAAAAGTAGGAAAGTGGTCAATCTAGAAAGGACAGTGCTGCAAAAACTACCTCTAATATAGGTTTGGTTTTTATTTTAGTCATAGCTTTTGCGAACCATGCGATAGTGTGTATCTTGATAATGTACCTCATGGACATTTGGACTCATCCACAATATTTTAAGCAATTCACAGAATTTAAATTTTCACACACTTCTCTTATTTCAGGCCATCAGACTAACTAAATCAAACAAAATAATTTATAAAATTAAATAAGTGTATATAAAAGGGAGAAAAAGAGTGCGTGTTTATCAAAACAACAACCATTGTTAAGAAGGCGTAACAGACATGGTGGTGATTGTCCTGCTCATATCTCACACAACCCGATTTAAAGTTGCTTTAAACAATTGTCACCCCAGTGCTGCCTATTTTCTTGTAAGTTTCTTTTAGCCAATTGAGAGGATGGTGCTGGTTCGAACACCGACAACTGCTAAGCTCTTCAGTTTAAAACTTCAGACAATTAACATTGTTACACATTTAAAAGCATATCCAATTGTATAGACAATTAATATTTCTTTATGAACACAGCATTCATTTTCATTTTTTTCTGCCATAAAATGAATGTCTTAATAATTTTGAATTTATCTAACTTCGCTGTAACGATATATGATTTACGTAATTAAAACATGCATGGGTCAATTATTAAAATGCATTACAAAGCGGGCCCTATAAAAATGAGTGTCAAAATATATGTGAAAAAAATGTATTTCTTCCGGATCCTAATTTTTCATATTTATTCAAATATTGTTCTTTCTGAGACTTTCAATGATCAAATTGTAAACCGCACGCATTAATATGTTGTTGCTATTCTCAGTCTTTGCCCTGCATTGCATGCACCTCCAAAGTCTGTGGTTTTGATGATAAAATAAAGAAGAAAGTCTTTTCTTTTTCTTTGAGAAACCGTATCCACCATTTTTCACTACAACGAATGTTTTAATGATTTTGTATTTGTCTAACTTTTCCGTAAGAATGATCACAAATGATGTAGTAAACTATGAATGGCTTAGATCATTAAAATACATTAACAAATGAATCTTTACAAAATGGATGTCAAAATGCATGTCAAAAGTGTATCTCCGATCCTAATTTTCTATATTTTATTCAAATATTGTTTGACACATCCCGAATCCTGGGATACACGTGGACACCCAAAAGCTCTGTAAATGGGCGACACCATGTAGGGGTGACGAAAGCCAATTTGAAAGAAATAAGAATTAACTTGAACAATTGAATGAATTTAAGGTCGAGTACACAAAGTTGTGAAGGAAGAATAAGTAAAGTAAAATGTTGTACAAAGCACCAAATACAAAGTACAAAAATACAAGTATCAAGAATGATACACTTGTCATACCACCGCGCCTAAACGTCGACACCCACCCACTAAACCCGGAGGGCTTAAAACGTAAGTGGTGAGTTGAGCCATAAGCAATAGTTATTTTTGTGAAACCTTTCCTTTCCGAAAATAGTAACCCTCGCCATCAAAATCAAGTAATTGGCTCCAAAACCATTTCTGAAAACATACTACAATAGTAGGTAGAAAATTACAGGCACGAAACAGCTGGTCTCACCGTCCGAAACGGGCAGTAAAGCCACCGTTCTGAAAATACTTTACCCGAAAAGTTCATAAAATAAGGATATACAGGAAACCCGTAAAATCAAATAAAAAGCCTCTCGGGCATCGTGAAAACCAAAGCAGGTAAAATCACAATACAAAAACTATAAGATAAACGCTCGTTTAGGTACATGGCAAACATACTCCAGTTCACAGCGATGTACTCACATGAATGTGTCATGGAGAATAATCAGACGCTTCTCAGATCACAATCACGGAGTTTCGAGCACGCGTATCACAACCAGCTTGGAGTCACAAGGCGACCTAGAACAGCCGGCACCTCGCTATGGATCCATAGCGAGCGTATCTGCGTGTGAACAATCACGTGAAGTCGGGTCCCTGCCCTGACAAGCATACAACTAACAATCGCAAGCATCTCTAGTCAGAGCGTGCGAAAAACATACCATAGAATATTTTTGAATAAAACAAGGCTGGGTAATTTCCCCCTTTAAGGGATAAACCTCAAAATAGTCATAATATAAGGTTTCTCTAGTGTCGTACTCCGAATACCAAGCTTATACCCAAAATACGTGAAATACCAAGAATGTTATCACAAGTGGGTACCAAGGTATGTAAGCATTCAACCTAAAATACTAAGTGAACCCACAAAGACTCAGAAACTGGGCATTTCAATACCAAGATTCACGAAAGTACGGCCCATGGCCCGCCAAATAGGTATAAAACCTCCTAAAAATAGGGCCGGTTCGACACAGCAATACGCGTATAAAATAACATGGAAGTCACCAAATTAACTACAGAATTCCCAAGTGGAAATATAGGCAAAAGCACATTAATTTCCAAGGCCCAACAAAATATACCGAGTCGATCTATCAAATTCAAGTAAATACCACGAAGTACGAGGTCTACCAAAAAATACGAGATAAATAACCAGTTTAAAATCATTTAATAAGCTGTAGGCATAATCATAATTTCAAACTTAAAACACATTTAAATAATATCAGTGGAAAGTGGCCCACTCACAAGAACCTTGCCTAAAGCCCAAACGTACGTCCTCCGAACGCCACAGTCGCCAAAACCCAATTTAGAACACCCAAGATTAATAAAGTATTCGAAAATACGAAGAAAACGGGGCGTCGAAACCCGAAAAACGGAGTCTCTGGGGGTTCTGAACCCCAAAACCGCCGCCGTGCGCCTCGCCACACGCCACTCATTTGGCCTCACGCCACGCGCGGGCCGTGAGGTCACACGCGCTCCACGCGTCGCACGCGCCTGGGCAATGCGCCGCCAGCCGCCGTAACACGCGCCTGCCACGCACACCGCAGCTAACTAATATTCTAACTACAAGTAGAATATTCCAAGCACCCGCGTTAAAACTAACGCGACGAAATATACCTTGGAATATTCCTCGTCCAACCGGGTTTGGACCGGTTGATGACAAGTCATCACGGCTCGCCGACATCGTGGCCAAGCACCGACGCGCCCTCTCGTGACCGGCTGCACTGGGTTTCGCCCCGCCGTCGCCGCCTGAGCCAGCTGAAAACCGGAATTTTGGCCGGAATTCTTCAAAAGCTCCGTAACCTACCAACCACCACCATTTTTCACGATTCAAGTGTCAAATTGAAGCCTGGAATGAGGGGAAAGAGATTTACCCAATTGGAGGTCAATCTCTCCGGGGCTCTGAGGTGGCCGAAATTTGAAGAGAAAGTCTCGCTCAAGTTCAAAACTTGCCGATCTCTAGTTTCTTCACGCGTGCCTCGGGCTTAGTCCCATGCCCCGTGGAGCTTGAATGTGGTGATTTGAGGTTGAATCGAGGTTTGGATGGCCGTGCTTGGCCGAGGAGAGTTCACCTAAATTTTTCCGGGCTCAAGCCCAAGAGGTTTCGGCCTGGGTTTTGGCTCAAAACTCCGGGCTTACAATACTCTTGAATTTCAAAAGGATGGTGACGAGTCATGCATGGTGGTTTGGCGCCTGAGAAGTGGCAAGTTTGCACTGATTTGGATCAGGAAGAAAGTATGTACGAGAGAGATGAGGGGAGAGAGTTGCGAGAGGATAGAGAGTGAGGACTGGGTCATGGACAAGATCCGTATTTTTCCGAATCGTAATAAGCAAGCCATGGGCCGCCAGAGAGGCTCGGGGCCCCACCAACAACCAAACCGTCTAAAATCCGAATTACTGGGAAACGACGAAAATCTCAACGCCCGTAAAATATTTGTTCGGAGTCCGAACGGAGCAACCGCCGCGTCTACGTTCGTAACGATGAGCACGACAAGAAAATAGTTGGAAAGGGAAGCGTCAGACGAGTTACGACGCAAAGTCAACCGAAAAGTCAAATCCAAGGGCAAAATCATCAATT
This sequence comes from Gillenia trifoliata, assembly GCA_018257905.1. Classification (NCBI taxonomy): domain Eukaryota; kingdom Viridiplantae; phylum Streptophyta; class Magnoliopsida; order Rosales; family Rosaceae; genus Gillenia; species Gillenia trifoliata. The sequence continues at coordinate 13,098,500 of CM031083.1, read as the reverse complement.
TACACGTCCTGAATTAAAAATAATTTTATTTTCCTGAACGGATGTAACATTGTTCCCTTCATGTCTTCAATGATTGGGACCAGCCAAGTGTCTGAATTAATATGTTGCTGCTATTCTCAAGTCTTTCAAGTCTTGCACCTCCAGAGTCTTGGTTTTGATGATAAAATAAAGAAGAAAGTCTCCTCTTTTTTGTTGCACAGAATTGTAAAGCCTTCGTTCTCCACTGCCTGTTTTGATGATAAAATAAAGAAGAAAGCTTCCCTCTTTTTGTTGCATAAAAATAAAGAAGAAAGTCTCCTCTTCTGTTGCACAGAATTGTAAAGCCCTCTTGCTCCTCCACTGCCTGTTTTGATGATAAAATAAAGAAGAAAGTCTCCTTTTTGTTGCCACAGAATTGTAAAGCCCTCTTGCTCCTCCACTGCCTCAAACAAACTGCATTTGCATCATTTTCCTCCTGCTCATCTTCCTCAACTCTCTCTCTCTCTCTCTCTCATCATACCACACTGTGGAGATCGGGCGGTATACTATATCCGCACTTCCCTCAGTAATGAGTACACTCAAAAGTCTAGTGAGAAAGCTGCTAGAGTACCTCTATTTCTCCAAGGCTACAATATGCAATCCAAAATTTAACTAATTTTTGATAAATAACGGTCTAGTATAACCATTTTGTTTTCAATTTTTATTTTCTCTGTTTTTTGAAAATTGAAATTTTTTTTGGTAATTACTTTTAGTTTTCAGTTTTAAAAAATTGAAACTTGAAACCAAAAAGCTGAAAGCCTTGGAGTTTTCATATTGGGATTTAATTTGGTTCTTAGTTTTCATTTTTTAACAATTGAAAGCTGAAAGTAGTTATCAAACAAGTTTTTCAGTTTGAGAAAAATAGAAACTAAAAAGTTGAAAATGAAATGATTATCAAACGACCATTAATGAATACTAATACATCTCATATGATCGATAGATACTTTTATGAGCGTAGTTAGAACTAATTAGTTCTAACTGGTTTCTCTGGTTGTTTGTGATGGCATGCCTACTGGGTATATAACAGGTTTGGCTTTTAGTCATAGCTTCGTAAACCATTCGATCATTTCATCTTGATAACGTACCCTCCAATATAATTGGTTTCAATTTTAATATTTTCAAAAGCTGCTGCAGTTACAAATATGCAAGAAGGGTTATCAGACATCTTGGTGATTGTCCTTGCTCATTTCTCACACACATACAACGGTGTTTTCAAAATAATTGCCACCACAAATGCTGCCTATTGTAAGTATATATCTTTTAGCCATAAGTCCTTAACTTAGCTGTAAGGTAATTAAGAAAGGCAGATTCATACTCATAGAATAAAGTAAACTGCTGAATTATTACCTCACTTACATCTGAGTAAAACTTATTTACCAAGTGTTGACCAAAATAAATTAATTAATTGCAAATTTCCTATATGGTAAGATCTCAAGATAAGTTATTTCATCAACTCCTCTGTCAATTACACACTTTGGAGGGTAGTCCATCATTTATGATCTTCATTAGATGTTGTATTACCCCCAAGTTATGTTTGAACCTCACTTTTTCCTATGTCGTACGACACTGGCGTATTAAGTGTTATTATGCTTTAAAAAGTTGCACGTGCAAGTCATGTGACTCAAATCGATATAGGAATATTGGATGAAATTTGAATCTAATGGTAAGGGGAAACTAATACTTGCACGAGTTTAAGGATTTTTTTTTTTTTGAAAAATAATTCAAAGAGTTAATTTTTATTTGGGTAATAATTCAAGTAGCAAATCGACAATATACTCTAGAATAAAATAAAAGTGAGGAGTGCATGTAGATTACCATTTATTTGATAACTATTTGGTTTTGGTTTTTAATTTTTAGTTTTTATTTTTATGCTTGAGATATGAAGAAAGTATGGTTGAAAGGAGAGATGACTAAAAGTGGAGGAAGGATGTTAGGAAGATATAGAGAAGAAATGTACAAGAGAGTATACATAAAAAGAAAACTAAAATTATTTCAAGTCAGTTTTCACTTTCAAAAATTTTTCCATTCATTTTTATTTATTTCCCTCTCTCACCGCCCTTCTTATGTTGTCATTTCCTTTTATACTTTCTTCATTTCTCACGCACAAAAATGAAAATTAAAAACTAAAAACTAAATGATTATCAAAAGGAAACTTTGATTGATATGTTTGTTGTAGGGGATGTGTCTATTGTGGCTTCCTTTCAATGAATATAAGAGCTGAGGACTACGCAACTCTGGCCAGGATATTCTATGTAGCTATGGTACCATTAGCATTGGCGAATCTGGACGTTCAGCTGCTTGAATACCCTGGATGAGCAATACTCAAGGGAACAAAAGAACGAGAATGCAGGGATGACAAACGAGTAGAAGGATCAAAAGACGAAAACGAGATGTTGAAAGATCTGGAAGATGTCAAACGAGTGGACGGATCAGAAGATGAAAACGTGTGCAAGGATTGCAAGATGACAGACAAATGGAAATATTGAAAACCCGAAAAGAAGCTTTGTGGGGTGTTCCTTGGTTTTAGGGTGCAGTGCTACCTCCTTTCCTTTCAAAAACAACTTGGACTCAAATCTTCATGATTTCAACACTTGCATTGGCAGTCTCTTATTTGTTGTTTTGGTTTTGGCTTCAACTATTATTTCATAAACCACAAAGGCGATGATCCGCCGCTTGTCGAAGAGGAGATTACATATCAAGTAGAAGAAGACAAGCAAAGGAGGAAGTCACAGAAAGAGAGAACTTGGACACTGATGATAAAGCTGAAGAAAAAAGGTCATCTAAAAGAAATATTAGCTACATGGTTAGTCTTTCTTGTATACAGTGTGGTGAAGGCAGCGGGAAGCAACTTTCTTTTTTGAACAAATGAGTAACTTGAAGAACCCATCAACAATTTACGACCCCTGCAGTCTATTTCAATCTACTTGGCCTTTTCAAAGTACATAATCTCATATCTTTGTAGGAAACTCATCTCCCAAAACAATCAAAATCATGCGCTATACGCGCGAGAATTGGTTGTGGAAATGGCATGTGCAATGTTATGCTGTGTTGCTGCTTGGGCTGTTGAGATTCATAGGATGCGGAAGTTGAGAAAGGCAGGACTTAAAGACAACACTTCAGATACTATCTCTATGAGCATGCTTTGGTTGGCTCCACAGTTCTGCTTGGTTAGGTTTATGGAAGGTTTAGCTGTAGAGGGATTAATCGATCTTTTATTAATCGAGTGGGTCAAGAAGACAATGTAATGGCTTATTATGGATCCCACACCAGCGACTTGGTTGTAGGAATCGGAAAATTAATGACTGCTCTTAGTATCTTGGGATAGACGAAGTTGGTTAAATTAGGACACCATAAATATGAGTCGCCTAGATAAGTACTACAGAGTATTGACATTCTTGAGTGGTGTTGGCTTCTATTACTACGTCTGCGTAGCCTTTACTTTTATGACAAGGATGCATCACAGAACTTGGCCGAAGAAGAAAGCCAGCAAAATCCTAAATGGGGAACAAGAAAACCAACCAAAGAAGAAAACGGAGAAGACTAAGGATGGGAGCGGAATTCGAGAAGGGGAGACTGTTTTGAACCAGCTGAAACAATGGCCAAAGAAGAAAACGAACTAAGTTGTATGGGTGGGAGGGCAGTGGGGAATGTGGAGATTGTTGAAGTCGTCTAAAATTGTGGAAGGAGCTGCATCGTGACATTCAAATTCCATCGGCCATTTGGAATCTGGCCCGTGACACTTCAGCGGCCCCAAATAAATCTTAAATCATTCAACAAGACGTATCATTCAATGGGCACGTACTAATCGAAGCTTAACCAAACTCACAAAATTATACACTGGCTAAATTTTATTTCAATGAAAAATTAAATGGTCCATTGAAAAACAGCCCACTTGTTTTAAAGCCCATTAAAATATATAAGCTTAATGGGAAAAGTCTGATTTGTGTTTCCTAGATATGGGTACGGTTTCTTTATTCCAATTACTGAAGAATTTCATCCATGTTGCAAGGTTGCTAAATTCCAAGAAATTTCGGTGATGATTTTTCAATTGGGAAACACGAAGACTGAATATGGACAATCCTTGGGCGGATTGGTTCATGAAGTGTCTCGTCCATTGTTGCCGAAGATGTATCAGTGCATCTGTTCAACCAACTGAAGCAATTCTGACTCTTTAGAATGAGACACGCTCTTGAAAAGAGGCTTGACAACATCTATAAATAAGTCAGACTCCTGTACATTTAAATAGGAAGTTTCCTACTGCATACATACTACATTTTATAGAGTTTAGAATTATCATTCTTCGTTGTTTAAGAGTTCCAGCATACTTTGGTTCAAAGGAGCTCATGGAATTGTAGTGCTTCCTTCACAAGGAGGGAGTCGTCGTATCCCTGAGATCTGACGCCACAACAAACCATAAGCATCTAACATGTGTGGCTAAATCGTCTGTAAGGTCAGAGCGTCAAACGCTTGCCTCGACTCAATTTGAGGTTCTTCTAATTCCATCTTTATTTGTGTACGATTATATTTGTTTATTCAGATTTTCGTTTTATTTTCTATAGCATTTTAACACACTATTTCCAACAATCTTAAGACGATTTCCTGTGTTTAATTGCTATATATTGTAAGTTCAATTGAGTCTGTTATTACCCAGTCCTTCTCGTAACTGTTTTGTTAGATCAGTTTTTTACTTTGTTCTATTCTTCCGCTTACAGCATTTTTTTTCTTCCTTCTGTATGTCTGCTTGGTAATTGGCAGACACCACAAGTGATAAGATTGACTTGATTCTCACAATTCTGTTTTGATCCGCATGCTTTATAATCAAGTTTTGTTTATTTGGCACACACTCCAAGACTTGTAAAACAAATTGGAATTAGTCTAATTTAACTTTAGTCTGAAAAGAACTGCTTTTGGCTTATTTGTTATTGCTTTGTTGTTTATCTGAGAATATATTTGAGTAATAACAATTGGGGACTGACTACAGTGCTCGCAAGCATTGAATGCTTACACCCATCTCACCCTCCTTCTCTCCCTCTCTCATCCCTCCTCACTCCTTTTAATGGTGAGATGGGTGTGAGCATTCAATGCTTGCAAGCACTGTAGTCTATTCCTAACAATTGAGTCTCGAGATTGCTCCAAGTTTCAGTTTCTGCCTTTACGCGTCTGTCAATTAGCAGTGTGTTATATTATTTTGTTTTGTTTGTTTGCTATTGTGTATAGTGTTTTTGTTCTGTTTATTGATTACATACTATATCAATTGTTAAAATGTCGAATAAGAAAGGCAAGACTGTGGGACACATGACTGTAGAAGAGAATCTCTCTACGAATTCATCGAAAGTAAATCTTTCTGCAGTTGTGTCTGAAGTGAATTTGGTGAGAAATACCAAAGAATGGTGGGTGGACACTGGGGCTACTACTCGTCATATATGTTCTGACAAGAATATGTTCACCAGTTATGAAGGGATTGAGCATGGAAAGCAAATATTTATGGGGAACTCCTCCATTTCCAAGGTTAAAGGCCAAGGAAAGGTGGTTTTGAAGATGATATCTAACAAGGAAATTACCCTAAATAATGTGCTACATGTCCCTGATATTAAAAGGAACCTAATTTCTGGATCGTTGCTTAGCAAGAATGGGTTCAAGTTAGTGTTTGAGTTTAACAAGTTTGTACTCACTAAGAATGGAATGTATGTGGGAAAAGGACATCTTAGCGAAGGCCTTTTCAAGATGAATGCGATGACTATTGCACCTACAATTGATAATAATGTAGTTAGTTCTGCTTATATGCTTGAGTCATCGGATTTATGGCATGGAAGATTAGGACATGTTAATTATGACAAATTACGAAAATTAATTGGCATGGAACTAATACCTAAGTTTCACATTGATTTCAATAATAAATGTGAAACTTGTGTGGAAGCAAAACTAACAAAATCATCATTCCATTATGTTAAAAGGAGTACAAAACCTCTAGATTTGATTCATAGTGATATATGTGACTTAAAGTTTGTACAAACTAGAGGTGGTAAAAAGTATTTTATTACTTTTATTGATGACTGTACAAGATACTGTCAAGTGTATTTGCTAAGAAGCAAAGATGAGGCTTTGGAATCATTTAAGCATTATAAAGCTCAAGTTGAGAATCAACTTAGCGGAAAAATTAAAGTGTTGAGAAGTGATAGGGGTGGCGAATATGAATCACCATTCGGTGAGTTTTGTTCCCAATATGGGATTATTCATCAAACTACCGCTCCATATTCACCTCAACAAAACGGTATTGATGAACGCAAGAATCGTACTTTAAAGGAGATGATGAATGCTTTATTAATAAGTTCTGGAGCACCCCAGAATCTGTGGAGGGAAGCATTGCTTTCCGCTAATTATATTCTTAACAAACTGCCTCATAAAAAGTTAGACAAGACCCCTTATGAATTATGGAAAGGTCACAAGCCTTCTTATAAATATATGAAAGTGTGGGGGTGCTTAGCAAAGGTAGTGGTTCCAACCCCTAAAAAGGTTAAGATAGGACCCAAGACCATTGACTGTATCTTTATTGGTTATGCTAATAATAGTAGTGCATATCGTTTCCTTGTACATAAGTCTGACATATCAAATGTACATGCGAACACGATTATCGAATCTCGAAATGCATCTTTTTTTGAAAATATATTTCCTTATAAAGATACACAAGAGAGAAGTTCACTTAAAAGGACTTACGATACTATTAATAGTAATAACCATGAAAGTCATCAAAAGAATAATGACCAAGAGACTATAGGAAAAGAACCTGAAGTTGAACCTAGGAGAAGCAAGAGAGCAAAGACAACCAAAACTTTTGGTTCTGATTTTCTAACTTATATGTTAGATAGTGAGCCCCAAACGTATAAAGAAGCTATGTCGTCTCCTGAAGCTCCATTATGGAAAGAAGCTGTTAATGTTGAAATAGAATCCATCATGCAAAATCATACTTGGGAACTGGTGGATCTTCCTCCTGGTAATAAACCATTGGGTTATAAATGGATTTTTAAGAGGAAGATGAAGGTTGATGGATCTGTTGACAAGTATAAAGCAAGGCTTGTTGTCAAAGGTTATAAGCAAAAGGAAGGCTTGGATTACTTTGACACTTATTCACCCGTTACAAGAATAACATCCATTAGAATGTTAATTGCCATCGCATCATTGCATAATCTTGAGATACATCAAATGGATGTTAAAACAGCTTTCTTAAATGGTGATTTAGATGAGGAAATCTATATGGAACAACCCGAGGAATTTATTGTTCCTGGAAAAGAGAAGAAAGTGTGTAAGCTAGTTAAGTCTTTGTACGGCTTAAAGCAAGCACCTAAACAATGGCATTTGAAATTTGACAATGTGATGATGTCAAATGGTTTCAAGATTAATGAGTGTGATAAATGTGTCTATACTAAAAGCACTCAAGATGGTTTTGTCATTGTTTGCCTTTATGTTGATGATATGCTGATTATTGGTAGCAACATTGGTATAATTAAATCTACCAAGAAAATGTTGACCAATAATTTTGACATGAAAGATATGGGAATGGCAAATGTGATTCTAGGAATTAAAATCTCTAGAACGTCAGATGGATTAATGTTGTCTCAATCACATTATATTGAGAAAATACTTGATAAGTTCAACAAGTATGATACTAGTCCATCAAGAACACCGTATGACCCAAATCTTAAACTTGTGAAGAATGATGGTCATGGTGTGTCACAAATAGAATATGCCCGTATCATTGGCAGTCTTATGTATCTTTCAAATTGCACAAGGCCTGATATAGCATACTCGGTGAATAGACTGAGTAGATATACTAGTAATCCTGGAAATGATCATTGGAGGGCCATAGTGAGAGTGCTACGATATTTAAGATACACCAAAAATTATGGATTGCATTATACGAGATATCCACATGTGCTTGAAGGTTATAGTGATGCGAATTGGATATCAGGTAGTAAAGACTTAAATTCCACAAGTGGATATGTCTTTACTATTGGAGGCGCGGCTGTATCATGGAGATCTACTAAACAAACGGTTATAGCCAGATCCACCATGGAATCTGAATTTATTGCCTTGGATAAAGCTGGCGAGGAAGCCGAGTGGCTTCGCAATTTCTTGGAGGATACTCCATGTTGGCCAAAGCCTGTGCCTGCTATATGTATTCATTGTGATAGTCAATCTACGATTGCTAGGGCACATAATAATATGTACAATGGTAAGTCTCCACATATACGTCGAAGACATAACACCGTGAAACAACTGCTCTCTAGTGGTATTATTACCATTGACTACATAAGGTCAAAAGATAATTTAGCGGATCCGTTTACTAAAGGTTTGAATGGAGAGCAAGTTTATAGGTTATCGAGGGGAATGGGGTTAAAAGCCCATAATTAAGAGTCGTCATAGTGGAATACCAACCTAGTTGACTGGAAATCCCAAGATCTAGGTTCAAAAGGGCCAACTAAATTATGATAACTCTGAGTAGCACTGTGGAGATATACCCTTCTTCACCCATGTCCCGTGATGAGAACAGTGTTGTCTGCCATTGAGATTAGGTTAAGCTTTGCTTTTAATGATTCCTATAGCTTGGTTATCCAAGTGGGATATTGCAGGATATTCTTAATAGGATGTCACCTATATGAGTGTGAAATGTGGCCGTTTCTATGAGAATTTTCTGAAGGGCTTAATTCTCTAGAGCACTCATGAAAACCAGGTGTTGTTCAGGGCCGAAATGAACACAACCGATCGAACCAAATATGTCTAGGAGGGTACTGTGTGAGTACTATTGTCTGGGTTTACACGAACGGCTGAACAGTTCAAGACATTACGTTCACTGATTAGCCAAGTAAACCCGATAGTATTTCACTATGGAAGGTTCAAGGCCAAAAGCTACCTATCCCAATGCGGTATCTTTCTATTTGGAACTCTCTCTAGTGTCTGCATACTCATTTGCATATTGTTGAGCCAATTTCCATTCATGTGGGGGATTGTTGAAAATTTGATATTAATTTAATATTAAATTTCTTATTTTGAATGAAAATTAAATGGTCCATTGAAAAACAGCCCACTTGTTTTAAAGCCCATTAAAATATATAAGCTAATGGGAAAAGTCTGATTTGTGTTTCCTAGATATGGGTACGGTTTCTTTATTCCAATTGGATTGAAGAATTTCATCCATGTTGAAAGGTTGCTAAATTCCAAGAAATTTCGGTGATGATTTTTCAATTGGGAAACACGAAGACTGAATATGGACAATTCCATGGATTGGTTCATGAAGTGTCTCGTCCATTGTTGCCGAAGATGTATCAGTGCATCTGTTCAACCAACTGAAGCAATTCTTGACTCTTTAGAATGAAACACGCTCTTTGAAAAGAGGCTTGACAACATCTATAAATAAGTCAGACTCCTGTACATTTAAATAGGAAGTTTCCCTACTAAATACATACTACATTTAGAGAGTTTAGAATTATCATTCTTCCGTTGTTTAAGACAGAGTTCCGTGATACTTTGGTTCAAAGAAACCTTGTGAATTGTAGTGCTTCCTTCATTAAAGGAGGGAGTCTGTATCCTCGGGAGACGACGCCACAACAAAAACCATAAGCAATTGGGGCAGGGGGCGGAAATCGTCTTAAGGTCGAGCCAAACGCTTGCCTCGACCAATTTGAGGTCTTTCTAATTCCATCTTTATTTATGCAGCATTTATTTATATTTGTTATTCAGATTTTCGTTTTTTATTTTCTATAGCATTTAACACTATTTCCAACAAAACTTTCCAAAACTTGTAACACACCAAAGCTGAGTTTTTCGATATTTTGGTCTTAGTGAATTATTAATGATGAGTTTGTATATAAACTTCATGTGGCAGGCAAAATGTGGAGAAATCAAAATCTGGGCCTCATAGCACGAGTAGCAACTTCTTTGAAAATTCATGGTACCATAACATAAACGAACTAGTTGACGAAAGTTACACGCCGATAATCAAGACACTATAGCTGGCGTCGACAATAAGGACAACTAGATGCGGGGCCAGATATGGCTAATGGAATTTTTGATGAAGTCGTGAATGTGTTTGTTGATTTCACTGTGTTTTCTTGTTGCAGAAAATGGGCAACTCTTCCATTACAACTACTTCTTCCAGAAGCGGCACGTATTTCTTGAACCCGCCTTTTGTGTATGAAGTCCTTGGCGCTGCCAGAGTTATAAAACTAGGTCCTGGTCTCCCACAATAAACTTAACTGGGAACTTTCTACTCTGAGCACCAGCCCATGGTGCAGTCAGTTCTCACTTCTGCATTGTTGAAGCATAAGAAATTTATTAAAACTAGAATCATTGTTAGATTCAATAACCATGGCACTGAAATTACGTACATGTCCAGATTCCGATAGTAGCTTATGCCGCCGGTGAAGCCTGTCTTCTCAAATTTGGTGGCATAGTAGTTAACCTCATCCTCAGACAACCAACTTGGGCGCAAGGCAATTGGAGCATCTGTGATGTCCAAATCCTTGTCCCTTAGGCAAGAAAAGTGGACCAGATTCCATATGTTAGAAACTTCCTTGATAACTCTTGTAGTGCCCATCTGAGCAAACTCAGCTTCTATCACTCCTGGCTCCTGCAAACACGAGTAATTTGTCCTGTCATAAGCAAAATTGCAATTGATATATATACAGCAGCTTCAAAATTTCAGTAATGTTATCTTGTTAGACAAACAGTAATATTTTTTGTAGTGGTTTAAGGCTTTAGCGGGTTAGATAATTGTTAGGGAAGGAGAATTGTTGGGGATCAGTCCACATGATAATTGCTTTATGTCGTTGCGGTAAAGCGCCCATCTACAACAATAATATTTTCGTGATAAACCCAATTAATTATTAGTTCAGATTCGAGGAAGCGAGCATCTGACAAGCGAGACATTCATAGCAATTTCAACCTAAAAGAAAAGCACAATCAACTAGATTAATATATAGTGGTTATACGTAATCTGCAATTAAAATATTTGTTTCTGAAAGGTAGAAACTGTAATAAAAAACAATCTATTTAAAATAATACTTTGGGATTCAGATTCATTACACAGAGGGTCGTTTTCAATCTGTCAAGATGGTGTAGAAAACTGCCCTTCATAAATAATCTCTTGGAATAGTGGGCAATATGCAATATGTTGTAGTTGTACTTAGATATTTAAACTAATAAGGTTCAATTAAAATTGAAAATATCGATTATCCCAAACTGTATTTTTATTAGTCTTTTTTTTGGTCTAACTCTATATTTCTCATTTTATGATATAAAATTAAGGAAAATTTTTACTAATTCCCTTGAATTCGTCAATTAAATCTGTTTCCTCCTCATATTTTAAAACATGCGAATCTTTGTTCCATACCATTAAATCTGTCAATTCTTTTTGTTGATTATTTTCGTTTATTCTAGTGGAGAAAGAAAAACTTGTGAGAAACTCTTGATGTTCAGAATTTAATGGCGCGTTTTAAAACACTAGAAAACTCATAACTAAATTGAAAGTAAGTAGGTTTGGTAGCTCACAACTAAATTGATTAAAGATAGTTAAATTGTAAACAAATCGACCATTAGTGACGGATGTTAAGATTGACTCAAAATTAAAAAAAACAATAAAAATTCGATTTCCTCTAATAGTATGGAATTTTGTGAGCTCAAAAATTCCCAAAAATATAAAAAGTACCGAACCAAATCTGCAGATGTAAAAGTCATCGCCATAAACAGCTTGAAACGATTCGAGATCATCCTCCTCTGAGGGTTTCGCGGCAGGAACGCCACGCTCAAGCTGACCAAGGCTTTGACCTCCGGTCGGGCCGGAACAGGCAGAGGTACCAAGCGATCAGGGCGCCCCCAGGGGGCCACCACGAACACCTCTCCTGATCAGTGCGATGGCGTCCAGTAGCGCCACGAGGTCTCCAACCAAGTGGAGGTAGGTAGCTGAGGGGAGGCGGGGGCGTCGGTGTCGCCGTACCCGCGGAGGTCGGGGCTACGGCGCGGTAGCCGGCGGAGAGGGCGAGGATTGCGGCGCCAGGAGCATTGCAGAGTCGGGGAAGCCGTGGATGAAGAGGATGAGTGGTCCCCGCTCCTTTCTCGGTGACGCACATGTTGATGCCGTTCACTTGGACTGTTCGGTGCCTATTCCCTCCGACTCCATGATCGTCGATCGCTCTCTCTCTCTCTCTAACTCTCTCTTTTTTTTTGTAATAGTTACTGGTGAGTGATGAGTGTTTGGGTGTTTTTGTGTCTTTTATAGAAGGAAGGCGGCAGAAATTAATGGTTTTTTTTTTTTTGTATTGGTATTTTGGATAGTAAACTCACAATCTATAAGACAAGCGCAGTAACTCCACAATCTATAAGACAAGGCAGTAACCCACAATCTATAAGACAAGGCAGTAACCCACAATCTATAAGAGCAACTCCACCGTGGGCTGGTGCTCGTGACGGTGGATGAAATAGGCCAGATAGTCCGGCCTGGAAGCTCCGGCTATGGGCAGCCCAAGGGAGAGTGAAGGTTCGAGCACCCGGCCTCGTGGAGAAATTGACAGCCCGAGAGCTCAAATGATGTGACGCAATGGCTGACGCCGCCCTGGCGGCCACAATTTTAAATTTTTTCTCGCTTCAAAGTGCACCTCAACCGCGAAAGTGTATATATACGTCGGTCGCATTTTCTCGCAGGCATGGAGCCCACGCATCGAAGCCGAAAGTACCATTGGGAAGCCAATGGGCTCCTTACCATCCGCCTGACCAACGCGCTTGACGTCCGTCCGATTGCAACTCGTAATAAAATAAAAATTATTTAATATCAACCGTTGATCTTAGATCAACGATTGATATTCTCCTTTATAGTTAAAAAAAAAGTTTTAAATTTAAATGTTATCGTTGTGACACGTGGCACACCCAGAGTGTTGGAATTCAAATTTTTAAATCTAATGGCAAAGATTAATTAGTTGAATTAAAAAAATTAATTGTAAAAAATGAATAAAAATCCAAATTTTTTTTTTTTTAATTTATAATTTTTTTTCTTTTACTTTTCTATAAATATCTTGTCATTATCATCTACCTTACACCACAATTCCATATTTTCTCAACTACTTTGAACCACATTCCTATCTTTTCAAAGTCTAACTAATTTTTCAAAAACAAATGACCATATCAGTCGCAGACAATTGGACGCTTTCTTAAAGATGTTGTGTTGTGTGGTAGTTAGGTTCAAATCACTCACGACAGTTTTGGGTAATGACATGCGCCATGGTGAAATGTGGAGTCTTATTCATACCTCTTATCTGAGAAAATGGATGGGCAAAGAACCAAAGATTCGCATGTCCAAATGTTGGAAATTACTTAGCCAATCGTTTAGTACGGAGAGACGCTCTGGCACAAGCTAGTGCTAATCTTCGAAGTGGGGAAAATTTAGAAGATTAGGTAACAATATATTATTTATTTGTTTGTATTATTTAATTGTTAGGTACTTTCATTATAATTATTTGTTAGCTACTTTCATTATAATTATTTGTTTGTATTATTTATTTGTTACCTATTTTCATTATAATTATTTGTTTGTATTATTTATTGTTACCTAATTTCATTATACTATTATTCTCCACATTGTATAGGAACTTCAAGCACAAGCTTGGTAAGGAAAAAGCCAAAACTAAAAGCAAAAACAAAATATTCACCCTAGCTTGAATGTTGGAATATTGTTGAAGACTGTCCTAAATTCGGTAGTCAGGTATGTAGAAGTTTTCATGAACATCACCCATCTACACTTACACCCGATCATGCCTCGCATGATCATGATGAAAATGATGCAGTATAGAAGTTTAAACGCCTCGTTGAACAAGCATCGGGTAGACCTGCTTCCAATTAGCTCAAGGTAAGAAGGCTTCAAAGAGAAAAGGTAATGCTTCCAAGAATGATTATGCAGTATATGGAAGACCTTGTCCGCCAAGGGAATTGGCTTTGGCCTTGGAAATGACTAAATTTGAGGCTTGTAAGGTTAGAGAGATGCAAAAGCCGCAAACTATTGAGAAAATTTTGAAGTTGATCAGAGAAAAGAGAACTACTTGGCAAGAAAGAGAACATAGCGCATAAGAAAGAATGGCTCAACGAGATCGTGACATTATGAAATGAGCCTTTAGAAGGAAGTCTCCAAACTCTAAATATTTTTGGAAGTCGAGAAAGCGACGTGGTGCGAAGGAGAGGCGTGAAAAAGAAGCTGGTGAGCAAGAGGAGATGGTCCTAGCACGACAACAAAAAGATTATCCTAGCACGACAAGAGAAGATCATCCTCGCACCACAAATTGGTTAGGTGAAGAGTATCCATTCACGAACCCATAATTCTTTTCCAATCACTTTGTTTGTACTGAGCCCATAATTTTTCAATCAATTTGGGTTGTACTCTTATTCATTGAATATAGTGCTTTATGTTGTTTATTATTTATTGAATTTAGTACTTTATTTAAACTAAGAGTATATTTATTTAAACTAAGAGAATCTTTATTCAAAACACATTTGAACACACCAAAGAAAAAATTACAACACACCAAATAAAAACAAAACAAGAATGAACTTAAGTATCTTCAAGACTCCCGTGCGCTCAACCGGTGCTCTATCAAGTCAATTTGGCGGGCATTGTGCATATATGGCCTTTGAAGTGCAGTATATTTTGAGCTCCTAACCTCGAATGCCAAATCCATGTATCAAAAATGCCACCGCCTCCAAAATGATACTTTTGATCCTTTTTTGTCCCCATAAGCGCTTGCCATGCACCCTGACGTTTCCAAACCTTGCCATGCACTTGGACAAGCTTTTCCAAGTCCAAGGCATAGAGTCAATGCTTCCAATCATCCCCGGAAACTCCTCGTATCTCATCGCTCTTCGTAGTTTTTGCAAATTCATACGAGTAGGCTCCTGGAGGTACTGCAAAGGTAGATAGATCCATTGCCACAAACAAAAGCCAATAACAATATTCCAATTCTTGCTCACAAACAAAGCCACAAACAAAAAGGAAAAGATACACAAATTCTTGTTAAGTCTAATCCTCTAACGTAATGTGGAACACCATAAATAGATCAAGGTAAAGCAAAAGCTTTCAAGAAAGAGAAAAGCAAACCCCATGGTGCTCAAGTGTTTCGCATTCCCCTCATGGAAGTTTGTTAACCTTGTAACCATAGAATTGGGAGCGTTTAGTACAAACAAGTGCTTTTAAAATGATTGAAAGAGCTTTTAGAACCGATTCTTAGTAAAAATAAAATGAATCCTAGAAAAGTACTAAGTGCATTTTGAAAGAAGCATGCTTTCACTATTTTAAAATCATTTTTAAACGGAAGCTCTAAGCGAATTCTAAGATCAAATATGAAAGTTTGAACCCAAATCGCAGTGAGTTGAGCAAACAATCTTACAAAATTGGGAGTTTTTAGTTTGGTCAATTCTCTCATACACATCTTTCAAGCCTCTATACCATCTAATGGATAATTTGTGGTAAGTATGGCAATGTATACTAAGGTGGATGATGTTGAAACAAAGCCTACTCTTTTTTGTACACCACAAAATGCTCGCTCTTTTTAATGAAGCAAAAAGAATAGCCTTTACAAACCTAATTATTCAGGCCCAATTAAATGAGAAAGAGAAAGTGGAAAACCTACAAACTTAAGGCTGCTCTCTCTCCGTGAGTAGCTGCGTGCCCAGCACATTGAATGCTCACACCGATCTCACCGTTAAGGGAGGGAGGAGAGAGGAGAGGGGGGAAGGGTGAAATCGGTGTGAGCATCCAATGCTTGCGAGCACAGCGCCCCTCTCCACTCCAATAGTAACAATGCAAAGTCTCTGGTTCATGGATACACAAATATGAGCCGAGCCGGTGTGCCCCGAGGTTCTTCCTACTTCCAACTGAGAGCAAATTTCAATGGCTGTAATGATATCTTTTTTCAATAACGCCCGTGTGAAGAAAATTGAGATTTTACCATAAGATTAATTGCTAATATTAAAAGTACTTCAACTTCTCTTCTTTATAAGCCCTTTCAAGGTTTGATCTTTCACCAATTTGAGACTTTACATTCACATTCTCACACACGCCTTCAACCGTGATATATTTCAAGCCAAACACGTGAATAACATAAATTGGGTGGCTGAACAAAGCGCGACAAGCCAGGCTTCCACTTGTCAACCAACCTCGGTACCGATACCACAAAGAAGTTGAAATTAATATAAAATTTGCAATATAGAAAGTAGCTCCAACCTCTTTACAAAGTTTGGATCTTTCAACGAGATGTGACTTGTCCTTCGTATTCTTATAATATTAACACAAATTTACATATATAATTATATTATTTGGTGACAAAAACTTGGGTTCAATCTCAAATGCAGACGTACCATCAAGGCACGCACTGTTGAAACGAAGCAAGACTACTCTGGGCCCCACCGCAAATTAATGACCAACCATTCACGGCCGTATTTATCACAGCACGCATTCTCAAGATATTTCCAAAAACTTCATACGTATACTTTTATATCATTCTTACGAAAATAACGTGGTAACTTTTATCCATGCGTATAGAGGAAGCCCCCTTCCCCAATCCCAAATCCAACTGACAGACACGGTAATACGGATAGCGAAATGACGTGGTGAGCAGGTTAAGTTGCATACAATATCGTAGAGAGAGGAGCGGACCAAATAACAAATGACGCATGAGATGTTGTTTGTTTGTTGCCTGTCGTCCTTTAATTTGGAGCCTTGCGCTTGTTTATTTTTCCCTTTGTGCTTTTCATGAAACCGACCCATCATTCCTCTTCTATCCTCTTTGATCATCTGCTCCTCCTGCTTGGCAGTTGGCAAAGCTGATGCTTCAAATAATGCTTGGTGTGTGTTGTTTCTATGTAATGAAGTTTTATAGACTACAATGAGTACCATAGCTAGAAATTCTTCAATGCGTGATAAATTTGTCGAGGTCGACCAGTTTGTGTTGTGCCTGCAACTACATTGAATCCTTTTCTTTTGATCTCCAATGTAAACAATAGATTGGGGCATTTTCAAATTAGAGATAATAATACTCATCCCACTCCTAAAAATTAACTTGAGCCAAAGACTTTAAGATTCAAATCATGGACCTCCAATAATGTGTCTCTAGTCACTCAACTTCTCGGACTCCAAACTCGAGCCTTGAGTATGAGACTTAGAAGTTCAAATCTTGATCCAAACCGGTGATACGACTCTAAATCTTGAACTAAAAAATCTTTCAATCTTAAACTCTAAGTCATGATGATTTAAAGTACTTAAACCCTAGAAGTTAACCGAATAAGTGAGGAGAACAAATCATTGGTATGAATCTTTGATTCTTATTTTCAACACAAGAATACTATTTAAACACACAAAACTACTTACACTAACATATACTCTCCAATGGAATAACTTTAGTATTGCATGTGTGGACTCATATGCATTAAATAGTGTACCAAGTTTGTGCCTAAATAACAAAGATGATCGTTTTCACAAAACAAGGAAATCAATTATATTCTTGATCATATTCCATTCTCATTCTTCCATTTCTATCCTACTTGATTTCAATTGCAAATCATTTTGGTCAAAGTACACAACTTGTTGATGTTTGGGTCCATACTCCATAACAGCGGGCATTTAAGATTTCAAACTAGCTAGCTAGATGTATTTGGGACAAAAACCACGGAAAGTAAATGAAGAGATTTGGCTCATGATGGCCTCTTGTCTTGTGGGCGCTAAAATTCAACAATCCAATAAACAAACCCAAATGACAAATGAGATCGCATAAGATCTATCAAAGATCTTAATTAATGATGCACATGAGTTTATACCCAACAACTGTGGGGGAAATACAAAATTAATAAATATTCAAATATTTTGCAATTATATTTTGCACTCTCAAGTTTGGGGTCTAATTAGAATTTTATTATTATTTGAACATTTGCATCAGCCATACACCAACTATAAAGTGCACAGAATTTCATACACCATTTGAATCACACTGACCGTTAAATGATGATGTGGCAACTACTAGATAAAAAGAAATTAGAATAAAAGTTTTTTTTCTTAAATTAACATTTGTAAAAATAATTATATTTTAATTTTTTTCCTGCAGATGCTTCACGACAAATTATTATCAAAGAAAATAAACAGATCCGCAAATTTCTCACACCATCATCAACCACAAATCGAGCGCTGACTATGGATGCATGTGAAATTGCAACTAAAATACAAGTTGGTGTATGACATTGCAATGTTTTAAAGATGATGTATGAGATTGTAATTGCACTCAACCAAGAGTGCAAAAATGTAATTTACCCAATATTTTGTACAAAGTTAATATATGGGTTACCCGCCTCACGATATGCAACATGATTGGAGTTATGATGGAAAAAAAAATGAGGAGTTGCGACAAAGAAAAGATTGAATCGCTGAGGGGACCCTATTAGAGTTGAACCAAAGAAATTATAACTAACATACCAATTCTCTTATTGTTTTAATTGTTATTAATAAAAATTATGGGAACATTTAGCATTATTCGTGAATGACAGCCCTTTTGACTTTCAATTAAGTATCACTAAGCCCTTGAAGTTTTTTAAATCATACTTGCTTCCCAACGCCAAATTTGTCGCATTTTTTTAGCAATGCGTCTATATGAAAATAGGCCGCACTTAACGAAAACTAACATATTGATTGTAAGTGACATGAAAATTCAGAAAGGCAAATAAAAATTAATTCCTACGTTTGCGGCAAAAGCACATTAAAAGATGAGATGAAGCCCGGAGAAGATAGAACAAGAATGTCTAAAATGAGAATGTTACTAGCATTCTCGTTTCCGTAAAAGTTAAAACAAACTAAACTAACAAACAACTTTTTTCCATTACTGAATGATTAACGGTTAATAGACATGATAACAAAGATAAGAAAGTGGAAGGTGATTACCAAATCAAAGCAGGGTTCAAGGGTTTCACAACTTAACAAAAGTGCGATAGCAAACACCAAAAGGAGGATCTAGCTTTCTCCAAAGGATCAAACACCTTTGCAGTTTGCAAAAACAAAAACGGACAGACAAATCCAACCCCATTTAGCATCCCACTTAATTAATCAAAAGAAGAGCAATTATAAAATATATATGGCTCTCCAAAAGATCAACAATATAATTAATTAAATCTAAACACCCCAAGTTGGCTAATTAGTTATAACCAAATATATATACGGGAGATGTAGAGTTCCTCTGTTGCTGTTGCTCCATGTTAAGCTCCCCAGGCTCAGATACGGAATGCCCATCTCATTCTTACTCGCCGGATACATAGCCCGGCGAGTGGCCCTGACGACGGCCGGCTATACTCCGGTAAGGCGTGCTCGACCCGCTTCGCTCTCAGTGATATAAACCGGCCCAGAAATCGAAGCCCGGAAGGCTTTGGCCTGGCCTGGTGAACATTTCATCGCCGCCGCTGCGACCGGCGGGGCCACGGTGGTGGTGGCGGGGTGTCAGCTTGTTCCATTTGAAGAAAAGCAGAGCGCTTTTTCCACCAGCGCTTCTTTTCTGGTTTTGTTGTGGTGGGGCTTTTGGAGTCGTCTTTTGAGATGGGCTTTTGGAGCTTGAAGTGTATGGAGTCTATGGATCTCGTCGTCTCCTGCTTGTGCCTCCTTGTTTCTCCAAAAACCTTCATTTTTTTTCACATGAAAAGAAATGGCCAGATTAAAATTTGTTGCAGAGTGAAAGAGTAGAGAGAGAGATGGGGAAGAAGAAAGAAATGGGACCTGAAAGTAGTCGATTTGGGGATCGGTGCTTTATAGTCGCTGAAGTGTTGGGGTTGTGGCATCGGAAAGATTGGTGACTTGTTGGACATTTTTCTCTCATTTTGGCTCTTTTTTAAGTGCTTTTTGGGGTTCTGCTTTGTGGGAAAGCAGAGTGAGTTTGAGGGAGATAGGAGGAAGTGGAAAAAGTGGGAGGTTTGGGGCTCAAGGGAAAGTAATGGCCGTTGGGTATTGGTAACCCTAGTAAATGCTTTGTGCACCTTTTTAGACTTCCAAGTTCCATTCCAACTATACTACTCCCTTTTTATAAATTAACTGAATTAACTGCATTTAATCTCCTTCACACTCGACGCATGTAAAGATTGTACCAGTAAAAACCAAATAAATTAATGAAATTTTTGTTTTTGGAGGCATATGATGCTTTTTCTTTTATGTGTGTATATGAAATTATGAATTCTTGTGGTGAGTGGCTCTTCCATGTTCTTTTAGTACTATAAGCATTCAATTTACAATAGTAGACATGCACTCTTCAGCGTAGGTAGAAAATGGCCACAAATGAAAGAGTTAATGGGTATTGAACTCATGTACAATCGATTTCTTAGAAACAACTGCGGTCTATGAACTCAGAACATTCTCTAATAAAGTATAAACTATTTCATTGTATTATATGAAAAATGGTCATGTGCACATTGATTGTTTACACAATGTTACAACTGAATTAAATCGAGTGGGCATTAATATTAAATTGTGTTTGGGTAATAATTCACCTTAACATACTAATGGTTTGGTTTACTATCTTACTGACTTTTTTGGAATAGCTTAAAGTGTCTTTATAACACCATTTAATAAAATAGAGGAAAATATGTTTGTAGGTCATGGAACACTGTTGCTTTACGAAGAAACACGTGCTAGATCTCTTCATAGCAATTCCAAGTGTTTATTCATGAAACACTTGAATTAGTTTTAATAAAAATTTCGACATGTTACTACACTTATGTGGATCTGCCACAAATATTTCGCAAAGATCAACGCCACACCTATCTCACCCTCCTTCTCCCCCCCTCTCTCCTCCCTCCCTCCCTCCTTTAATCTACGAAATCGCGCGAAAGATTCAATGCCATGGAAGATCAGCTCACTCCCACTTATGTAATCTCGAATTACTCAGATTGATGTGGAAATGACATGGGGATGTCGGGCTTGAATGTGCTTTAGGAGTACTAAAAGCTTGTAAAGAATCTCCAAAACTACTTAAGTGGAATTTAAAGAGAAACAGTCAGTCAAAATGCAGATGTATTTTACAAGTAACAAGGTATTTCAAAGATATTTTATATGTCACACTATAAATAGAAAAAAATAAATTTTTTTTTGTGTCATTTCACTATAATATAATGTTTGAAATACTCAATTAAAAATCAGACAGTTTAAAGAATTTATCGAATAATGAAAGTTATAAACTTTTGGTCTCAAATCCCCAAGCAACCTTATCGTCTTGGAGATCCATATATCATGCATATGTTTAGTTTAATACGTTGATTATTCAATGGAAACCAAATCACGTGACCTCCATACAATCTTTGCTATTTTAATGTACAGAAAAGAAGAGCAAACCCCACGGGGTTCACTTGCAGCATTAAAATTGTCTGTGTAACCTCAAAGTGTGAACAAAGAAAAGCTTACTCGCATACACAGTCACATGTGGGTGTGGGGATGTAAGAATCGGAGGCATCCCATCCTTATATCCCATCAACTCTTGTCAACAGCTCCTACGACCCATGACTGATCGACCAATTGGTCATGTGCTTCACGTAAGCATGTTAGTTGGAACACTTGCTTGCGGCATATCTGAGTTTTTTCTAATTTTTTTTTGGTCCAGTTTTTTCACTTCAAGTGAAAGTAAGAATCAAAACTCTTGTCGTGAGTGTAAAAATTAGTGTTCTGCGGCTTATATTAAAGTCTCCATTTAAAAATCATTAGAATTAAATAAAAGAGTTACACAAAAATAAATAATAGCAAACGTCCCTAGAGCAAGAACAACAAGAGAACTCTCTTTCCCAATAAATATAGCAAGACTAAATACAATAAAATATGCACGCCAACTTTGAACATTATGGGTAATAGTAAAAGGGAGCAAAGATGATCATCAATGAAGACCTTTGAATCTCAGTCCACCTCCAACTTTCAGTATCCTTGGACAAAAGCCATCTTTCTTTTTTTTTCACGTTGAAAAAAAAATTATATTTGTCAAGTGTTTAGTAACAAAGAAAGAGTGATTTTCTCGTCCATCCAATTTTCGTCTCCCGCACACCCGTCAATTTTTTGTATTTAAATAAAAGACTATTGTACCTATATAAATTACTTTTCAAAAAGAACTTAGTAATTTCTTAAGGAAACAATTATTTTATTTGGACACTATAGGGTTTTTCCATCACCCAATTTCATTGATGCACCTTGCTATTATGTAATGCACCTAAATCAAATTGGCATTTTTTAAAAAGAATCAAATAAAGAAACAAATTTCAAATGGAGTTGCCGGCTGCTAAGAGAGAAATGAGTGGTGCAAAGAAAAATAAATTCATAAAGTAAAATAAGAGTATTCTTGAGTCTAGTAAATTATTTTGATGTCAAAAGTGCGCGATAATACCATGTCCAAAGTTAAAGACGGATGTCTTAAACAAAACTTATAAAGAATTACTCTACAAGAAAAACAGTTGCTAAAGCCCAGGCAAGCAGAGCTCAGGCTTCATGTTTAGTATTTGTCTCAGGGTCTTCAATAGCCCTGTCCAGTTTCCTCCTTCACCATATTACATGGTTGCTGAAAGGCCTAACATCTTTTGATGCGCTATGTCCAAACGCCCCAAGTATTAGTTAGCCCCTAAAGAGTTATTTTTTGATGCCATCGTCACAAAATTACGTGATCAATATAGATTCATAAATATCAATTGTGCAGTTAATTTTATAACACGCGGAATTAGTAAAATTCTGACTCTCGTCAAAACTGTTCTAATATTGGAGAAGGGAATAGCATCAGTTGACAAGATAGTTTTGAAAGTCAAATTTATCTCCACGTCATGGCGAAGCTCTTATGTCCAGAAACACCGAGTGAGACCGAGTTTTTGATGGGCGAGACCAATAACACGAGGTTCTGGCTGGTTTATTTCACACCCAATAGTTTTTCTCCATGCATGTACGTGATGGAATTCTCCATGAGGTATTCAAATCACTCTGCTTTGGCTTTGGGTTTTGACAATGCCGATAACACTCCGACTGAACCGATCCACCTCAATCTAAGCAGCACCCTTGTTCATCTAACGACACCAAATCCATTTCCGACCAGTTCGATAGTATTTCATATTTTTTTTATTTAAGTTTCAATATCATACTTCGTTGGCGGCGGGTGGAACCATTTTTTTCCTTTCTTACCCAAAACTATAAATACCACCATAGCGAGCATGACACCCTGATACATTTAGAGCATCTACATAGTTTCTCTAAATGTAACTTCTTCTTCTTTAAATACAATTTGCTGACACAAGTGTCGCTTGAAAATTAAAATTTGTTAATTCACAATTTTGTTCCAATAGACTCCAAAATCTTAAATTTTTTTTATTACTTTCTATTAAGTGACATTTTTTAGTATTTCTTTTTAAGAAAAAAAGATAAAGATATATTATTATAATAAAAAGAATGTTTGAAGAGTGAGATATAGTCTCTAAATCTAGAGAGTGTATGACATTTTTTAAATTTGAAGATTCATTTGAGAATTTTATTAGAGCACAAAAATCCTACGCGCATTTCAAATTCTAGTTTTAATTCTATTGGAAGAATAAGCTTACATAAAACGGCTATCGCTACGCGACGTCCCTTGTTTAATAATGTATCAAGCATAATAAAATTCTTATCCACATAGTAATATTTTATTAGATTAAAATAAGACAATGACAAGCAAAACACGCTTTCATATACGCCGCTTCTTATCTTCGAGATGCCTACATGCAATACAAATCTTATTAAATAAGAAAACAAATGAATGATTGATTTATTTTTGTCAAAGAGGAGGGGAGGGGAATTGTCAGAAGCAGAGAAGAAAACGTATAAAATTGAGCAACTTTTGGAAGGCAAACAAGGGGCAAGACAGTCATTTCCTGCAATTCCGCGTCAACCTGGCAGGCAGGCGACTGAAAATTGAGAATTGAAAACATAGTAGAAGCCGCGGCTTTTCTCGTCTTTGTTTGCATTACTAATTAAGTTTACTAATTAAGTAATTAGTAGGAAACAGAGAACAGCAATAAACACATTCCACATCCACTGAAATGAAAACTCTCAAGAACCTTCCTCTCAGTCTCCCACTCCTCCTGACTTTTCCCCTCCTGCGTTCCTCTTTATTAATATTCTCCATATCCAAACCCTTTCATATTTCTATTATTCTTTCTTTCTTTTCTATAGTTTTTCAGACAATATATCAAACACCTTCCCTGCGCTCCAACCATGGACCGCTTCCGGGACGCCTCCACCAGCTCGACGACGCCCCGTCGCATCCCTCCAAGGGATACGCCCTCAGCGGCAAGATCATGCTCAGCGCCATCATCATCCTCTTCGTCGTCATCATGGTCTGCCTCCACCTCTACGCTCGTTGGCCTTCTTCGCGCCTCGCCGCCGCCATCTCCGCCGCAAACCGCCGAAACCGCCGCACCCACATCTACTTTCACGAGGACGCGCGGCGGCACTCTCAGCAGCCCCCACCCGCGGCCTGACGCTCCATCCTCAACTCCCTCCTTCGTATTTGTATTCATCGAAATCGAACCAGACGGCACCGTTTCAGCAGCAGCCGATTTTGGAGTGCGCCGTCTGTTTACCGGAATTCGAGGACGACGAAACGGGGCGTTTGTTTTCCCAAGTGTAAGCACAGCTTTCCACATCGAGTGTATTGATATGGTTCCACCTCCACTCCACGTGTCCCCTCTGCCGGACCCCGTGGAACCGGGCCCGAGGTCCGAAACCCGGCCCGCCGACGTGGTTCTGTAGTGTCTGCGAACGGGACTGGGGCGAACCGGTCCGAGTCTGATTTGTGCTCGAGGTTGCAATTCTGAGACGACTTCGTCGGGAGCGCGGAGAAAGCCGTCGAACATCGTGGTTCCGGAGAAGGAACGAGAGTTTCGGGAGGGGGAGGATTCCGGGATGCGGCGAATCGCCGGCGGGTCGTGTCGTTTAGTCGCCGATGAGTCGGATGTTGTCGTTTAGAGAATGCTAAGCCGGGAAAAACGAAACGGCGGCGTTTCACCGTCGGGAGTAAACGCGGGGAGGCTGCAGAGTTCGGTGGCCGAGTCGGGATATCGAACTCGGTGTCGACAAGGGACTACCGGAGTGCACTCCTCTCGGAGAGAGTAAAAGGATGGTGACGTGGCGGTAATTCATCGAATGTTGCGGGTACAGACATCCGGCGTTATCAGTCAGTCAGAGCCGAATCGGGGGTAAATGTGGAAATTAAATTTATACGTGGCGGGATGGTGGTGCAGCAGGACTTCGCTATGGACGTGTATATATATATTTTTTTCCCCTTCATTACATCGCAGCCTCAAAGGCACGCATCATCGAACGATACTGGCTATCAATTACCCGATTAATAAGCCACACAACGAATCTTAAATCATTCAATAAGATGTACTATCAAGCCACCCCACACATATCAACATATGTTTTTGTTTTCTTTCGACTTTGTCTTGTTTTTTAATTATACAAATATATATTGGTACACAAATTTAGAATGAAGAAGAATTTTGGGGTTTTAAAAATTTTCAAATGAATGTGTTGAGGGTAAAGAGAATATTTACAGAAATGATTTGGTTTTACAGAAATTTGGCTGTTTCCATTAGTGAAATGAGCTGCTGCTAGTCGAATTTCAAAGAGTAACAGCTACACCAGAGTTCTAATTAGATTGGAGACATGGGTTCCTACCCGAGAAGAGCTCTATATATCAGTATATTTCTTCGGCGTGATCTACTGCATAAGTAGATTCATAGCAGTTCTTATCTATCACTTGATTGTGAAGACATCTTTGTTTATTTGCCACCAAATGTATACAATCATATGTACATATGTATCTTATTCAATATCTATCACACGACATATGCATGATGAAAACTTCAATTTACATATACAAATTTCTCATATTAGCTCGCCATTTATTGGTATAAAACTTTTCTTTGATGAGTTCACAAACTAAATATGGATCGGTGGTTCGAGTCATTACTTGTTGCTTTCTCATTTGTTATGATTGAATAATCTATATTATTATGCAATAAGGCCTTAAGTTTAAATTTTTAATAAATACCTAAAATACTCTTGGTTATAGGTTAAAAACAAAAAATAAAAAAGTGGGGACGTGATGGTAAAATATTAAAAATGAGCGGAAAGAGAGGGAGGGGAGAGAGAGATAAAAGAAAAATACCAAAAACAAAAAAGAGATAATCCAAACCAAAATGGCAAAACCGTCTTCGCATTCCACTCCACACTCCCTCTCGTAAAAAACCACCCATTACAAATTTATTTTTTTAACAAAAAAAGAGATAATTATCATCTTATTTTTTTTAAAAAAAATAGACAATTATCCTTTAGGATCGAGCAGCTATAAGTTAAACACGTTGAAAAAAAAAGGACGTTCAAATTCTGAAACCGTTATTTGTGGTTGCAATTGGTTTTATTTCTGCCTCGCGAAAACTAAATCATCTTCACCCTTAGTCTTTAAGTACGTTACTTTTTTCTTCTCCGTGTCTTTTTTGTTGTTTGGATTTATTTTTAATTTTCCTTTTATCATTAATTTCATATTTTAGGATTAAACTTTTCATTCTTTTCTTTGTTTTTCTTTATGAACAAGCACAATGTAATGGTAGGGAGCGGGTGAAAGATGTGTTGTTTATAATGACACATCCCGATCCCGACACGCCTGTGCCTGGGAAGTGCCGGCCGACACGTGTAAGGTGACGAAAAGCCAATTATGCAAGAAACGTGAAAATTTAGGAATAATAAGAGTTGAGTGCGGAAGTAGAAGTGTGGCGAGGGCTAAAACCCATAATACAGATGACACGCCGAGCTGGCAATAGTGTGCAGAATATAAAAACATCTTTACATCCTCACGAGTGATGGATAAATAAAAGCACCACAAGTGAGGAATCCTACATAGTTCAAGATATGTTGAACCGTCGATCACCGCCGAAGAGAGCTCCTCGAATCACCGCTATGAACCGTCACTAGGTCCCGGGAGGGGCGCAAACATAAAACGGTGAAAGGTCAAAAGCAAAGTTTGATAAAACCGTTGTTTATGCCATTAACCTCACCGGAAAACATGTATAATTGAGAAAATACGTCATACCCATAGGTATGAACCTCAAAATACTAATATGAAAACATTCGGTACTCCCGATATATAATGTAACACCGACATGCTCACCCATATGTAAACACACAAGTCCACGTGGCTAAACCACGCTGAACAGCTAGGTATAAAAGTAATACGCCGAGTACTACAATGACGCGAGTCTAACGCAACAGCACAAAGTGCGCCACACAAGTCCGCAGTTGCCTAGTGCAACCTAAGACAAAGCAGGTACCTACAATGGGATCCAAAGCCGCGTAGCTGTACCGATAGTGACTACTCCTAACGTCATGCTAGTCCTGCCACAAGACCGAGTACTAATACCTGGTGTATACATTCCAATGAGAGCAACAAAAGATGAAAACATGTATGCAAGGGCATAATACGAATGTTCTACCTCCAACAAACGTAGAGCATGATATGCAACCACGCTAACAAAGCAAAGAAAGCGTTGAAAAACCATACGTATATATACATTTATCAAAGCAAAGACCCACTCACTCACCGTAGGTAGCTTCGGAAGTCAGAGCCCCTGCCCCGGGTAGCCCTCAGAGTCCTCTCCTGGATAGGTCTCACCCCAAGGGAGAGATATCACCGTAAATGATTAAACTCATAAAGGTTATAACATGCATGGCTACTCCCGAAATACACGCCGTCACGAGTCGCCCGTGAAAACAGACTGGGAAAAGGATCTCCCATTCGCGCCTCACTATGTGGCTTCTCGGAAGGTGCTGAGCTCATGGCTCCACGCGCAACACGCGCGCTCACGCGCGAAGCTGGTCAATCTGAGCCGCCGAGCCGGTCAACGCGCTCGGCCTGCTTGGCCAACACGGTCGCCTGCTGCCAACGCGCCTCTGGCTGAAGCGGCCAACACGGCCGGCCGAGTTTGGCCAACGCGCTCGGCTCTGCCGGGTTGCGCTGACGTCAAGCCCGATCTGGACCCGGTGTTTGCTGACGTCATCGCTGACGCGCCGCCGGCTTCTCTCGGTCTTTTTTCCGGTCGCTGCGCCGCCGCCGCTGTCGCCGAATTTGGCCGTTTTCCTGTAATTTTTAAAACTCCGTATCTTCTTCATTTCAAGTCCAAAATTACGTGCCATATATCAAAATGAAGTCGGGAGAAGAGTAGAATCACTGTACCTTGGATTGGTCAGACAAGCTCGAAAAGGCCTGAAATTGCCCCGAAGGTTGCGGTTCATCAGAGAAAGTCGATCTACATCAAAACCAACCAAATCAGCAAACGACCTATGAAAATTCATCTACTCACCGAGAGGAACACAATGGTGGTAGTTAGGAAACCTCACCTCGGTCTAGATTGGCCGAAAATGGCCGAGAAGGTCCGGTTCTTCCGGTTGCGTTTCCCGTCAAATCATGAGAGTTTGGACGAACGGTTTGCACCACAGTCCACGCGCGGTCGAGACGAAGGAGGTGGTGATTTTCAGCCGCCCGATTCACTGCTCGGGCCGGGTAGCACTTCGTGCACTCACGCGAGAGAAAAGGGAGAAAAAGTCAAAAATTTTGGGAAAAGAAAGTGACGTGAAGAAGCAAAGGGAAAGAAAGAGAAAGGAAAAGAAAAAAAGAATGGCTTGGGGTATCGTGCACCCACCAAAATAGTAACTACACTACTCACGTGCACAAAAATAAACACACGGTAGAGAATATTCCACAGAAATTATTTTATAACAAACTTTTTACGGGGATGTTACAATCACTTCCTTTAAGGAAATTTCGTCCTAAAATTAAGATTACAATCAAGTCACTGAAAACAAATAGGGTAGCCGCTTCACGCGTCTTCCGTCTCCTCTGTAAGCTGACTCCTCCACAGAGTGGCTTTCTCCACAAAAACTCACTAAACCATCGACTTATTCCAGAATTTTGTCTTTCCAATCCAGATGGTCACTGGTAACTATCATAAGTCAAACTTCCGCTTACTTCCAACTGCTGAGGATGAATATGAAAGGCGGTCGGAGATATAATGTCGGAGCAAGGACACATGGAAGACATTGTGCACCTGACAACTCGGAAGGTAACTCAAGCCGATAAGCAACCTCACCAATCCGTTCAAGGATCTACATACGGACCGATGTAACGAGGACTCAACTTCCTCGCTTTCCCCGAATTCACAATGCCCCTCCATGGTGATAACTTCAAGAATACCATGTCACCAACAAAATAATAAACCCTATTGGCCAAGTGACGGTTGGCAATACTCCTCCGTCGATCCCCAAGCAGCTTCTTCTGTGTTTCCCTTGACTACCTGGATATTCGAGTAGTTTCCTCAACGATTTCAGACCAACAAGAGCTCGCTCACCAACTTCGACCAACACAAAGTGGAGTTCGGCAAGTGCTTACCATACAACGCTTCGAATGGAGACATGCCGATGCTCAATGTGAAAACCGTTGTTGTAGGCAAACTCTACGAAAGAAAGATTATCATGCCACTTATCTCCGAATCAGAGCACCGAGGACCCCATGTCCTCGGCGGTCCGGATAGTTCTCTCCACCGTCCGTCGGCTCCCGAGGATGATAAGCGCTAAGGAACAAGAGGTTCCAACCCAAAGCAAAAGCTTTCCAAACTTGGAAGTGAATTCTGGGGTCACGATCGGAGATAATACGATTGTGAACACCATGGTACTTGACAACTCACAATGAGAAAAGTTTAGCCAAACGGTCAAGAGAAAATTCTCACCCGATCATGTGAAGCGAGTTTGATTGCCCAATGATCCACAATCACCCAAATACTCATCATACCTCCCCGAGCCAGGTAGCTTGTACACGAAGTCCATGGTGATATTCTCCCATTTCCACCAGAATGGGAAGTGACCTAGTAACCAAACGGTTTCTTCCTTTCGCCCCTGACCGGGCAACATTAAACAACGATCACGTATTCTCAATCTCCTTTTTCATTCTACGCCGCAGTAGAAAGGTCTGATAGTATGGTACATTTTAGTACTAAATTGATGCATGGCATGGGTGGAAATACGAGCTCATCCAAGATTGCCTTCTTCAAGTCTCGCATCAGTTAGGCACATACATCCGGTCATTCATCGAAGCACTGCCTCAACGTCTAACTCTAAGTCATCCCTCGTACTATCAAGAATCATCGAATCACTCTCTTCGAGAAGTAGGATCGCCGCCCGAGCCCTTTCACGAATACGATCCAACAGCATAGGGCCTGAGCAGAAGTTGGCCAACAAAGCTCCAAAGAGGATTCACAACTCCAAGACTGCACCTCGTACTCCCCGAGCCCTGGCCAAAAGAGAGGGAATATGACAAAGGTGCATAAAGGCGTCAGCCGACCATGAGATGATTTTCACGAGGTAATCCACACACCGTTGGCTCCACCTGTGATGGTACTGAGTAGAACAATCATAATCACTAATCAACTCCATCCACCGTCGTTGTCTCAGTTCGGGATCGCAGGCAAGTACTCGTGACTCAGGATCGCGGAAAATTCCGTGCACGTTTCCGTAGAGATAATGTCGCGCATTTTCAAGTGCGAAGATAATAGCCGCAAACTCCAGTCATGAGTAGGGTAGTTCATCTCATGTCAAGCTTCAACCGACGGGATGCATAAGCGACACCCTACCATGCCGCATCGTAACAATGTGCCTCGTACCATTCAAAGAAGCATCACCGTACCTCGAAATTCCCACCGTCGAAGTGCCAAGACAAAACAAGGAGTAAGACAATGCTTCAACTTCTGGAAAACTCCGCTCACAATCATCATCCCACTCACCGACATCTTTCCCGGTCAACTTCGTGAGAGGAAGGGCCGTGGCCAGAAATCCCTCACAAAGCGCCGATAGGTAAGCAGCACCAAGAAAACTTCTGATCTCGCGGGATACCGTGGTCGCTCCCACTCTCCACTGCCGACACTTTCCCTCGAGGGGTCGACAAGAACTCCCTTCAGAGGATACGACATGTCCCAAGAAAGATACTTCATTCACTCAAAACCGACACTTACCGAACTTAGCATACAACCGATTCCCGCAATTTTCTTTTCAACTAGACGAAGATGTTTAGTATGCTCAACCTCACTTCTTAGAGAATACTAAGATATCGCTCAATGAAGACAATCACAAACTCCGTCTGTGCAGTGGACTAATACCCTGCTCATCAAGTCCATAAACGCCGCAGAGCATTCGCAACCCGAATGGCATCACCATAAACTCATAATGACCATAATGAGTCCGAAAATGCCTGGGAACATCATCTCGCCCTCGATTCTTTGCCGATAGTAACTCCGACCTCGCATCAATTTTCGAGAAGACACGGCACCACTTAGGCCGGGTCAAACAAGTCATCGATACTGAGGTAGAGGATAACCGGTTTCTAATCGCTACCCTAAGGCCGCTCGTAATCGATGCAAAGCCTAAAACTTCCATCCTTCTTTCTCACAAATAAGACCTAAGGCTCCCCAAGGAGTAGGTGTCAAGTTGGATAAAACCTCCTTTATCCACAAGTTCTTGCAACCGGTGACTTTACTCCTTCTTAACTCCGCAGGAGCCATGAAAGGTGGGAA
Source organism: Gillenia trifoliata (assembly GCA_018257905.1). NCBI lineage: Eukaryota > Viridiplantae > Streptophyta > Magnoliopsida > Rosales > Rosaceae > Gillenia > Gillenia trifoliata. Next base: position 13,066,817 of record CM031083.1, on the reverse strand, counting down.
GAGAAATAGATTTGTACCTCGAAGAAGATCGATGGTGAACTCTTCACGATCCGAGGGCCTGTGCAAATCATCGGTGAAATACATCGTGAACCGGTTAACGACATACACGCCTTCAACCCGTGCCTGATTTCCTCGTCGCTGGACTACAACATGAGCAATGTAACCCCCGACAACCTTCCTCAACATACGCTACCACAGGCGGAGATGAGTCCATGTCTTACCCCACCGCGTCTTCGCTCTAAGTGAAAGTCACAACAGCCCGCTGTGTCTCTCAAAAATGACAACCCTACGACGACAATCAACCACGGCGTGATCTGATGTAGCCAATCCATACTAAGATAACATCAAAGTCCTTGATGTCCAAAGGAATCGAGCATTAGCTGCATATCTTTCACCGTTAACAAGGACTAAGGACATCCTTGATACTCACACACTCAACATGTAACAAACTTCTCGCCCTAGGCATGGCTTATGCCCAAATCATACTCTAGAGGAGTAGAGTATGGTTGAGTGGTTTGAGCAAACTGGCGATATAACCGAATGAGAAGCACCCGGATCAATTAGAATCCTAGCAAATGACCAAGAATGTTCAACGTACCCACGACAAGATCCGGATTAGCCGAGCGTCCCGGGCAAAGGATGTTAGTGACTCCTACCCGTGTCCGCCCCGTACGAATCCTAGATCCCCGGTTACTTCTACCCCGTCCCCTCCACGTCCTCGGTTCTCGACGGCAGGGCTCCCGCTCTCCGTCCACCGCCTAGAAGTCGTCTCACCGTTTCCAAATCACCTCGCCGCCATACCACCGCGAACCACTTTGGCTGGATAAGGTGATAACCTCCCGAAACGCGGATAACCCCGAGAGAACCGAGAATAGCCTCCCCGGAACTGAGGAATGTTCGGTGTGAATCAGAACGCCCATAGGGAACTGAGCATCTCTAGAATACCGAGACACATCACCTCGAGCAAGGAACAAAGACCGCCGTAAGATGGCTGCTGAACCGGCTCGATCCGTACTGCATTCGTCGCCGGGAATCGTGACGACCGTTGACTTCGCTGCTTCGGTGATCACCATGCTAGCTCAGGCCCACCCGGCCGGGTGAAACATGCTCGCTCGCTTGCCTACACTCTCCGATCGCATAGTTGGCCAGACCGACTACAATGAGTATTACTAGAACCCCGCAGCCCCCGAACCGCTCTCGGGCCTCCGAAGGAACCAACATTGGTTTTACCTCGAGGTGTGTTGGGTTAGAGCCCCACTCGATGATCCGCCGTAGCTGGGTAACCACTTTCTTAAAGACTGATTCTTCTTCGCCCAAATCGAATTCTGTTATTGTTGTTGTTCTTCCTCTCGATTAACATTACCCCTCATCGTCATCGCCACCACGGTCAGAGTATTTCTCCTCCGACCTTCAACCCTAGGCAAGGCTCATAGAACTCCCCGGTAGGTAGTGCATGGATAGCGAAGATGCGTAAAGGCGAAGATTCCTTCCGGCACCCTTTCGAACCGGGCAACATCTCCTTCTGACATCGGCAATGGCTGGGCAAGAGATGGAAAGGTCAAGGAACTTCCGTGGTACTTCCTCGGCTACCGACATGCTCTTCTACCTCGTATCAAAGAAGTCAGCCTCCTTTTCTAGCCCAATACTCCGAGGCAAGTACTTCGCCCTCAAAATGTTCCCAGTACCAAATTTTCCCCGCGATTTGGTGGAATAGGGTCACTTCATAAGCCCACCAAGAGCTAGCTTACTCTGCAGAACCACGTGAACAGCCGAGACCCACTCCGCTCCGCCCTGAAGTTTCCCCGTCGTTCCATGGCTCTAAGGTCTTCACATGTTTCGAGCCAATTCTCCGTCACCTCTGAGGTTTCTCGCCTGGTTTAACCTGGAAGATTGGAAGCAATCTCCAAGACATTTTTCGCGAGTAGGAGGACGCCACCTGTCCGAAAGGCCGTAGCAAAGTCGCACTGCCAAACTGCAAAGTCAAAAGGTGGTAACAAAGCCCATCTCGGTGGGTGCCCGAGCACGAGGTGCTCTACGAGGTGGCATAGTTCGACATCACAAAATCAAGAATTATTATAAGCACATATCACAAAGTGACAAATGCAAGATCGCCACACTTATGCTCGATACCTGACACATCCCGATCCCGGACACGCCAGGTGTCGGGAAGTGCTGGCCGACACGTGTAAGGTGACGAAAGCCAATTATGCAAGAAACGGTGAAAATTTAGAATAATAAGAGTTGAGTGCGGAAGTAGAAGTGTGGTGAGGGTTAAAAACCCATAATACAGGATGCATAACAGTCAGAGCTAAGTAAATAGTGCAGGAATATAAAAAACATTCACATCCCCGTGAGGATGGATAAATAAAAGTTAACTACAAGTAGGAGTGAATCCTACATAGTTCGAAGATATGTCAGAACCGTCGACCACCGCCGAAGAGAGCCCTCGAATCACCGCTAAGTGAACCGTCACTAGGTCCTGGAGGGGCGCAAAACATAAAACGGTGAGTGGGTCAAAAAGCAAAGTTTGATAAAACCGTTGTTTTCAAGAGTTTACTAACCCCTCACTGGAAAACATGTATAATTGAGAAAATACGTCATACCCGTAGGTATGAACCTCAAAATACTAATATGAAAACATTCGGGTACTCCCCGATATATAATGTACTGACATGCTCACCCATATGTAAACACACAAGTCCACGTGGCTAAACCACAGTGAACAGGCTAGGTATAAAAGTAATACGCTGAGTACTACAATGACGCGAGTCTAACGCTAAGCGCTGGTGCACAAAGTGCAGTCACACAAGTCCGAGTTGCCTAGTGCAACCTAAGACAGGCTAGTACCTACAATGGATCCAAAGCTGCGTAGCGGTACTGATAGTGACTACTCCTAACGTCAAGGCTAGTCCTGGCCACAAGACTGAGTACTAATACCTGGGGTGTATACATCTAATGATGAGCAACAGTATGAAAACATGTATGGCAGTATAATACGAATGTTCTACCTCCAACAAACGTATATGATATGCAACTACGCTAACAGTTAAAGAAAGCGTTGAAAAACCATACGTATATATACATTTATCAAAGCAAAGACCCACTCACTCACCTGTAGGTAGCCGGGTCGTAGCCCCCCGGTCCTGGGTAGCCCCGGTAGTCCTCTGGATAGGTCTCACCTATATGAGATATCACTGTAAAAATGATTAAACTCATAAAGGTTATAACATGCATACTACCCCGAGGTAGTACACGTCGTCACGAGTCGCCCCGTGAAAACAGATTCGAAAAAGGACCTCCCACGCGCCCTCACGCGCGGCTGGAAGGTGCGGAGCCTATGGCTCCACGCGCAGCTCCACGCGCGGCTCACGCGCGAGCTGGTCAACGGAGCCGCTGAACCGGTCAACGCGGCTCGGCTCAAGCCGGTCAACACGGCTCGGCTCAAGCCGTCAACGCGGCTCGGCTGAGCCGGTCAACACGGCTCGGCTGAGCCGGTCAACGCGGCTCGGCTCAAGCCGGTTTAAGCCGCTGACGTCATCAAGCCCGATCTGACCCGGTTTGCTGACGTCATCGCTGACGTCAGCGCCGGTTCTCTGGTCTTTTTCCGGTCGCCGGCGCCGCCGCCGTCGCCGGAATTTTGGCCGGTTTTCTGGGTAATTTTTAAAACTCCGTATCTTCTTCATTTCAAGTCCAAAAATTACGTGCCATATATCAAAATGAAGCTGGAGAAGAGTAGAATCACGGTGTACCTTTGGATTGGTCGTACAAGCTCGGGAAAAGGCCTGAAATTGCCCCGAAGGTTGCGGTTCACTGTAGCAAAGTCGATCTACATCAAAACTCAACCAAATCAGGCAAACGACCTATGAAAATTCATCTACTCACCGAGAGGAACACAATGGTGGTAGTTAGAAACCTCACCTCGGTCTAGATTGGCCGGAAAATGGCCGAGAAGGTCCGGTTCTTCCGGTTGCGTTTCCCGTCAAACGGGTGAGAGTTTGGACGAACGGTTTGCACCGTTGAGTCCACGGCGTCGAGACGAAGGAGGTGGTGATTTTCGTTCGCTTCGATTCGACGGGTTTCCGTCGGTGTGCACTGTGCACTCACGGAGAGAAAAGGGAGAAAAAGTCAAAAATTCTGGGGAAAAGAAAGTGACGGGGAAGAAGGAAGGGAAAGAAAGAGAAAGGAAAAGAAAAAAAAGAATTGGGTTTTGGGGGTATTGTGCACCCACCAAAATAGTAAACTTACACGCTCACGTGCACAAAATAAACACGCACGTGTAGAGAATATTCCACAGAAATTATTTTATAACAAACTTTTTACGGGATGTTACACTCTACCCCACCTTAAGGAAATTTCGTCCTCAGAAATTAAGATTACAATCAAGTAAATTGAAAAACAAATAGGGGTGGTCGGTTCTCGTGCACTCTTCCGTCTCCCGGAGTTGACTCCTCTCCACAGAGTGGTTTCTCCACAAAACCTTCACTAAACTGATGACTTATTAGCCTTACCTTACTATTAAATTTTGTCTTTCCAATCCAGGATGGTCAGTAACTCATCATAAGTCAAATCCTGGTTTTTACCTCAACTGTGAGGATGAATAACATGAGAAGGGTCCGGAGATATAATGTCCGAACAGGACACATGGAAGACATTGTGCACCACTTGACAACTCGGAAGGAATTGCCCAGCTCAAGCCGATAAGCAACCTCACCAATCCGTTCGAGTGGCGACATACGGACCGATGTAACGAGGACTCACTTCCCTCGTTTCCCGAATGATCTCTAACGCCTCTCCAAGGTGATAGCTTCAAGAACACCATGTCACCAACTGAATAAACCCGGTCGGTCAAGTGACGGTTGGCAATACTCCTACGTCGATCTGCCAGGCGGCTTTCAGGTTTCCTTGATCACCTGGATATTCTGAGTAGTTTCCTCAGCGATTTCCAGGACCAACAAGGCACAAGCTCACCAACTACGACCAACACAAGGGGAGTTCGGCAAAGGCTTACATACAACGCCGAGATAGAGGTATACCGATGCTCGAGAATGAAAACTGTTGTTGTAGGCAAACTCTACAGAAAGATTATCATGCCACTTATCTCCGAACTGCATGCGAGGACCTCAAGCATGTCCTCAAGGGTCTGGATAGTTCTCCATTGTCCGTCACGTGCGAGATGACAAGCGGTCTTTGTGATGATCACGGGCAAAGCTTTCTGAAAAGCTTTCCAAAACTTGGAAGTGAATCACGGGTCACGATCGGAATATTGCTGACAGGAACACCATGAGTACTTGACAACTCCGTCAATGAAAGTTTAGCCAAACGGTCAAGAGAAAAATTCTCACGGGTGGCGGAAGTGAGTTGACTTGGTCGGTCGATCCACAATCACCCAAATATGCCAGCCTCCACGAGCTAGGGGTAGCTTGTACACAAAGTCCATGGTGATATTCTCCCACTTCCACTTTCCCGGGAATGGGAAGTGACTATATTAACAAACGGTTTCTTCCTTTTCAGCCTTGACTTTGCGCTGGCAGATTAAGCAACGACTCACGTATTCTGCAATCTCCTTTTCATTCGCCAGTAGTAGAAAGGTCGGATAGTATGGTACATTTTAGTACTACCGGATGCATGGCATAAGTGGAAACATGAGCCTCATCCAAGATTGCCTTCTTCAAAAGTCTGCATCGTTAGGCACATACATCCGGTCATTCATCAGAAGCGCACTCCGTCTGAACGTCGAACTCTGAAGTCATCCCTCATTGCCATCCAAGAACTGCTTGAATCAATTTCTGAGAAGTAGGATCAGCTCGCTGAGCCTCACGAATGCGATCCCAACGAGAATAGGTCTGGCAGAGTTGGCCAACAAAGCTCAAGTATGATCATAACCAAGACTGCACCTGTACTCTGAGCTCAGTCAAAAGAGGGAATATGACAGGCGTACAGTGCGTTGAGCCGACCATGAGATGATTTTCTCACGGGGTGCATCCACCCAGCAGCGTTAACAAATCGAGGATGGTGCTTCGATAGAATTTAATCATAATCACTAATCAACTCCATCCACCAGAAATGTGTTGTCTCGGGTTTCAGATCTCTCTGCGTGGGCAGTACTTCCCGAACTCTTGTGATCAGTGAAAATCTTGCACGTTTCTCCGTGGGAATAATGTCGCTTGAGATTTTCAGTGCGAAGATAAAGCTGCAAACTCCAGGTCATGAGTAGGGTAGTTCATCTCATGTCGTTTCAACTGACGGGATGCATAAGCGTTACCTACCATGCTGCATCAGAACACAGCCCAGACCATTCAAAGAAGCATCATGTGAACCTCAGAAATTCCCAGCGCGTCTACAGGGAAGTGCCAAGGCAGTGCATGAAGTAAGATAGAAATGCTTCAACTACAGAAAACTCCGCTGCAATCATCATCCCACTCAAACCTGACATCTTTCCTGGTCAACTTCGTGAGAGGAAAGGGCTGTGGCCGAAAATCACACAAGCGCCGATAGCCGGCAAGACCAAGAAAACTTGAATCTCGATGATGGTCTGTGGTCGCTCCCAATTCTCAACTGCTGATACTTTCTAAGGTCAACAAGAACTCCCTCAGAGGATCGACATGTCCCAAAAAAGATACTTCACATTCAGCCAAAACTGACACTTACTGAACTTAGCATACAACTGATTCTCACAATTTCTTCAGAACTAGACGAGATGCTTAGCATCAACCTCACTCTTAAGAGAATACTGAATATCGTCAATGAAGACAATCACAAACCTGTCCAGGTAGGGACGGAATACCCGGTTCATTATAAGTCATAAACGCTGCAGGAGCATTCGTTAGCGAATGGCATCACCAGAAACTCACCAGCTGACCATATCAAGTCCAGCTGTCTTGGGACATCATCTCCTAAATACGATCTTAAGGTGATGGTAAGCGACCTCGGATCAATTTTTCGAGAAGACCACGAGCACCGCGGTTTTGGTCAAACAAGTCATCGATACGAGGTAGAGGATAACGGTTTTTAGTAAATTTGCCCGAGTTAAAGCTGCCTGTAATCGATGCAAAGCCTAAAACTTCCATCCTTCTTTCTCACAAATAGGGCCGGTGCTCCCAAGAGGAGAGGAGTCTTGGGTTGGATAAAACCTTTATCCACATGTTCTTACAAGCTGTGACTTTAATTCTCTTAACTCCCGCCCGGGAGCCATGTGCGAAGGTGGAGAGAAATGGGATTTGTACCTGAAGAAGATCGATGGTGAACTCTCCTTCACGATCCAGGAGGTAGTCGAGGCAAATCATGGGAAATACATCAGGGAGCTGATTGAAACATGCGTCTTCAACCGTGCGGATTCTCGTCGTTGACCACAACATGAGCAATGTAACCACGACCTTTCCTCAACATACGTTTAGCCCTCATGGCGGAGATAGTCCATGTCTTACACTGGAAATTCGCCGGTGAAGTCCACCCAACAGGCCTGCCAGGTCTCACGAAAAATGACAACCCCTCGGCGACAATCAACAAAGCGTGATTCGGGTCTCCAGCCAATCCATACCCAAGATAACATCAAGTCCTTGATGTCAAAGGAATCCGGTGCTTTGGCATATCCTCACCGTTAACAAGGACAGGACATCCTTGATACTCACACTGAACATAACAAACTTCGCCCCTAGGCATGGCGATACCCAAATCATGCACTCGAGGAAAGTGGGAAATTATGGTTGAGTGGTTTGAGCAAGGCGGAAGGGATATAGCCGAAGATAGAAGCACCTGGATCAATTAGAACTCGCAAAGAAATGACCAAGAATGTTCAACGTACCATGACAAGATCCGGATTAGCTTGAGCGTCTGGGCAGTGATGTTGACTCGGCCCTGTGTCTGCTGTCTATCGACCTCTAGATCCCTGGTTACTTCTACCCACTGTCCTCCACGTCCCACTGGTTCCCTCGACCGGTAGAGTCTGCTCGATCCACCTTCGCTAAAGTAGCCTCACTGGTCTGGGCTGACCACCGCCATACCCTTTGCGAACCACTGCGGCTGATATGGAGGATAGCCTCCCTGAAACTGCGGATAACCTAGAGAGAACTGAGAATAGCCTCCCTGGAACTGAGGAATGTTCGGTGTGGCGAGAGAGCCCATAGGGAACTGATAAGCATCTCGAATGCTGAGACATCACCACGATAGTGAGCAGCCGCGCCAGAAGATGGCTCTTTGGAACTGGCCTGATCGTGCGGTGGCATCTGCTGCTGGGAACGTACCGGACTGCTGACTCTGCTGTTTCTGAGGACAATTACTAGCTACGTGGCCCACGGCCACAAGTGGTATGCTCTGCTCACTTGCCTACACTCTCCAAGAATGATAGTTGTTGCAGCAGCCGCTTGAGTATTACTAGAACCCCCGAGCCTGAACTGCTCGACTCTGAGCCGAGAACCAACATTGGTTTGCCTCCTCGAGGGTGTGTTGGGTTAGAGCCCCTGCTGGACGATCATGAAGTTGTGCACTTTCTTCTTAAAGGCGATTCTTCTTCATTTAAAATCTGCGGAATTACCAGTGATTATTGTTGTTGTTCTTCCTCACTGATTAACATTGCCCTCATCGTCATCACCACTGCGTCAGGTATTCTCGAATCCTCCAACCGGAGTAAGGCTCACTTAGAACTCCTGGTAGGTAGTGCATGGATATAGAAGATGCTGCAGTACGAAGATTCTTAGGGCACCCTTTACGAGGCGGGAAACCCCAACATCTCACTTCAGGATTACGGCAATGGTGAGACGATGGCCCGAGGAAAGGTCGAGTGAACTTCCAGTGGTACTCGGCTACTGACATACTCTTCCTGCCTCAGATCAAAAAGAATTCGTCTCGTTTCTTAGCCAATACTCGAGGAGGTAAGTACTTCGCCTCGAAATGTTCCTTAAAGTAGCCCAGTCTTCCTGCAGATTTGGTGGAATTAGGGTCACTTAAATGGCCCCACCAGAACTAGCTTCATAGGAACAGTCGAGACCCAGCATTCATTCGAGGAAAGTTTCCGCATCGTTCATGGCTCGGAAGGTTTTCTCCACATGTTTGAGCCAATTCTCCGTCACCTCGGAGGTTCTCTGCCTAGAACGGCTTAACTTGGTGGAAGCAATCTCCAGACATTTTATTTGAGTAGGAGGGCGTAATTAGTCTAAGGCCGTATACGCAAGCTGCGCAAAGCTGTGCAAAATCAAATGGTGGTTACCTTGGGCTCATCTGATGAATTGCCTGATTACGAGGTGCTCAGCGAGGTGGCATAGTTCTGACATCACAAATCAAGAATTATTATAGCACATATCACAAAGTGACAAATGCAAGACTGCTAATACTTATGCTTTCGATGTGACACATCCCGATCCCGGACACGCCAGGTGTCGGGAAGTGCTGGCCGACACGTGTAAGGTGACGAAAGCCAATTATGCAAGAAACGGTGAAAATTTAGAATAATAAGAGTTGAGTGCGGAAGTAGAAGTGTGGTGAGGGTTAAAAACCCATAATACAGGATGCATAACAGTCAGAGCTAAGTAAATAGTGCAGGAATATAAAAACATTCACATCCCCGTGAGGATGGATAATTAAAAGTTAACTACAAGTAGGAGTGAATCCTACATAGTTCGAAGATATGTCAGAACCGTCGACCACCGCCGAAGAGAGCCCTCGAATCACCGCTAAGTGAACCGTCACTAGGTCCTGGAGGGGCGCAAAACATAAAACGGTGAGTGGGTCAAAAAGCAAAGTTTGATAAAACCGTTGTTTTCAAGAGTTTACTAACCCCTCACTGGAAAACATGTATAATTGAGAAAATACGTCATACCCGTAGGTATGAACCTCAAAATACTAATATGAAAACATTCGGGTACTCCCCGATATATAATGTACTGACATGCTCACCCATATGTAAACACACAAGTCCACGTGGCTAAACCACAGTGAACAGGCTAGGTATAAAAGTAATACGCTGAGTACTACAATGACGCGAGTCTAACGCTAAGCGCTGGTGCACAAAGTGCAGTCACACAAGTCCGAGTTGCCTAGTGCAACCTAAGACAGGCTAGTACCTACAATGGATCCAAAGCTGCGTAGCGGTACTGATAGTGACTACTCCTAACGTCAAGGCTAGTCCTGGCCACAAGACTGAGTACTAATACCTGGGGTGTATACATCTAATGATGAGCAACAGTATGAAAACATGTATGGCAGTATAATACGAATGTTCTACCTCCAACAAACGTATATGATATGCAACTACGCTAACAGTTAAAGAAAGCGTTGAAAAACCATACGTATATATACATTTATCAAAGCAAAGACCCACTCACTCACCTGTAGGTAGCCGGGTCGTAGCCCCCCGGTCCTGGGTAGCCCCGGTAGTCCTCTGGATAGGTCTCACCTATATGAGATATCACTGTAAAAATGATTAAACTCATAAAGGTTATAACATGCATACTACCCCGAGGTAGTACACGTCGTCACGAGTCGCCCCGTGAAAACAGATTCGAAAAAGGACCTCCCACGCGCCCTCACGCGCGGCTGGAAGGTGCGGAGCCTATGGCTCCACGCGCAGCTCCACGCGCGGCTCACGCGCGAGCTGGTCAACGGAGCCGCTGAACCGGTCAACGCGGCTCGGCTCAAGCCGGTCAACACGGCTCGGCTCAAGCCGTCAACGCGGCTCGGCTGAGCCGGTCAACACGGCTCGGCTGAGCCGGTCAACGCGGCTCGGCTCAAGCCGATTTAAGCCGCTGACGTCATCAAGCCCGGTCTGACCCGGTTTGCTGACGTCATCGCTGACGTCAGCGCCGGTTCTCTGGTCTTTTTCCGGTCGCCGGCGCCGCCGCCGTCGCCGGAATTTTGGCCGGTTTTCTGGGTAATTTTTAAAACTCCGTATCTTCTTCATTTCAAGTCCAAAAATTACGTGCCATATATCAAAATGAAGCTGGAGAAGAGTAGAATCACGGTGTACCTTTGGATTGGTCGTACAAGCTCGGGAAAAGGCCTGAAATTGCCCCGAAGGTTGCGGTTCACTGTAGCAAAGTCGATCTACATCAAAACTCAACCAAATCAGGCAAACGACCTATGAAAATTCATCTACTCACCGAGAGGAACACAATGGTGGTAGTTAGAAACCTCACCTCGGTCTAGATTGGCCGGAAAATGGCCGAGAAGGTCCGGTTCTTCCGGTTGCATTTCCCGTCAAACGGGTGAGAGTTTGGATGAACGGTTTGCACCGTTGAGTCCACGGCGTCGAGACGAAGGAGGTGGTGATTTTCGTTCGCTTCGATTCAACGGGTTTCCGTCGGTGTGCACTGTGCACTCACGGAGAGAAAAGGGAGAAAAAGTCAAAAATTCTGGGGAAAAGAAAGTGACGGGGAAGAAGGAAGGGAAAGAAAGAGAAAGGAAAAGAAAAAAAAGAATTGGGTTTTGGGGGTATTGTGCACCCACCAAAACAGTAAACTTACACGCTCACGTGCACAAAATAAACACGCACGTGTAGAGAATATTCCACAGAAATTATTTTATAACAAACTTTTTACGGGATGTTACA